>OV884009.1:45458695-46058695 GCA_930367205.1 Acanthosoma haemorrhoidale
AAAGACCGTATCCATGACCAAATTCAAGAACTCACAATGACCTCCAGACGCCTTGTTCCTTCTTCACAAAGATACCGGATCCATTATAGAATTCGGTAGTCGGTTTTTTTTGTCCTGTTTTCCCTCTTAATCCAATCCAGTATCCTATTAGTGAAAATATTTACGTTTACAATTTACAATTTAGGTGTCTTTGTAGCAGTTGGAGGCTTCTTTGTCTTTTTCTTTGTTTTTCCAAAGGCTAAAAAGCCTTTGGAGCTGGAGCCGACTTCTTGGCTGCAGGTTTCGCCACCTTGGAAACTTTGGACTTGGTCATAGCAGATGGTTTAGTGGAAGGCTTTTTGACTGCCGCAGTTTTCCTCACCTCACTGCCAGGGCCAGCAAGCTTGAAAGAGCCCTAGGCTCCCTTTCCTTTTGTTTGTATGAGTGAGCCGGATGCTACTTCAGACACCAATACCAGACATATACCAGAGTAATGGTATATGCACTGACCTCAGAAGATGTCAATCTTGCCATTGTAGAGATTCCTTCGTCCTGCTATTTCATACCACTGTCGGCCGCCAACTCTGTATAGGTACTTATCAATTGGATCTTCGCAACCGGTTCTTTTTTGTCTTTGTTTCGTCTTTGTCACGAGCGTGGCTACCTAGGCCTCGTGGCTCCAACGAGGATTGTAACGGACAAAGCCTAACTCCTCTTGTCGGCGGGTCCTAGTGAATGAGGCCGATCCCGGGTTGATCCTTGTTTTTATACGCTCTGTTGCCATATTGGATCTTTTAACCTCTTTGGTTTTCCAATGCTCGTCTTCTCATATATTATTAACTTTTCTTGTTTTAAAGTAACAAACCCAATATTAAATTATTTATATTTAATTCTTGATATGGGTTATTTGATATCTATTAATATAGGACAGAACGCAACGAATAGTGTTCAAAGCATAAATGAATCGTAATCCATGAGTCATATACCGCTCATTTATGTTACGCTAATTTTGAGTTTATATCAAAAGAAACATCAAAAATCACCACAGTATATAATATTACGTTTTCTTATCTTTTATATTTAACTTTAATCTGAGGTTCTGTTAATATATTAATAATGTTGATTTTACAATCAATAACAGGATTTTTTACAACACATTCTCATAAATTCGTTAAAAAATAATTATTTAATTTTTACGGTATGGGCTACTGTTATCGCTCACCAAAAATTCACCAGAAGTTCATAAAAGTGAGCAATAGCAGCACTGTTCCTTGTTGAGGAAAAGACCGTATCCATGACCAAATTCAAGAACTCACAATGACCTCCAGACGCCTTGTTCCTTCTTCACAAAGATACCGGATCCATTATAGAATTCGGTAGTCGGTTTTTTTTGTCCTGTTTTCCCTCTTAAACCAATCCAGTATCCTATTAGTGAAACAATTTACATTTACAATTTAGGTGTCTTTGTAGCAGTTGGAGGCTTCTTTGTCTTTTTAGCCTTTCGAGCTGGAGCCGACTTCTTGGCTGCAGGTTTCGCCACCTTGGAAACTTTGGACTTGGTCGTAGCAGATGGTTTAGTGGAAGGCTTTTTGACTGCCGCAGTTTTCCTCGCCTCACTGCCTGGGCCAGCAAGCTTGAAAGAGCCCTAGGCTCCCTTTCCTTTGGTTTGTATGAGTGAGCCGGATGCTACTTCAGACACCAATACCAGACATATACCAGAGTAATGGTATATGCACTGACCTCAGAAGATGTCAATCTTGCCATTGTAGAGATTCCTTCGTCCTGCTATTTCATACCACTGTCGGCCGCCAACTCTGTATAGGTACTTATCAATTGGATCTTCGCAACCGGTTCTTTTTTGTCTTTGTTTCGTCTTTGTCACGAGCGTGGCTACCTAGGCCTCGTGGCTCCAACGAGGATTGTAACGGACAAAGCCTAACTCCTCTTGTCGGCGGGTCCTAGTGAATGAGGCCGATCCCGGGTTGATCCTTGTTTTTATACGCTCTGTTGCCATATTGGATCTTTTAACCTCTTTGGTTTTCCAATGCTCGTCTTCTCATATATTATTAACTTTTCTTGTTTTAAAGTAACAAACCCAATATTAAATTATTTATATTTAATTCTTGATATGGGTTATTTGATATCTATTAATATAGGACAGAACGCAACGAATAGTGTTCAAAGCATAAATGAATCGTAATCCATGAGTCATATACCGCTCATTTATGTTACGCTAATTTTGAGTTTATATTAAAAGAAACATCAAAAATCACCACAGTATATAATATTACGTTTTCTTATCTTTTATATTTAACTTTAACTGAGGTTCTGTTAATATATTAATAATGTTGATTTTACAATCAATAACAGGATTTTTTACAACACATTCTCATAAATTCGTTAAAAAATAATTATTTAATATTTACGGTATGGGCTACTGTTATCGCTCACCAAAAATTCACCAGAAGTTCATAAAAGTGAGCAATAGCAGCACTGTTCCTTGTTGAGGAAAAGACCGTATCCATGACCAAATTCAAGAACTCACAATGACCTCCAGACGCCTTGTTCCTTCTTCACAAAGATACCGGATCCATTATAGAATTCGGTAGTCGGTTTTTTTTGTCCTGTTTTCCCTCTTAATCCAATCCAGTATCCTATTAGTGAAACAATTTACATTTACAATTTAGGTGTCTTTGTAGCAGTTGGAGGCTTCTTTGTCTTTTTAGCCTTTCGAGCTGGAGCCGACTTCTTGGCTGCAGGTTTCGCCACCTTGGAAACTTTGGACTTGGTCGTAGCAGATGGTTTAGTGGAAGGCTTTTTGACTGCCGCAGTTTTCCTCGCCTCACTGCCTGGGCCAGCAAGCTTGAAAGAGCCCTAGGCTCCCTTTCCTTTGGTTTGTATGAGTGAGCCGGATGCTACTTCAGACACCAATACCAGACATATACCAGAGTAATGGTATATGCACTGACCTCAGAAGATGTCAATCTTGCCATTGTAGAGATTCCTTCGTCCTGCTATTTCATACCACTGTCGGCCGCCAACTCTGTATAGGCACTTATCAATTGGATCTTTGCAACCGGTTCTTTTTTGTCTTTGTCACGAGCGTGGCTACCTAGGCCTCGTGGCTCCAACGAGGATTGTAACGGACAAAGCCTAACTCCTCTTGTCGGCGGGTCCTAGTGAATGAGGCCGATCCCGGGTTGATCCTTGTTTTTATACGCTCTGTTGCCATATTGGATCTTTTAAACTCTTTGGTTTTCCAATGCTCGTCTTCTCATATATTATTAACTTTTCTTGTTTTAAAGTAACAAACCCAATATTAAATTATTTATATTTAATTCTTGATATGGGTTATTTGATATCTATTAATATAGGACAGAACGCAACGAATAGTGTTCAAAGCATAAATGAATCGTAATCCATGAGTCATATACCGCTCATTTATGTTACGCTAATTTTGAGTTTATTTTAAAAGAAACATCAAAAATCACCACAGTATATAATATTACGTTTTCTTATCTTTTATATTTAACTTTAATCTGAGGTTCAGTTAATATATTAATAATGTTGATTTTACAATCAATAACAGGATTTTTTACAACACATTCTCATAAATTCGTTAAAAAATAATTATTTAATTTTTACGGTATGGGCTACTGTTATCGCTCACCAAAAATTCACCAGAAGTTCATAAAAGTGAGCAATAGCAGCACTGTTCCTTGTTGAGGAAAAGACCGTATCCATGACCAAATTCAAGAACTCACAATGACCTCCAGACGCCTTGTTCCTTCTTCACAAAGATACCGGATCCATTATAGAATTCGGTAGTCGGTTTTTTTTGTCCTGTTTTCCCTCTTAATCCAATCCAGTATCCTATTAGTGAAACAATTTACATTTACAATTTAGGTGTCTTTGTAGCAGTTGGAGGCTTCTTTGTCTTTTTAGCCTTTGGAGCTGGAGCCGACTTCTTGGCTGCAGGTTTCGCCACCTTGGAAACTTTGGACTTGGTCGTAGCAGATGGTTTAGTGGAAGGCTTTTTGACTGCCGCAGTTTTCCTCGCCTCACTGCCTGGGCCAGCAAGCTTGAAAGAGCCCTAGGCTCCCTTTCCTTTGGTTTGTAGGAGTGAGCCGGATGCTACTTCAGACACCAATACCAGACATATACCAGAGTAATGGTATATGCACTGACCTCAGAAGATGTCAATCTTGCCATTGTAGAGATTCCTTCGTCCTGCTATTTCATACCACTGTCGGCCGCCAACTCTGTATAGGCACTTATCAATTGGATCTTTGCAACCGGTTCTTTTTTGTCTTTGTTTCGTCTTTGTCACGAGCGTGGCTACCTAGGCCTCGTGGCTCCAACGAGGATTGTAACGGACAAAGCCTAACTCCTCTTGTCGGCGGGTCCTAGTGAATGAGGCCGATCCCGGGTTGATCCTTGTTTTTATACGCTCTGTTGCCATATTGGATCTTTTAACCTCTTTGGTTTTCCAATGCTCGTCTTCTCATATATTATTAACTTTTCTTGTTTTAAAGTAACAAACCCAATATTAAATTATTTATATTTAATTCTTGATATGGGTTATTTGATATCTATTAATATAAGACAGAACGCAACGAATAGTGTTCAAAGCATAAATGAATCGTAATCCATGAGTCATATACCGCTCATTTATGTTACGCTAATTTTGAGTTTATATTAAAAGAAACATCAAAAATCACCACAGTATATAATATTACGTTTTCTTATCTTTTATATTTAACTTTAATCTGAGGTTCTGTTAATATATTAATAATGTTGATTTTACAATCAATAACAGGATTTTTTACAACACATTCTCATAAATTCGTTAAAAAATAATTATTTAATTTTTACGGTATGGGCTACTGTTATCGCTCACCAAAAATTCACCAGAAGTTCATAAAAGTGAGCAATAGCAGCACTGTTCCTTGTTGAGGAAAAGACCGTATCCATGACCAAATTCAAGAACTCACAATGACTTCCAGACGCCTTGTTCCTTCTTCACAAAGATACCGGATCCATTATAGAATTCGGTAGTCGGTTTTTTTTGTCCTGTTTTCCCTCTTAATCCAATCCAGTATCCTATTAGTGAAAATATTTACGTTTACAATTTACAATTTAGGTGTCTTTGTAGCAGTTGGAGGCTTCTTTGTCTTTTTAGCCTTTCGAGCTGGAGCCGACTTCTTGGCTGCAGGTTTCGCCACCTTGGAAACTTTGGACTTGGTCGTAGCAGATGGTTTAGTGGAAGGCTTTTTGACTGCCGCAGTTTTCCTCGCCTCACTGCCTGGGCCAGCAAGCTTGAAAGAGCCCTAGGCTCCCTTTCCGTTGGTTTGTATGAGTGAGCCGGATGCTACTTCAGACACCAATACCAGACATATACCAGAGTAATGGTATATGCACTGACCTCAGAAGATGTCAATCTTGCCATTGTAGAGATTCCTTCGTCCTGCTATTTCATACCACTGTCGGCCGCCAACTCTGTATAGGCACTTATCAATTGGATCTTTGCAACCGGTTCTTTTTTGTCTTTGTTTCGTCTTGGTCACGAGCGTGGCTACCTAGGCCTCGTGGCTCCAACGAGGATTGTAACGGACAAAGCCTAACTCCTCTTGTCGGCGGGTCCTAGTGAATGAGGCCGATCCCGGGTTGATCCTTGTTTTTATACGCTCTGTTGCCATATTGGATCTTTTAACCTCTTTGGTTTTCCAATGCTCGTCTTCTCATATATTATTAACTTTTCTTGTTTTAAAGTAACAAACCCAATATTAAATTATTTATATTTAATTCTTGATATGGGTTATTTGATATCTATTAATATAAGACAGAACGCAACGAATAGTGTTCAAAGCATAAATGAATCGTAATCCATGAGTCATATACCGCTCATTTATGTTACGCTAATTTTGAGTTTATATTAAAAGAAACATCAAAAATCACCACAGTATATAATATTACGTTTTCTTATCTTTTATATTTAACTTTAATCTGAGGTTCTGTTAATATATTAATAATGTTGATTTTACAATCAATAACAGGATTTTTTACAACACATTCTCATAAATTCGTTAAAAAATAATTATTTAATATTTACGGTATGGGCTACTGTTATCGCTCACCAAAAATTCACCAGAAGTTCATAAAAGTGAGCAATAGCAGCACTGTTCCTTGTTGAGGAAAAGACCGTATCCATGACCAAATTCAAGAACTCACAATGACCTCCAGACGCCTTGTTCCTTCTTCACAAAGATACCGGATCCATTATAGAATTCGGTAGTCGGTTTTTTTTGTCCTGTTTTCCCTCTTAATCCAATCCAGTATCCTATTAGTGAAACAATTTACATTTACAATTTAGGTGTCTTTGTAGCAGTTGGAGGCTTCTTTGTCTTTTTAGCCTTTCGAGCTGGAGCCGACTTCTTGGCTGCAGGTTTCGCCACCTTGGAAACTTTGGACTTGGTCGTAGCAGATGGTTTAGTGGAAGGCTTTTTGACTGCCGCAGTTTTCCTCGCCTCACTGCCTGGGCCAGCAAGCTTGAAAGAGCCCTAGGCTCCCTTTCCTTTGGTTTGTATGAGTGAGCCGGATGCTACTTCAGACACCAATACCAGACATATACCAGAGTAATGGTATATGCACTGACCTCAGAAGATGTCAATCTTGCCATTGTAGAGATTCCTTCGTCCTGCTATTTCATACCACTGTCGGCCGCCAACTCTGTATAGGCACTTATCAATTGGATCTTTGCAACCGGTTCTTTTTTGTCTTTGTCACGAGCGTGGCTACCTAGGCCTCGTGGCTCCAACGAGGATTGTAACGGACAAAGCCTAACTCCTCTTGTCGGCGGGTCCTAGTGAATGAGGCCGATCCCGGGTTGATCCTTGTTTTTATACGCTCTGTTGCCATATTGGATCTTTTAACCTCTTTGGTTTTCCAATGCTCGTCTTCTCATATATTATTAACTTTTCTTGTTTTGAAGTAACAAACCCAATATTAAATTATTTATATTTAATTCTTGATATGGGTTATTTGATATCTATTAATATAAGACAGAACGCAACGAATAGTGTTCAAAGCATAAATGAATCGTAATCCATGAGTCATATACCGCTCATTTATGTAACGCTAATTTTGAGTTTATATTAAAAGAAACATCAAAAATCACCACAGTATATAATATTACGTTTTCTTATCTTATATATTTAACTTTAATCTGAGGTTCTGTTAATATATTAATAATGTTGATTTTACAATCAATAACAGGATTTTTTACAACACATTCTCATAAATTCGTTAAAAAATAATTATTTAATTTTTACGGTATGGGCTACTGTTATCGCTCACCAAAAATTCACCAGAAGTTCATAAAAGTGAGCAATAGCAGCACTGTTCCTTGTTGAGGAAAAGACCGTATCCATGACCAAATTCAAGAACTCACAATGACCTCCAGACGCCTTGTTCCTTCTTCACAAAGATACCGGATCCATTATAGAATTCGGTAGTCGGTTTTTTTTGTCCTGTTTTCCCTCTTAATCCAATCCAGTATCCTATTAGTGAAAATATTTACGTTTACAATTTACAATTTAGGTGTCTTTGTAGCAGTTGGAGGCTTCTTTGTCTTTTTAGCCTTTCGAGCTGGAGCCGACTTCTTGGCTGCAGGTTTCGCCACCTTGGAAACTTTGGACTTGGTCGTAGCAGATGGTTTAGTGGAAGGCTTTTTGACTGCCGCAGTTTTCCTCGCCTCACTGCCTGGGCCAGCAAGCTTGAAAGAGCCCTAGGCTCCCTTTCCGTTGGTTTGTATGAGTGAGCCGGATGCTACTTCAGACACCAATACCAGACATATACCAGAGTAATGGTATATGCACTGACCTCAGAAGATGTCAATCTTGCCATTGTAGAGATTCCTTCGTCCTGCTATTTCATACCACTGTCGGCCGCCAACTCTGTATAGGCACTTATCAATTGGATCTTTGCAACCGGTTCTTTTTTGTCTTTGTTTCGTCTTGGTCACGAGCGTGGCTACCTAGGCCTCGTGGCTCCAACGAGGATTGTAACGGACAAAGCCTAACTCCTCTTGTCGGCGGGTCCTAGTGAATGAGGCCGATCCCGGGTTGATCCTTGTTTTTATACGCTCTGTTGCCATATTGGATCTTTTAACCTCTTTGGTTTTCCAATGCTCGTCTTCTCATATATTATTAACTTTTCTTGTTTTAAAGTAACAAACCCAATATTAAATTATTTATATTTAATTCTTGATATGGGTTATTTGATATCTATTAATATAAGACAGAACGCAACGAATAGTGTTCAAAGCATAAATGAATCGTAATCCATGAGTCATATACCGCTCATTTATGTTACGCTAATTTTGAGTTTATATTAAAAGAAACATCAAAAATCACCACAGTATATAATATTACGTTTTCTTATCTTATATATTTAACTTTAATCTGAGGTTCTGTTAATATATTAATAATGTTGATTTTACAATCAATAACAGGATTTTTTACAACACATTCTCATAAATTCGTTAAAAAATAATTATTTAATTTTTACGGTATGGGCTACTGTTATCGCTCACCAAAAATTCACCAGAAGTTCATAAAAGTGAGCAATAGCAGCACTGTTCCTTGTTGAGGAAAAGACCGTATCCATGACCAAATTCAAGAACTCACAATGACCTCCAGACGCCTTGTTCCTTCTTCACAAAGATACCGGATCCATTATAGAATTCGGTAGTCGGTTTTTTTTGTCCTGTTTTCCCTCTTAATCCAATCCAGTATCCTATTAGTGAAAATATTTACGTTTACAATTTACAATTTAGGTGTCTTTGTAGCAGTTGGAGGCTTCTTTGTCTTTTTCTTTGTTTTTCCAAAGGCTAAAAAGCCTTTGGAGCTGGAGCCGACTTCTTGGCTGCAGGTTTCGCCACCTTGGAAACTTTGGACTTGGTCATAGCAGATGGTTTAGTGGAAGGCTTTTTGACTGCCGCAGTTTTCCTCACCTCACTGCCAGGGCCAGCAAGCTTGAAAGAGCCCTAGGCTCCCTTTCCTTTTGTTTGTATGAGTGAGCCGGATGCTACTTCAGACACCAATACCAGACATATACCAGAGTAATGGTATATGCACTGACCTCAGAAGATGTCAATCTTGCCATTGTAGAGATTCCTTCGTCCTGCTATTTCATACCACTGTCGGCCGCCAACTCTGTATAGGTACTTATCAATTGGATCTTCGCAACCGGTTCTTTTTTGTCTTTGTTTCGTCTTTGTCACGAGCGTGGCTACCTAGGCCTCGTGGCTCCAACGAGGATTGTAACGGACAAAGCCTAACTCCTCTTGTCGGCGGGTCCTAGTGAATGAGGCCGATCCCGGGTTGATCCTTGTTTTTATACGCTCTGTTGCCATATTGGATCTTTTAACCTCTTTGGTTTTCCAATGCTCGTCTTCTCATATATTATTAACTTTTCTTGTTTTAAAGTAACAAACCCAATATTAAATTATTTATATTTAATTCTTGATATGGGTTATTTGATATCTATTAATATAGG
This sequence comes from Acanthosoma haemorrhoidale, assembly GCA_930367205.1. Classification (NCBI taxonomy): domain Eukaryota; kingdom Metazoa; phylum Arthropoda; class Insecta; order Hemiptera; family Acanthosomatidae; genus Acanthosoma; species Acanthosoma haemorrhoidale. The sequence goes on from OV884009.1 coordinate 45,468,233, forward strand.
ACAGAACGCAACGAATAGTGTTCAAAGCATAAATGAATCGTAATCCATGAGTCATATACCGCTCATTTATGTTACGCTAATTTTGAGTTTATATCAAAAGAAACATCAAAAATCACCACAGTATATAATATTACGTTTTCTTATCTTTTATATTTAACTTTAATCTGAGGTTCTGTTAATATATTAATAATGTTGATTTTACAATCAATAACAGGATTTTTTACAACACATTCTCATAAATTCGTTAAAAAATAATTATTTAATTTTTACGGTATGGGCTACTGTTATCGCTCACCAAAAATTCACCAGAAGTTCATAAAAGTGAGCAATAGCAGCACTGTTCCTTGTTGAGGAAAAGACCGTATCCATGACCAAATTCAAGAACTCACAATGACCTCCAGACGCCTTGTTCCTTCTTCACAAAGATACCGGATCCATTATAGAATTCGGTAGTCGGTTTTTTTTGTCCTGTTTTCCCTCTTAAACCAATCCAGTATCCTATTAGTGAAACAATTTACATTTACAATTTAGGTGTCTTTGTAGCAGTTGGAGGCTTCTTTGTCTTTTTAGCCTTTCGAGCTGGAGCCGACTTCTTGGCTGCAGGTTTCGCCACCTTGGAAACTTTGGACTTGGTCGTAGCAGATGGTTTAGTGGAAGGCTTTTTGACTGCCGCAGTTTTCCTCGCCTCACTGCCTGGGCCAGCAAGCTTGAAAGAGCCCTAGGCTCCCTTTCCTTTGGTTTGTATGAGTGAGCCGGATGCTACTTCAGACACCAATACCAGACATATACCAGAGTAATGGTATATGCACTGACCTCAGAAGATGTCAATCTTGCCATTGTAGAGATTCCTTCGTCCTGCTATTTCATACCACTGTCGGCCGCCAACTCTGTATAGGTACTTATCAATTGGATCTTCGCAACCGGTTCTTTTTTGTCTTTGTTTCGTCTTTGTCACGAGCGTGGCTACCTAGGCCTCGTGGCTCCAACGAGGATTGTAACGGACAAAGCCTAACTCCTCTTGTCGGCGGGTCCTAGTGAATGAGGCCGATCCCGGGTTGATCCTTGTTTTTATACGCTCTGTTGCCATATTGGATCTTTTAACCTCTTTGGTTTTCCAATGCTCGTCTTCTCATATATTATTAACTTTTCTTGTTTTAAAGTAACAAACCCAATATTAAATTATTTATATTTAATTCTTGATATGGGTTATTTGATATCTATTAATATAGGACAGAACGCAACGAATAGTGTTCAAAGCATAAATGAATCGTAATCCATGAGTCATATACCGCTCATTTATGTTACGCTAATTTTGAGTTTATATTAAAAGAAACATCAAAAATCACCACAGTATATAATATTACGTTTTCTTATCTTTTATATTTAACTTTAACTGAGGTTCTGTTAATATATTAATAATGTTGATTTTACAATCAATAACAGGATTTTTTACAACACATTCTCATAAATTCGTTAAAAAATAATTATTTAATATTTACGGTATGGGCTACTGTTATCGCTCACCAAAAATTCACCAGAAGTTCATAAAAGTGAGCAATAGCAGCACTGTTCCTTGTTGAGGAAAAGACCGTATCCATGACCAAATTCAAGAACTCACAATGACCTCCAGACGCCTTGTTCCTTCTTCACAAAGATACCGGATCCATTATAGAATTCGGTAGTCGGTTTTTTTTGTCCTGTTTTCCCTCTTAATCCAATCCAGTATCCTATTAGTGAAACAATTTACATTTACAATTTAGGTGTCTTTGTAGCAGTTGGAGGCTTCTTTGTCTTTTTAGCCTTTCGAGCTGGAGCCGACTTCTTGGCTGCAGGTTTCGCCACCTTGGAAACTTTGGACTTGGTCGTAGCAGATGGTTTAGTGGAAGGCTTTTTGACTGCCGCAGTTTTCCTCGCCTCACTGCCTGGGCCAGCAAGCTTGAAAGAGCCCTAGGCTCCCTTTCCTTTGGTTTGTATGAGTGAGCCGGATGCTACTTCAGACACCAATACCAGACATATACCAGAGTAATGGTATATGCACTGACCTCAGAAGATGTCAATCTTGCCATTGTAGAGATTCCTTCGTCCTGCTATTTCATACCACTGTCGGCCGCCAACTCTGTATAGGCACTTATCAATTGGATCTTTGCAACCGGTTCTTTTTTGTCTTTGTCACGAGCGTGGCTACCTAGGCCTCGTGGCTCCAACGAGGATTGTAACGGACAAAGCCTAACTCCTCTTGTCGGCGGGTCCTAGTGAATGAGGCCGATCCCGGGTTGATCCTTGTTTTTATACGCTCTGTTGCCATATTGGATCTTTTAAACTCTTTGGTTTTCCAATGCTCGTCTTCTCATATATTATTAACTTTTCTTGTTTTAAAGTAACAAACCCAATATTAAATTATTTATATTTAATTCTTGATATGGGTTATTTGATATCTATTAATATAGGACAGAACGCAACGAATAGTGTTCAAAGCATAAATGAATCGTAATCCATGAGTCATATACCGCTCATTTATGTTACGCTAATTTTGAGTTTATTTTAAAAGAAACATCAAAAATCACCACAGTATATAATATTACGTTTTCTTATCTTTTATATTTAACTTTAATCTGAGGTTCAGTTAATATATTAATAATGTTGATTTTACAATCAATAACAGGATTTTTTACAACACATTCTCATAAATTCGTTAAAAAATAATTATTTAATTTTTACGGTATGGGCTACTGTTATCGCTCACCAAAAATTCACCAGAAGTTCATAAAAGTGAGCAATAGCAGCACTGTTCCTTGTTGAGGAAAAGACCGTATCCATGACCAAATTCAAGAACTCACAATGACCTCCAGACGCCTTGTTCCTTCTTCACAAAGATACCGGATCCATTATAGAATTCGGTAGTCGGTTTTTTTTGTCCTGTTTTCCCTCTTAATCCAATCCAGTATCCTATTAGTGAAACAATTTACATTTACAATTTAGGTGTCTTTGTAGCAGTTGGAGGCTTCTTTGTCTTTTTAGCCTTTGGAGCTGGAGCCGACTTCTTGGCTGCAGGTTTCGCCACCTTGGAAACTTTGGACTTGGTCGTAGCAGATGGTTTAGTGGAAGGCTTTTTGACTGCCGCAGTTTTCCTCGCCTCACTGCCTGGGCCAGCAAGCTTGAAAGAGCCCTAGGCTCCCTTTCCTTTGGTTTGTAGGAGTGAGCCGGATGCTACTTCAGACACCAATACCAGACATATACCAGAGTAATGGTATATGCACTGACCTCAGAAGATGTCAATCTTGCCATTGTAGAGATTCCTTCGTCCTGCTATTTCATACCACTGTCGGCCGCCAACTCTGTATAGGCACTTATCAATTGGATCTTTGCAACCGGTTCTTTTTTGTCTTTGTTTCGTCTTTGTCACGAGCGTGGCTACCTAGGCCTCGTGGCTCCAACGAGGATTGTAACGGACAAAGCCTAACTCCTCTTGTCGGCGGGTCCTAGTGAATGAGGCCGATCCCGGGTTGATCCTTGTTTTTATACGCTCTGTTGCCATATTGGATCTTTTAACCTCTTTGGTTTTCCAATGCTCGTCTTCTCATATATTATTAACTTTTCTTGTTTTAAAGTAACAAACCCAATATTAAATTATTTATATTTAATTCTTGATATGGGTTATTTGATATCTATTAATATAAGACAGAACGCAACGAATAGTGTTCAAAGCATAAATGAATCGTAATCCATGAGTCATATACCGCTCATTTATGTTACGCTAATTTTGAGTTTATATTAAAAGAAACATCAAAAATCACCACAGTATATAATATTACGTTTTCTTATCTTTTATATTTAACTTTAATCTGAGGTTCTGTTAATATATTAATAATGTTGATTTTACAATCAATAACAGGATTTTTTACAACACATTCTCATAAATTCGTTAAAAAATAATTATTTAATTTTTACGGTATGGGCTACTGTTATCGCTCACCAAAAATTCACCAGAAGTTCATAAAAGTGAGCAATAGCAGCACTGTTCCTTGTTGAGGAAAAGACCGTATCCATGACCAAATTCAAGAACTCACAATGACTTCCAGACGCCTTGTTCCTTCTTCACAAAGATACCGGATCCATTATAGAATTCGGTAGTCGGTTTTTTTTGTCCTGTTTTCCCTCTTAATCCAATCCAGTATCCTATTAGTGAAAATATTTACGTTTACAATTTACAATTTAGGTGTCTTTGTAGCAGTTGGAGGCTTCTTTGTCTTTTTAGCCTTTCGAGCTGGAGCCGACTTCTTGGCTGCAGGTTTCGCCACCTTGGAAACTTTGGACTTGGTCGTAGCAGATGGTTTAGTGGAAGGCTTTTTGACTGCCGCAGTTTTCCTCGCCTCACTGCCTGGGCCAGCAAGCTTGAAAGAGCCCTAGGCTCCCTTTCCGTTGGTTTGTATGAGTGAGCCGGATGCTACTTCAGACACCAATACCAGACATATACCAGAGTAATGGTATATGCACTGACCTCAGAAGATGTCAATCTTGCCATTGTAGAGATTCCTTCGTCCTGCTATTTCATACCACTGTCGGCCGCCAACTCTGTATAGGCACTTATCAATTGGATCTTTGCAACCGGTTCTTTTTTGTCTTTGTTTCGTCTTGGTCACGAGCGTGGCTACCTAGGCCTCGTGGCTCCAACGAGGATTGTAACGGACAAAGCCTAACTCCTCTTGTCGGCGGGTCCTAGTGAATGAGGCCGATCCCGGGTTGATCCTTGTTTTTATACGCTCTGTTGCCATATTGGATCTTTTAACCTCTTTGGTTTTCCAATGCTCGTCTTCTCATATATTATTAACTTTTCTTGTTTTAAAGTAACAAACCCAATATTAAATTATTTATATTTAATTCTTGATATGGGTTATTTGATATCTATTAATATAAGACAGAACGCAACGAATAGTGTTCAAAGCATAAATGAATCGTAATCCATGAGTCATATACCGCTCATTTATGTTACGCTAATTTTGAGTTTATATTAAAAGAAACATCAAAAATCACCACAGTATATAATATTACGTTTTCTTATCTTTTATATTTAACTTTAATCTGAGGTTCTGTTAATATATTAATAATGTTGATTTTACAATCAATAACAGGATTTTTTACAACACATTCTCATAAATTCGTTAAAAAATAATTATTTAATATTTACGGTATGGGCTACTGTTATCGCTCACCAAAAATTCACCAGAAGTTCATAAAAGTGAGCAATAGCAGCACTGTTCCTTGTTGAGGAAAAGACCGTATCCATGACCAAATTCAAGAACTCACAATGACCTCCAGACGCCTTGTTCCTTCTTCACAAAGATACCGGATCCATTATAGAATTCGGTAGTCGGTTTTTTTTGTCCTGTTTTCCCTCTTAATCCAATCCAGTATCCTATTAGTGAAACAATTTACATTTACAATTTAGGTGTCTTTGTAGCAGTTGGAGGCTTCTTTGTCTTTTTAGCCTTTCGAGCTGGAGCCGACTTCTTGGCTGCAGGTTTCGCCACCTTGGAAACTTTGGACTTGGTCGTAGCAGATGGTTTAGTGGAAGGCTTTTTGACTGCCGCAGTTTTCCTCGCCTCACTGCCTGGGCCAGCAAGCTTGAAAGAGCCCTAGGCTCCCTTTCCTTTGGTTTGTATGAGTGAGCCGGATGCTACTTCAGACACCAATACCAGACATATACCAGAGTAATGGTATATGCACTGACCTCAGAAGATGTCAATCTTGCCATTGTAGAGATTCCTTCGTCCTGCTATTTCATACCACTGTCGGCCGCCAACTCTGTATAGGCACTTATCAATTGGATCTTTGCAACCGGTTCTTTTTTGTCTTTGTCACGAGCGTGGCTACCTAGGCCTCGTGGCTCCAACGAGGATTGTAACGGACAAAGCCTAACTCCTCTTGTCGGCGGGTCCTAGTGAATGAGGCCGATCCCGGGTTGATCCTTGTTTTTATACGCTCTGTTGCCATATTGGATCTTTTAACCTCTTTGGTTTTCCAATGCTCGTCTTCTCATATATTATTAACTTTTCTTGTTTTGAAGTAACAAACCCAATATTAAATTATTTATATTTAATTCTTGATATGGGTTATTTGATATCTATTAATATAAGACAGAACGCAACGAATAGTGTTCAAAGCATAAATGAATCGTAATCCATGAGTCATATACCGCTCATTTATGTAACGCTAATTTTGAGTTTATATTAAAAGAAACATCAAAAATCACCACAGTATATAATATTACGTTTTCTTATCTTATATATTTAACTTTAATCTGAGGTTCTGTTAATATATTAATAATGTTGATTTTACAATCAATAACAGGATTTTTTACAACACATTCTCATAAATTCGTTAAAAAATAATTATTTAATTTTTACGGTATGGGCTACTGTTATCGCTCACCAAAAATTCACCAGAAGTTCATAAAAGTGAGCAATAGCAGCACTGTTCCTTGTTGAGGAAAAGACCGTATCCATGACCAAATTCAAGAACTCACAATGACCTCCAGACGCCTTGTTCCTTCTTCACAAAGATACCGGATCCATTATAGAATTCGGTAGTCGGTTTTTTTTGTCCTGTTTTCCCTCTTAATCCAATCCAGTATCCTATTAGTGAAAATATTTACGTTTACAATTTACAATTTAGGTGTCTTTGTAGCAGTTGGAGGCTTCTTTGTCTTTTTAGCCTTTCGAGCTGGAGCCGACTTCTTGGCTGCAGGTTTCGCCACCTTGGAAACTTTGGACTTGGTCGTAGCAGATGGTTTAGTGGAAGGCTTTTTGACTGCCGCAGTTTTCCTCGCCTCACTGCCTGGGCCAGCAAGCTTGAAAGAGCCCTAGGCTCCCTTTCCGTTGGTTTGTATGAGTGAGCCGGATGCTACTTCAGACACCAATACCAGACATATACCAGAGTAATGGTATATGCACTGACCTCAGAAGATGTCAATCTTGCCATTGTAGAGATTCCTTCGTCCTGCTATTTCATACCACTGTCGGCCGCCAACTCTGTATAGGCACTCATCAATTGGATCTTTGCAACCGGTTCTTTTTTGTCTTTGTTTCGTCTTGGTCACGAGCGTGGCTACCTAGGCCTCGTGGCTCCAACGAGGATTGTAACGGACAAAGCCTAACTCCTCTTGTCGGCGGGTCCTAGTGAATGAGGCCGATCCCGGGTTGATCCTTGTTTTTATACGCTCTGTTGCCATATTGGATCTTTTAACCTCTTTGGTTTTCCAATGCTCGTCTTCTCATATATTATTAACTTTTCTTGTTTTAAAGTAACAAACCCAATATTAAATTATTTATATTTAATTCTTGATATGGGTTATTTGATATCTATTAATATAAGACAGAACGCAACGAATAGTGTTCAAAGCATAAATGAATCGTAATCCATGAGTCATATACCGCTCATTTATGTTACGCTAATTTTGAGTTTATATTAAAAGAAACATCAAAAATCACCACAGTATATAATATTACGTTTTCTTATCTTATATATTTAACTTTAATCTGAGGTTCTGTTAATATATTAATAATGTTGATTTTACAATCAATAACAGGATTTTTTACAACACATTCTCATAAATTCGTTAAAAAATAATTATTTAATTTTTACGGTATGGGCTACTGTTATCGCTCACCAAAAATTCACCAGAAGTTCATAAAAGTGAGCAATAGCAGCACTGTTCCTTGTTGAGGAAAAGACCGTATCCATGACCAAATTCAAGAACTCACAATGACCTCCAGACGCCTTGTTCCTTCTTCACAAAGATACCGGATCCATTATAGAATTCGGTAGTCGGTTTTTTTTGTCCTGTTTTCCCTCTTAATCCAATCCAGTATCCTATTAGTGAAAATATTTACATTTACAATTTAGGTGTCTTTGTAGCAGTTGGAGGCTTCTTTGTCTTTTTAGCCTTTCGAGCTGGAGCCGACTTCTTGGCTGCAGGTTTCGCCACCTTGGAAACTTTGGACTTGGTCGTAGCAGATGGTTTAGTGGAAGGCTTTTTGACTGCCGCAGTTTTCCTCGCCTCACTGCCTGGGCCAGCAAGCTTGAAAGAGCCCTAGGCTCCCTTTCCTTTGGTTTGTATGAGTGAGCCGGATGCTACTTCAGACACCAATACCAGACATATACCAGAGTAATGGTATATGCACTGACCTCAGAAGATGTCAATCTTGCCATTGTAGAGATTCCTTCGTCCTGCTATTTCATACCACTGTCGGCCGCCAACTCTGTATAGGCACTTATCAATTGGATCTTTGCAACCGGTTCTTTTTTGTCTTTGTTTCGTCTTGGTCACGAGCGTGGCTACCTAGGCCTCGTGGCTCCAACGAGGATTGTAACGGACAAAGCCTAACTCCTCTTGTCGGCGGGTCCTAGTGAATGAGGCCGATCCCGGGTTGATCCTTGTTTTTATACGCTCTGTTGCCATATTGGATCTTTTAACCTCTTTGGTTTTCCAATGCTCGTCTTCTCATATATTATTAACTTTTCTTGTTTTAAAGTAACAAACCCAATATTAAATTATTTATATTTAATTCTTGATATGGGTTATTTGATATCTATTAATATAAGACAGAACGCAACGAATAGTGTTCAAAGCATAAATGAATCGTAATCCATGAGTCATATACCGCTCATTTATGTTACGCTAATTTTGAGTTTATATTAAAAGAAACATCAAAAATCACCACAGTATATAATATTACGTTTTCTTATCTTTTATATTTAACTTTAATCTGAGGTTCTGTTAATATATTAATAATGTTGATTTTACAATCAATAACAGGATTTTTTACAACACATTCTCATAAATTCGTTAAAAAATAATTATTTAATTTTTACGGTATGGGCTACTGTTATCGCTCACCAAAAATTCACCAGAAGTTCATAAAAGTGAGCAATAGCAGCACTGTTCCTTGTTGAGGAAAAGACCGTATCCATGACCAAATTCAAGAACTCACAATGACCTCCAGACGCCTTGTTCCTTCTTCACAAAGATACCGGATCCATTATAGAATTCGGTAGTCGGTTTTTTTTGTCCTGTTTTCCCTCTTAAACCAATCCAGTATCCTATTAGTGAAACAATTTACATTTACAATTTAGGTGTCTTTGTAGCAGTTGGAGGCTTCTTTGTCTTTTTAGCCTTTCGAGCTGGAGCCGACTTCTTGGCTGCAGGTTTCGCCACCTTGGAAACTTTGGACTTGGTCGTAGCAGATGGTTTAGTGGAAGGCTTTTTGACTGCCGCAGTTTTCCTCGCCTCACTGCCTGGGCCAGCAAGCTTGAAAGAGCCCTAGGCTCCCTTTCCTTTGGTTTGTATGAGTGAGCCGGATGCTACTTCAGACACCAATACCAGACATATACCAGAGTAATGGTATATGCACTGACCTCAGAAGATGTCAATCTTGCCATTGTAGAGATTCCTTCGTCCTGCTATTTCATACCACTGTCGGCCGCCAACTCTGTATAGGTACTTATCAATTGGATCTTCGCAACCGGTTCTTTTTTGTCTTTGTTTCGTCTTTGTCACGAGCGTGGCTACCTAGGCCTCGTGGCTCCAACGAGGATTGTAACGGACAAAGCCTAACTCCTCTTGTCGGCGGGTCCTAGTGAATGAGGCCGATCCCGGGTTGATCCTTGTTTTTATACGCTCTGTTGCCATATTGGATCTTTTAAACTCTTTGGTTTTCCAATGCTCGTCTTCTCATATATTATTAACTTTTCTTGTTTTAAAGTAACAAACCCAATATTAAATTATTTATATTTAATTCTTGATATGGGTTATTTGATATCTATTAATATAGGACAGAACGCAACGAATAGTGTTCAAAGCATAAATGAATCGTAATCCATGAGTCATATACCGCTCATTTATGTTACGCTAATTTTGAGTTTATATTAAAAGAAACATCAAAAATCACCACAGTATATAATATTACGTTTTCTTATCTTTTATATTTAACTTTAATCTGAGGTTCTGTTAATATATTAATAATGTTGATTTTACAATCAATAACAGGATTTTTTACAACACATTCTCATAAATTCGTTAAAAAATAATTATTTAATATTTACGGTATGGGCTACTGTTATCGCTCACCAAAAATTCACCAGAAGTTCATAAAAGTGAGCAATAGCAGCACTGTTCCTTGTTGAGGAAAAGACCGTATCCATGACCAAATTCAAGAACTCACAATGACCTCCAGACGCCTTGTTACTTCTTCACAAAGATACCGGATCCATTATAGAATTCGGTAGTCGGTTTTTTTTGTCCTGTTTTCCCTCTTAATCCAATCCAGTATCCTATTAGTGAAACAATTTACATTTACAATTTAGGTGTCTTTGTAGCAGTTGGAGGCTTCTTTGTCTTTTTAGCCTTTCGAGCTGGAGCCGACTTCTTGGCTGCAGGTTTCGCCACCTTGGAAACTTTGGACTTGGTCGTAGCAGATGGTTTAGTGGAAGGCTTTTTGACTGCCGCAGTTTTCCTCGCCTCACTGCCTGGGCCAGCAAGCTTGAAAGAGCCCTAGGCTCCCTTTCCTTTGGTTTGTATGAGTGAGCCGGATGCTACTTCAGGCACCAATACCAGACATATACCAGAGTAATGGTATATGCACTGACCTCAGAAGATGTCAATCTTGCCATTGTAGAGATTCCTTCGTCCTGCTATTTCATACCACTGTCGGCCGCCAACTCTGTATAGGCACTTATCAATTGGATCTTTGCAACCGGTTCTTTTTTGTCTTTGTCACGAGCGTGGCTACCTAGGCCTCGTGGCTCCAACGAGGATTGTAACGGACAAAGCCTAACTCCTCTTGTCAGCGGGTCCTAGTGAATGAGGCCGATCCCGGGTTGATCCTTGTTTTTATACGCTCTGTTGCCATATTGGATCTTTTAACCTCTTTGGTTTTCCAATGCTCGTCTTCTCATATATTATTAACTTTTCTTGTTTTAAAGTAACAAACCCAATATTAAATTATTTATATTTAATTCATGATATGGGTTATTTGATATCTATTAATATAAGACAGAACGCAACGAATAGTGTTCAAAGCATAAATGAATCGTAATCCATGAGTCATATACCGCTCATTTATGTTACGCTAATTTTGAGTTTATTTTAAAAGAAACATCAAAAATCACCACAGTATATAATATTACGTTTTCTTATCTTTTATATTTAACTTTAATCTGAGGTTCAGTTAATATATTAATAATGTTGATTTTACAATCAATAACAGGATTTTTTACAACACATTCTCATAAATTCGTTAAAAAATAATTATTTAATTTTTACGGTATGGGCTACTGTTATCGCTCACCAAAAATTCACCAGAAGTTCATAAAAGTGAGCAATAGCAGCACTGTTCCTTGTTGAGGAAAAGACCGTATCCATGACCAAATTCAAGAACTCACAATGACCTCCAGACGCCTTGTTCCTTCTTCACAAAGATACCGGATCCATTATAGAATTCGGTAGTCGGTTTTTTTTGTCCTGTTTTCCCTCTTAATCCAATCCAGTATCCTATTAGTGAAAATATTTACGTTTACAATTTACAATTTAGGTGTCTTTGTAGCAGTTGGAGGCTTCTTTGTCTTTTTCTTTGTTTTTCCAAAGGCTAAAAAGCCTTTGGAGCTGGAGCCGACTTCTTGGCTGCAGGTTTCGCCACCTTGGAAACTTTGGACTTGGTCATAGCAGATGGTTTAGTGGAAGGCTTTTTGACTGCCGCAGTTTTCCTCACCTCACTGCCAGGGCCAGCAAGCTTGAAAGAGCCCTAGGCTCCCTTTCCTTTTGTTTGTATGAGTGAGCCGGATGCTACTTCAGACACCAATACCAGACATATACCAGAGTAATGGTATATGCACTGACCTCAGAAGATGTCAATCTTGCCATTGTAGAGATTCCTTCGTCCTGCTATTTCATACCACTGTCGGCCGCCAACTCTGTATAGGTACTTATCAATTGGATCTTCGCAACCGGTTCTTTTTTGTCTTTGTTTCGTCTTTGTCACGAGCGTGGCTACCTAGGCCTCGTGGCTCCAACGAGGATTGTAACGGACAAAGCCTAACTCCTCTTGTCGGCGGGTCCTAGTGAATGAGGCCGATCCCGGGTTGATCCTTGTTTTTATACGCTCTGTTGCCATATTGGATCTTTTAACCTCTTTGGTTTTCCAATGCTCGTCTTCTCATATATTATTAACTTTTCTTGTTTTAAAGTAACAAACCCAATATTAAATTATTTATATTTAATTCTTGATATGGGTTATTTGATATCTATTAATATAGGACAGAACGCAACGAATAGTGTTCAAAGCATAAATGAATCGTAATCCATGAGTCATATACCGCTCATTTATGTTACGCTAATTTTGAGTTTATATCAAAAGAAACATCAAAAATCACCACAGTATATAATATTACGTTTTCTTATCTTTTATATTTAACTTTAATCTGAGGTTCTGTTAATATATTAATAATGTTGATTTTACAATCAATAACAGGATTTTTTACAACACATTCTCATAAATTCGTTAAAAAATAATTATTTAATTTTTACGGTATGGGCTACTGTTATCGCTCACCAAAAATTCACCAGAAGTTCATAAAAGTGAGCAATAGCAGCACTGTTCCTTGTTGAGGAAAAGACCGTATCCATGACCAAATTCAAGAACTCACAATGACCTCCAGACGCCTTGTTCCTTCTTCACAAAGATACCGGATCCATTATAGAATTCGGTAGTCGGTTTTTTTTGTCCTGTTTTCCCTCTTAAACCAATCCAGTATCCTATTAGTGAAACAATTTACATTTACAATTTAGGTGTCTTTGTAGCAGTTGGAGGCTTCTTTGTCTTTTTAGCCTTTCGAGCTGGAGCCGACTTCTTGGCTGCAGGTTTCGCCACCTTGGAAACTTTGGACTTGGTCGTAGCAGATGGTTTAGTGGAAGGCTTTTTGACTGCCGCAGTTTTCCTCGCCTCACTGCCTGGGCCAGCAAGCTTGAAAGAGCCCTAGGCTCCCTTTCCTTTGGTTTGTATGAGTGAGCCGGATGCTACTTCAGACACCAATACCAGACATATACCAGAGTAATGGTATATGCACTGACCTCAGAAGATGTCAATCTTGCCATTGTAGAGATTCCTTCGTCCTGCTATTTCATACCACTGTCGGCCGCCAACTCTGTATAGGTACTTATCAATTGGATCTTCGCAACCGGTTCTTTTTTGTCTTTGTTTCGTCTTTGTCACGAGCGTGGCTACCTAGGCCTCGTGGCTCCAACGAGGATTGTAACGGACAAAGCCTAACTCCTCTTGTCGGCGGGTCCTAGTGAATGAGGCCGATCCCGGGTTGATCCTTGTTTTTATACGCTCTGTTGCCATATTGGATCTTTTAACCTCTTTGGTTTTCCAATGCTCGTCTTCTCATATATTATTAACTTTTCTTGTTTTAAAGTAACAAACCCAATATTAAATTATTTATATTTAATTCTTGATATGGGTTATTTGATATCTATTAATATAGGACAGAACGCAACGAATAGTGTTCAAAGCATAAATGAATCGTAATCCATGAGTCATATACCGCTCATTTATGTTACGCTAATTTTGAGTTTATATTAAAAGAAACATCAAAAATCACCACAGTATATAATATTACGTTTTCTTATCTTTTATATTTAACTTTAACTGAGGTTCTGTTAATATATTAATAATGTTGATTTTACAATCAATAACAGGATTTTTTACAACACATTCTCATAAATTCGTTAAAAAATAATTATTTAATATTTACGGTATGGGCTACTGTTATCGCTCACCAAAAATTCACCAGAAGTTCATAAAAGTGAGCAATAGCAGCACTGTTCCTTGTTGAGGAAAAGACCGTATCCATGACCAAATTCAAGAACTCACAATGACCTCCAGACGCCTTGTTCCTTCTTCACAAAGATACCGGATCCATTATAGAATTCGGTAGTCGGTTTTTTTTGTCCTGTTTTCCCTCTTAATCCAATCCAGTATCCTATTAGTGAAACAATTTACATTTACAATTTAGGTGTCTTTGTAGCAGTTGGAGGCTTCTTTGTCTTTTTAGCCTTTCGAGCTGGAGCCGACTTCTTGGCTGCAGGTTTCGCCACCTTGGAAACTTTGGACTTGGTCGTAGCAGATGGTTTAGTGGAAGGCTTTTTGACTGCCGCAGTTTTCCTCGCCTCACTGCCTGGGCCAGCAAGCTTGAAAGAGCCCTAGGCTCCCTTTCCTTTGGTTTGTATGAGTGAGCCGGATGCTACTTCAGACACCAATACCAGACATATACCAGAGTAATGGTATATGCACTGACCTCAGAAGATGTCAATCTTGCCATTGTAGAGATTCCTTCGTCCTGCTATTTCATACCACTGTCGGCCGCCAACTCTGTATAGGCACTTATCAATTGGATCTTTGCAACCGGTTCTTTTTTGTCTTTGTCACGAGCGTGGCTACCTAGGCCTCGTGGCTCCAACGAGGATTGTAACGGACAAAGCCTAACTCCTCTTGTCGGCGGGTCCTAGTGAATGAGGCCGATCCCGGGTTGATCCTTGTTTTTATACGCTCTGTTGCCATATTGGATCTTTTAACCTCTTTGGTTTTCCAATGCTCGTCTTCTCATATATTATTAACTTTTCTTGTTTTAAAGTAACAAACCCAATATTAAATTATTTATATTTAATTCTTGATATGGGTTATTGGATATCTATTAATATAAGACAGAACGCAACGAATAGTGTTCAAAGCATAAATGAATCGTAATCCATGAGTCATATACCGCTCATTTATGTTACGCTAATTTTGAGTTTATTTTAAAAGAAACATCAAAAATCACCACAGTATATAATATTACGTTTTCTTATCTTTTATATTTAACTTTAATCTGAGGTTCAGTTAATATATTAATAATGTTGATTTTACAATCAATAACAGGATTTTTTACAACACATTCTCATAAATTCGTTAAAAAATAATTATTTAATTTTTACGGTATGGGCTACTGTTATCGCTCACCAAAAATTCACCAGAAGTTCATAAAAGTGAGCAATAGCAGCACTGTTCCTTGTTGAGGAAAAGACCGTATCCATGACCAAATTCAAGAACTCACAATGACCTCCAGACGCCTTGTTCCTTCTTCACAAAGATACCGGATCCATTATAGAATTCGGTAGTCGGTTTTTTTTGTCCTGTTTTCCCTCTTAATCCAATCCAGTATCCTATTAGTGAAACAATTTACATTTACAATTTAGGTGTCTTTGTAGCAGTTGGAGGCTTCTTTGTCTTTTTAGCCTTTGGAGCTGGAGCCGACTTCTTGGCTGCAGGTTTCGCCACCTTGGAAACTTTGGACTTGGTCGTAGCAGATGGTTTAGTGGAAGGCTTTTTGACTGCCGCAGTTTTCCTCGCCTCACTGCCTGGGCCAGCAAGCTTGAAAGAGCCCTAGGCTCCCTTTCCTTTGGTTTGTAGGAGTGAGCCGGATGCTACTTCAGACACCAATACCAGACATATACCAGAGTAATGGTATATGCACTGACCTCAGAAGATGTCAATCTTGCCATTGTAGAGATTCCTTCGTCCTGCTATTTCATACCACTGTCGGCCGCCAACTCTGTATAGGCACTTATCAATTGGATCTTTGCAACCGGTTCTTTTTTGTCTTTGTTTCGTCTTTGTCACGAGCGTGGCTACCTAGGCCTCGTGGCTCCAACGAGGATTGTAACGGACAAAGCCTAACTCCTCTTGTCGGCGGGTCCTAGTGAATGAGGCCGATCCCGGGTTGATCCTTGTTTTTATACGCTCTGTTGCCATATTGGATCTTTTAACCTCTTTGGTTTTCCAATGCTCGTCTTCTCATATATTATTAACTTTTCTTGTTTTAAAGTAACAAACCCAATATTAAATTATTTATATTTAATTCTTGATATGGGTTATTTGATATCTATTAATATAAGACAGAACGCAACGAATAGTGTTCAAAGCATAAATGAATCGTAATCCATGAGTCATATACCGCTCATTTATGTTACGCTAATTTTGAGTTTATATTAAAAGAAACATCAAAAATCACCACAGTATATAATATTACGTTTTCTTATCTTTTATATTTAACTTTAATCTGAGGTTCTGTTAATATATTAATAATGTTGATTTTACAATCAATAACAGGATTTTTTACAACACATTCTCATAAATTCGTTAAAAAATAATTATTTAATTTTTACGGTATGGGCTACTGTTATCGCTCACCAAAAATTCACCAGAAGTTCATAAAAGTGAGCAATAGCAGCACTGTTCCTTGTTGAGGAAAAGACCGTATCCATGACCAAATTCAAGAACTCACAATGACTTCCAGACGCCTTGTTCCTTCTTCACAAAGATACCGGATCCATTATAGAATTCGGTAGTCGGTTTTTTTTGTCCTGTTTTCCCTCTTAATCCAATCCAGTATCCTATTAGTGAAAATATTTACGTTTACAATTTACAATTTAGGTGTCTTTGTAGCAGTTGGAGGCTTCTTTGTCTTTTTAGCCTTTCGAGCTGGAGCCGACTTCTTGGCTGCAGGTTTCGCCACCTTGGAAACTTTGGACTTGGTCGTAGCAGATGGTTTAGTGGAAGGCTTTTTGACTGCCGCAGTTTTCCTCGCCTCACTGCCTGGGCCAGCAAGCTTGAAAGAGCCCTAGGCTCCCTTTCCGTTGGTTTGTATGAGTGAGCCGGATGCTACTTCAGACACCAATACCAGACATATACCAGAGTAATGGTATATGCACTGACCTCAGAAGATGTCAATCTTGCCATTGTAGAGATTCCTTCGTCCTGCTATTTCATACCACTGTCGGCCGCCAACTCTGTATAGGCACTTATCAATTGGATCTTTGCAACCGGTTCTTTTTTGTCTTTGTTTCGTCTTGGTCACGAGCGTGGCTACCTAGGCCTCGTGGCTCCAACGAGGATTGTAACGGACAAAGCCTAACTCCTCTTGTCGGCGGGTCCTAGTGAATGAGGCCGATCCCGGGTTGATCCTTGTTTTTATACGCTCTGTTGCCATATTGGATCTTTTAACCTCTTTGGTTTTCCAATGCTCGTCTTCTCATATATTATTAACTTTTCTTGTTTTAAAGTAACAAACCCAATATTAAATTATTTATATTTAATTCTTGATATGGGTTATTTGATATCTATTAATATAAGACAGAACGCAACGAATAGTGTTCAAAGCATAAATGAATCGTAATCCATGAGTCATATACCGCTCATTTATGTTACGCTAATTTTGAGTTTATATTAAAAGAAACATCAAAAATCACCACAGTATATAATATTACGTTTTCTTATCTTTTATATTTAACTTTAATCTGAGGTTCTGTTAATATATTAATAATGTTGATTTTACAATCAATAACAGGATTTTTTACAACACATTCTCATAAATTCGTTAAAAAATAATTATTTAATATTTACGGTATGGGCTACTGTTATCGCTCACCAAAAATTCACCAGAAGTTCATAAAAGTGAGCAATAGCAGCACTGTTCCTTGTTGAGGAAAAGACCGTATCCATGACCAAATTCAAGAACTCACAATGACCTCCAGACGCCTTGTTCCTTCTTCACAAAGATACCGGATCCATTATAGAATTCGGTAGTCGGTTTTTTTTGTCCTGTTTTCCCTCTTAATCCAATCCAGTATCCTATTAGTGAAACAATTTACATTTACAATTTAGGTGTCTTTGTAGCAGTTGGAGGCTTCTTTGTCTTTTTAGCCTTTCGAGCTGGAGCCGACTTCTTGGCTGCAGGTTTCGCCACCTTGGAAACTTTGGACTTGGTCGTAGCAGATGGTTTAGTGGAAGGCTTTTTGACTGCCGCAGTTTTCCTCGCCTCACTGCCTGGGCCAGCAAGCTTGAAAGAGCCCTAGGCTCCCTTTCCTTTGGTTTGTATGAGTGAGCCGGATGCTACTTCAGACACCAATACCAGACATATACCAGAGTAATGGTATATGCACTGACCTCAGAAGATGTCAATCTTGCCATTGTAGAGATTCCTTCGTCCTGCTATTTCATACCACTGTCGGCCGCCAACTCTGTATAGGCACTTATCAATTGGATCTTTGCAACCGGTTCTTTTTTGTCTTTGTCACGAGCGTGGCTACCTAGGCCTCGTGGCTCCAACGAGGATTGTAACGGACAAAGCCTAACTCCTCTTGTCGGCGGGTCCTAGTGAATGAGGCCGATCCCGGGTTGATCCTTGTTTTTATACGCTCTGTTGCCATATTGGATCTTTTAACCTCTTTGGTTTTCCAATGCTCGTCTTCTCATATATTATTAACTTTTCTTGTTTTAAAGTAACAAACCCAATATTAAATTATTTATATTTAATTCTTGATATGGGTTATTGGATATCTATTAATATAAGACAGAACGCAACGAATAGTGTTCAAAGCATAAATGAATCGTAATCCATGAGTCATATACCGCTCATTTATGTTACGCTAATTTTGAGTTTATTTTAAAAGAAACATCAAAAATCACCACAGTATATAATATTACGTTTTCTTATCTTTTATATTTAACTTTAATCTGAGGTTCAGTTAATATATTAATAATGTTGATTTTACAATCAATAACAGGATTTTTTACAACACATTCTCATAAATTCGTTAAAAAATAATTATTTAATTTTTACGGTATGGGCTACTGTTATCGCTCACCAAAAATTCACCAGAAGTTCATAAAAGTGAGCAATAGCAGCACTGTTCCTTGTTGAGGAAAAGACCGTATCCATGACCAAATTCAAGAACTCACAATGACCTCCAGACGCCTTGTTCCTTCTTCACAAAGATACCGGATCCATTATAGAATTCGGTAGTCGGTTTTTTTTGTCCTGTTTTCCCTCTTAATCCAATCCAGTATCCTATTAGTGAAACAATTTACATTTACAATTTAGGTGTCTTTGTAGCAGTTGGAGGCTTCTTTGTCTTTTTAGCCTTTGGAGCTGGAGCCGACTTCTTGGCTGCAGGTTTCGCCACCTTGGAAACTTTGGACTTGGTCGTAGCAGATGGTTTAGTGGAAGGCTTTTTGACTGCCGCAGTTTTCCTCGCCTCACTGCCTGGGCCAGCAAGCTTGAAAGAGCCCTAGGCTCCCTTTCCTTTGGTTTGTAGGAGTGAGCCGGATGCTACTTCAGACACCAATACCAGACATATACCAGAGTAATGGTATATGCACTGACCTCAGAAGATGTCAATCTTGCCATTGTAGAGATTCCTTCGTCCTGCTATTTCATACCACTGTCGGCCGCCAACTCTGTATAGGCACTTATCAATTGGATCTTTGCAACCGGTTCTTTTTTGTCTTTGTTTCGTCTTTGTCACGAGCGTGGCTACCTAGGCCTCGTGGCTCCAACGAGGATTGTAACGGACAAAGCCTAACTCCTCTTGTCGGCGGGTCCTAGTGAATGAGGCCGATCCCGGGTTGATCCTTGTTTTTATACGCTCTGTTGCCATATTGGATCTTTTAACCTCTTTGGTTTTCCAATGCTCGTCTTCTCATATATTATTAACTTTTCTTGTTTTAAAGTAACAAACCCAATATTAAATTATTTATATTTAATTCTTGATATGGGTTATTTGATATCTATTAATATAAGACAGAACGCAACGAATAGTGTTCAAAGCATAAATGAATCGTAATCCATGAGTCATATACCGCTCATTTATGTTACGCTAATTTTGAGTTTATATTAAAAGAAACATCAAAAATCACCACAGTATATAATATTACGTTTTCTTATCTTATATATTTAACTTTAATCTGAGGTTCTGTTAATATATTAATAATGTTGATTTTACAATCAATAACAGGATTTTTTACAACACATTCTCATAAATTCGTTAAAAAATAATTATTTAATTTTTACGGTATGGGCTACTGTTATCGCTCACCAAAAATTCACCAGAAGTTCATAAAAGTGAGCAATAGCAGCACTGTTCCTTGTTGAGGAAAAGACCGTATCCATGACCAAATTCAAGAACTCACAATGACCTCCAGACGCCTTGTTCCTTCTTCACAAAGATACCGGATCCATTATAGAATTCGGTAGTCGGTTTTTTTTGTCCTGTTTTCCCTCTTAATCCAATCCAGTATCCTATTAGTGAAAATATTTACGTTTACAATTTACAATTTAGGTGTCTTTGTAGCAGTTGGAGGCTTCTTTGTCTTTTTAGCCTTTCGAGCTGGAGCCGACTTCTTGGCTGCAGGTTTCGCCACCTTGGAAACTTTGGACTTGGTCGTAGCAGATGGTTTAGTGGAAGGCTTTTTGACTGCCGCAGTTTTCCTCGCCTCACTGCCTGGGCCAGCAAGCTTGAAAGAGCCCTAGGCTCCCTTTCCGTTGGTTTGTATGAGTGAGCCGGATGCTACTTCAGACACCAATACCAGACATATACCAGAGTAATGGTATATGCACTGACCTCAGAAGATGTCAATCTTGCCATTGTAGAGATTCCTTCGTCCTGCTATTTCATACCACTGTCGGCCGCCAACTCTGTATAGGCACTTATCAATTGGATCTTTGCAACCGGTTCTTTTTTGTCTTTGTTTCGTCTTGGTCACGAGCGTGGCTACCTAGGCCTCGTGGCTCCAACGAGGATTGTAACGGACAAAGCCTAACTCCTCTTGTCGGCGGGTCCTAGTGAATGAGGCCGATCCCGGGTTGATCCTTGTTTTTATACGCTCTGTTGCCATATTGGATCTTTTAACCTCTTTGGTTTTCCAATGCTCGTCTTCTCATATATTATTAACTTTTCTTGTTTTAAAGTAACAAACCCAATATTAAATTATTTATATTTAATTCTTGATATGGGTTATTTGATATCTATTAATATAAGACAGAACGCAACGAATAGTGTTCAAAGCATAAATGAATCGTAATCCATGAGTCATATACCGCTCATTTATGTTACGCTAATTTTGAGTTTATATTAAAAGAAACATCAAAAATCACCACAGTATATAATATTACGTTTTCTTATCTTATATATTTAACTTTAATCTGAGGTTCTGTTAATATATTAATAATGTTGATTTTACAATCAATAACAGGATTTTTTACAACACATTCTCATAAATTCGTTAAAAAATAATTATTTAATTTTTACGGTATGGGCTACTGTTATCGCTCACCAAAAATTCACCAGAAGTTCATAAAAGTGAGCAATAGCAGCACTGTTCCTTGTTGAGGAAAAGACCGTATCCATGACCAAATTCAAGAACTCACAATGACCTCCAGACGCCTTGTTCCTTCTTCACAAAGATACCGGATCCATTATAGAATTCGGTAGTCGGTTTTTTTTGTCCTGTTTTCCCTCTTAATCCAATCCAGTATCCTATTAGTGAAAATATTTACATTTACAATTTAGGTGTCTTTGTAGCAGTTGGAGGCTTCTTTGTCTTTTTAGCCTTTCGAGCTGGAGCCGACTTCTTGGCTGCAGGTTTCGCCACCTTGGAAACTTTGGACTTGGTCGTAGCAGATGGTTTAGTGGAAGGCTTTTTGACTGCCGCAGTTTTCCTCGCCTCACTGCCTGGGCCAGCAAGCTTGAAAGAGCCCTAGGCTCCCTTTCCTTTGGTTTGTATGAGTGAGCCGGATGCTACTTCAGACACCAATACCAGACATATACCAGAGTAATGGTATATGCACTGACCTCAGAAGATGTCAATCTTGCCATTGTAGAGATTCCTTCGTCCTGCTATTTCATACCACTGTCGGCCGCCAACTCTGTATAGGCACTTATCAATTGGATCTTTGCAACCGGTTCTTTTTTGTCTTTGTTTCGTCTTGGTCACGAGCGTGGCTACCTAGGCCTCGTGGCTCCAACGAGGATTGTAACGGACAAAGCCTAACTCCTCTTGTCGGCGGGTCCTAGTGAATGAGGCCGATCCCGGGTTGATCCTTGTTTTTATACGCTCTGTTGCCATATTGGATCTTTTAACCTCTTTGGTTTTCCAATGCTCGTCTTCTCATATATTATTAACTTTTCTTGTTTTAAAGTAACAAACCCAATATTAAATTATTTATATTTAATTCTTGATATGGGTTATTTGATATCTATTAATATAAGACAGAACGCAACGAATAGTGTTCAAAGCATAAATGAATCGTAATCCATGAGTCATATACCGCTCATTTATGTTACGCTAATTTTGAGTTTATATTAAAAGAAACATCAAAAATCACCACAGTATATAATATTACGTTTTCTTATCTTTTATATTTAACTTTAATCTGAGGTTCAGTTAATATATTAATAATGTTGATTTTACAATCAATAACAGGATTTTTTACAACACATTCTCATAAATTCGTTAAAAAATAATTATTTAATTTTTACGGTATGGGCTACTGTTATCGCTCACCAAAAATTCACCAGAAGTTCATAAAAGTGAGCAATAGCAGCACTGTTCCTTGTTGAGGAAAAGACCGTATCCATGACCAAATTCAAGAACTCACAATGACCTCCAGACGCCTTGTTACTTCTTCACAAAGATACCGGATCCATTATAGAATTCGGTAGTCGGTTTTTTTTGTCCTGTTTTCCCTCTTAATCCAATCCAGTATCCTATTAGTGAAACAATTTACATTTACAATTTAGGTGTCTTTGTAGCAGTTGGAGGCTTCTTTGTCTTTTTAGCCTTTCGAGCTGGAGCCGACTTCTTGGCTGCAGGTTTCGCCACCTTGGAAACTTTGGACTTGGTCGTAGCAGATGGTTTAGTGGAAGGCTTTTTGACTGCCGCAGTTTTCCTCGCCTCACTGCCTGGGCCAGCAAGCTTGAAAGAGCCCTAGGCTCCCTTTCCTTTGGTTTGTATGAGTGAGCCGGATGCTACTTCAGACACCAATACCAGACATATACCAGAGTAATGGTATATGCACTGACCTCAGAAGATGTCAATCTTGCCATTGTAGAGATTCCTTCGTCCTGCTATTTCATACCACTGTCGGCCGCCAACTCTGTATAGGTACTTATCAATTGGATCTTCGCAACCGGTTCTTTTTTGTCTTTGTTTCGTCTTTGTCACGAGCGTGGCTACCTAGGCCTCGTGGCTCCAACGAGGATTGTAACGGACAAAGCCTAACTCCTCTTGTCGGCGGGTCCTAGTGAATGAGGCCGATCCCGGGTTGATCCTTGTTTTTATACGCTCTGTTGCCATATTGGATCTTTTAAACTCTTTGGTTTTCCAATGCTCGTCTTCTCATATATTATTAACTTTTCTTGTTTTAAAGTAACAAACCCAATATTAAATTATTTACATTTAATTCTTGATATGGGTTATTTGATATCTATTAATATAGGACAGAACGCAACGAATAGTGTTCAAAGCATAAATGAATCGTAATCCATGAGTCATATACCGCTCATTTATGTTACGCTAATTTTGAGTTTATATTAAAAGAAACATCAAAAATCACCACAGTATATAATATTACGTTTTCTTATCTTATATATTTAACTTTAATCTGAGGTTCTGTTAATATATTAATAATGTTGATTTTACAATCAATAACAGGATTTTTTACAACACATTCTCATAAATTCGTTAAAAAATAATTATTTAATTTTTACGGTATGGGCTACTGTTATCGCTCACCAAAAATTCACCAGAAGTTCATAAAAGTGAGCAATAGCAGCACTGTTCCTTGTTGAGGAAAAGACCGTATCCATGACCAAATTCAAGAACTCACAATGACCTCCAGACGCCTTGTTCCTTCTTCACAAAGATACCGGATCCATTATAGAATTCGGTAGTCGGTTTTTTTTGTCCTGTTTTCCCTCTTAATCCAATCCAGTATCCTATTAGTGAAAATATTTACATTTACAATTTAGGTGTCTTTGTAGCAGTTGGAGGCTTCTTTGTCTTTTTAGCCTTTCGAGCTGGAGCCGACTTCTTGGCTGCAGGTTTCGCCACCTTGGAAACTTTGGACTTGGTCGTAGCAGATGGTTTAGTGGAAGGCTTTTTGACTGCCGCAGTTTTCCTCGCCTCACTGCCTGGGCCAGCAAGCTTGAAAGAGCCCTAGGCTCCCTTTCCTTTGGTTTGTATGAGTGAGCCGGATGCTACTTCAGACACCAATACCAGACATATACCAGAGTAATGGTATATGCACTGACCTCAGAAGATGTCAATCTTGCCATTGTAGAGATTCCTTCGTCCTGCTATTTCATACCACTGTCGGCCGCCAACTCTGTATAGGCACTTATCAATTGGATCTTTGCAACCGGTTCTTTTTTGTCTTTGTTTCGTCTTGGTCACGAGCGTGGCTACCTAGGCCTCGTGGCTCCAACGAGGATTGTAACGGACAAAGCCTAACTCCTCTTGTCGGCGGGTCCTAGTGAATGAGGCCGATCCCGGGTTGATCCTTGTTTTTATACGCTCTGTTGCCATATTGGATCTTTTAACCTCTTTGGTTTTCCAATGCTCGTCTTCTCATATATTATTAACTTTTCTTGTTTTAAAGTAACAAACCCAATATTAAATTATTTATATTTAATTCTTGATATGGGTTATTTGATATCTATTAATATAAGACAGAACGCAACGAATAGTGTTCAAAGCATAAATGAATCGTAATCCATGAGTCATATACCGCTCATTTATGTTACGCTAATTTTGAGTTTATATTAAAAGAAACATCAAAAATCACCACAGTATATAATATTACGTTTTCTTATCTTTTATATTTAACTTTAATCTGAGGTTCAGTTAATATATTAATAATGTTGATTTTACAATCAATAACAGGATTTTTTACAACACATTCTCATAAATTCGTTAAAAAATAATTATTTAATTTTTACGGTATGGGCTACTGTTATCGCTCACCAAAAATTCACCAGAAGTTCATAAAAGTGAGCAATAGCAGCACTGTTCCTTGTTGAGGAAAAGACCGTATCCATGACCAAATTCAAGAACTCACAATGACCTCCAGACGCCTTGTTACTTCTTCACAAAGATACCGGATCCATTATAGAATTCGGTAGTCGGTTTTTTTTGTCCTGTTTTCCCTCTTAATCCAATCCAGTATCCTATTAGTGAAACAATTTACATTTACAATTTAGGTGTCTTTGTAGCAGTTGGAGGCTTCTTTGTCTTTTTAGCCTTTCGAGCTGGAGCCGACTTCTTGGCTGCAGGTTTCGCCACCTTGGAAACTTTGGACTTGGTCGTAGCAGATGGTTTAGTGGAAGGCTTTTTGACTGCCGCAGTTTTCCTCGCCTCACTGCCTGGGCCAGCAAGCTTGAAAGAGCCCTAGGCTCCCTTTCCTTTGGTTTGTATGAGTGAGCCGGATGCTACTTCAGACACCAATACCAGACATATACCAGAGTAATGGTATATGCACTGACCTCAGAAGATGTCAATCTTGCCATTGTAGAGATTCCTTCGTCCTGCTATTTCATACCACTGTCGGCCGCCAACTCTGTATAGGTACTTATCAATTGGATCTTCGCAACCGGTTCTTTTTTGTCTTTGTTTCGTCTTTGTCACGAGCGTGGCTACCTAGGCCTCGTGGCTCCAACGAGGATTGTAACGGACAAAGCCTAACTCCTCTTGTCGGCGGGTCCTAGTGAATGAGGCCGATCCCGGGTTGATCCTTGTTTTTATACGCTCTGTTGCCATATTGGATCTTTTAAACTCTTTGGTTTTCCAATGCTCGTCTTCTCATATATTATTAACTTTTCTTGTTTTAAAGTAACAAACCCAATATTAAATTATTTATATTTAATTCTTGATATGGGTTATTTGATATCTATTAATATAGGACAGAACGCAACGAATAGTGTTCAAAGCATAAATGAATCGTAATCCATGAGTCATATACCGCTCATTTATGTTACGCTAATTTTGAGTTTATATTAAAAGAAACATCAAAAATCACCACAGTATATAATATTACGTTTTCTTATCTTTTATATTTAACTTTAATCTGAGGTTCTGTTAATATATTAATAATGTTGATTTTACAATCAATAACAGGATTTTTTACAACACATTCTCATAAATTCGTTAAAAAATAATTATTTAATATTTACGGTATGGGCTACTGTTATCGCTCACCAAAAATTCACCAGAAGTTCATAAAAGTGAGCAATAGCAGCACTGTTCCTTGTTGAGGAAAAGACCGTATCCATGACCAAATTCAAGAACTCACAATGACCTCCAGACGCCTTGTTACTTCTTCACAAAGATACCGGATCCATTATAGAATTCGGTAGTCGGTTTTTTTTGTCCTGTTTTCCCTCTTAATCCAATCCAGTATCCTATTAGTGAAACAATTTACATTTACAATTTAGGTGTCTTTGTAGCAGTTGGAGGCTTCTTTGTCTTTTTAGCCTTTCGAGCTGGAGCCGACTTCTTGGCTGCAGGTTTCGCCACCTTGGAAACTTTGGACTTGGTCGTAGCAGATGGTTTAGTGGAAGGCTTTTTGACTGCCGCAGTTTTCCTCGCCTCACTGCCTGGGCCAGCAAGCTTGAAAGAGCCCTAGGCTCCCTTTCCTTTGGTTTGTATGAGTGAGCCGGATGCTACTTCAGGCACCAATACCAGACATATACCAGAGTAATGGTATATGCACTGACCTCAGAAGATGTCAATCTTGCCATTGTAGAGATTCCTTCGTCCTGCTATTTCATACCACTGTCGGCCGCCAACTCTGTATAGGCACTTATCAATTGGATCTTTGCAACCGGTTCTTTTTTGTCTTTGTCACGAGCGTGGCTACTTAGGCCTCGTGGCTCCAACGAGGATTGTAACGGACAAAGCCTAACTCCTCTTGTCGGCGGGTCCTAGTGAATGAGGCCGATCCCGGGTTGATCCTTGTTTTTATACGCTCTGTGGCCATATTGGATCTTTTAACCTCTTTGGTTTTCCAATGCTCGTCTTCTCATATATTATTAACTTTTCTTGTTTTAAAGTAACAAACCCAATATTAAATTATTTATATTTAATTCTTGATATGGGTTATTTGATATCTATTAATATAAGACAGAACGCAACGAATAGTGTTCAAAGCATAAATGAATCGTAATCCATGAGTCATATACCGCTCATTTATGTTACGCTAATTTTGAGTTTATTTTAAAAGAAACATCAAAAATCACCACAGTATATAATATTACGTTTTCTTATCTTTTATATTTAACTTTAATCTGAGGTTCAGTTAATATATTAATAATGTTGATTTTACAATCAATAACAGGATTTTTTACAACACATTCTCATAAATTCGTTAAAAAATAATTATTTAATTTTTACGGTATGGGCTACTGTTATCGCTCACCAAAAATTCACCAGAAGTTCATAAAAGTGAGCAATAGCAGCACTGTTCCTTGTTGAGGAAAAGACCGTATCCATGACCAAATTCAAGAACTCACAATGACCTCCAGACGCCTTGTTCCTTCTTCACAAAGATACCGGATCCATTATAGAATTCGGTAGTCGGTTTTTTTTGTCCTGTTTTCCCTCTTAATCCAATCCAGTATCCTATTAGTGAAAATATTTACGTTTACAATTTACAATTTAGGTGTCTTTGTAGCAGTTGGAGGCTTCTTTGTCTTTTTCTTTGTTTTTCCAAAGGCTAAAAAGCCTTTGGAGCTGGAGCCGACTTCTTGGCTGCAGGTTTCGCCACCTTGGAAACTTTGGACTTGGTCATAGCAGATGGTTTAGTGGAAGGCTTTTTGACTGCCGCAGTTTTCCTCACCTCACTGCCAGGGCCAGCAAGCTTGAAAGAGCCCTAGGCTCCCTTTCCTTTTGTTTGTATGAGTGAGCCGGATGCTACTTCAGACACCAATACCAGACATATACCAGAGTAATGGTATATGCACTGACCTCAGAAGATGTCAATCTTGCCATTGTAGAGATTCCTTCGTCCTGCTATTTCATACCACTGTCGGCCGCCAACTCTGTATAGGTACTTATCAATTGGATCTTCGCAACCGGTTCTTTTTTGTCTTTGTTTCGTCTTTGTCACGAGCGTGGCTACCTAGGCCTCGTGGCTCCAACGAGGATTGTAACGGACAAAGCCTAACTCCTCTTGTCGGCGGGTCCTAGTGAATGAGGCCGATCCCGGGTTGATCCTTGTTTTTATACGCTCTGTTGCCATATTGGATCTTTTAACCTCTTTGGTTTTCCAATGCTCGTCTTCTCATATATTATTAACTTTTCTTGTTTTAAAGTAACAAACCCAATATTAAATTATTTATATTTAATTCTTGATATGGGTTATTTGATATCTATTAATATAGGACAGAACGCAACGAATAGTGTTCAAAGCATAAATGAATCGTAATCCATGAGTCATATACCGCTCATTTATGTTACGCTAATTTTGAGTTTATATCAAAAGAAACATCAAAAATCACCACAGTATATAATATTACGTTTTCTTATCTTTTATATTTAACTTTAATCTGAGGTTCTGTTAATATATTAATAATGTTGATTTTACAATCAATAACAGGATTTTTTACAACACATTCTCATAAATTCGTTAAAAAATAATTATTTAATTTTTACGGTATGGGCTACTGTTATCGCTCACCAAAAATTCACCAGAAGTTCATAAAAGTGAGCAATAGCAGCACTGTTCCTTGTTGAGGAAAAGACCGTATCCATGACCAAATTCAAGAACTCACAATGACCTCCAGACGCCTTGTTCCTTCTTCACAAAGATACCGGATCCATTATAGAATTCGGTAGTCGGTTTTTTTTGTCCTGTTTTCCCTCTTAAACCAATCCAGTATCCTATTAGTGAAACAATTTACATTTACAATTTAGGTGTCTTTGTAGCAGTTGGAGGCTTCTTTGTCTTTTTAGCCTTTCGAGCTGGAGCCGACTTCTTGGCTGCAGGTTTCGCCACCTTGGAAACTTTGGACTTGGTCGTAGCAGATGGTTTAGTGGAAGGCTTTTTGACTGCCGCAGTTTTCCTCGCCTCACTGCCTGGGCCAGCAAGCTTGAAAGAGCCCTAGGCTCCCTTTCCTTTGGTTTGTATGAGTGAGCCGGATGCTACTTCAGACACCAATACCAGACATATACCAGAGTAATGGTATATGCACTGACCTCAGAAGATGTCAATCTTGCCATTGTAGAGATTCCTTCGTCCTGCTATTTCATACCACTGTCGGCCGCCAACTCTGTATAGGTACTTATCAATTGGATCTTCGCAACCGGTTCTTTTTTGTCTTTGTTTCGTCTTTGTCACGAGCGTGGCTACCTAGGCCTCGTGGCTCCAACGAGGATTGTAACGGACAAAGCCTAACTCCTCTTGTCGGCGGGTCCTAGTGAATGAGGCCGATCCCGGGTTGATCCTTGTTTTTATACGCTCTGTTGCCATATTGGATCTTTTAACCTCTTTGGTTTTCCAATGCTCGTCTTCTCATATATTATTAACTTTTCTTGTTTTAAAGTAACAAACCCAATATTAAATTATTTATATTTAATTCTTGATATGGGTTATTTGATATCTATTAATATAGGACAGAACGCAACGAATAGTGTTCAAAGCATAAATGAATCGTAATCCATGAGTCATATACCGCTCATTTATGTTACGCTAATTTTGAGTTTATATTAAAAGAAACATCAAAAATCACCACAGTATATAATATTACGTTTTCTTATCTTTTATATTTAACTTTAATCTGAGGTTCTGTTAATATATTAATAATGTTGATTTTACAATCAATAACAGGATTTTTTACAACACATTCTCATAAATTCGTTAAAAAATAATTATTTAATATTTACGGTATGGGCTACTGTTATCGCTCACCAAAAATTCACCAGAAGTTCATAAAAGTGAGCAATAGCAGCACTGTTCCTTGTTGAGGAAAAGACCGTATCCATGACCAAATTCAAGAACTCACAATGACCTCCAGACGCCTTGTTCCTTCTTCACAAAGATACCGGATCCATTATAGAATTCGGTAGTCGGTTTTTTTTGTCCTGTTTTCCCTCTTAATCCAATCCAGTATCCTATTAGTGAAACAATTTACATTTACAATTTAGGTGTCTTTGTAGCAGTTGGAGGCTTCTTTGTCTTTTTAGCCTTTCGAGCTGGAGCCGACTTCTTGGCTGCAGGTTTCGCCACCTTGGAAACTTTGGACTTGGTCGTAGCAGATGGTTTAGTGGAAGGCTTTTTGACTGCCGCAGTTTTCCTCACCTCACTGCCTGGGCCAGCAAGCTTGAAAGAGCCCTAGGCTCCCTTTCCTTTGGTTTGTATGAGTGAGCCGGATGCTACTTCAGACACCAATACCAGACATATACCAGAGTAATGGTATATGCACTGACCTCAGAAGATGTCAATCTTGCCATTGTAGAGATTCCTTCGTCCTGCTATTTCATACCACTGTCGGCCGCCAACTCTGTATAGGCACTTATCAATTGGATCTTTGCAACCGGTTCTTTTTCGTCTTTGTCACGAGCGTGGCTACCTAGGCCTCGTGGCTCCAACGAGGATTGTAACGGACAAAGCCTAACTCCTCTTGTCGGCGGGTCCTAGTGAATGAGGCCGATCCCGGGTTGATCCTTGTTTTTATACGCTCTGTTGCCATATTGGATCTTTTAACCTCTTTGGTTTTCCAATGCTCGTCTTCTCATATATTATTAACTTTTCTTGTTTTAAAGTAACAAACCCAATATTAAATTATTTATATTTAATTCTTGATATGGGTTATTTGATATCTATTAATATAAGACAGAACGCAACGAATAGTGTTCAAAGCATAAATGAATCGTAATCCATGAGTCATATACCGCTCATTTATGTTACGCTAATTTTGAGTTTATTTTAAAAGAAACATCAAAAATCACCACAGTATATAATATTACGTTTTCTTATCTTTTATATTTAACTTTAATCTGAGGTTCAGTTAATATATTAATAATGTTGATTTTACAATCAATAACAGGATTTTTTACAACACATTCTCATAAATTCGTTAAAAAATAATTATTTAATTTTTACGGTATGGGCTACTGTTATCGCTCACCAAAAATTCACCAGAAGTTCATAAAAGTGAGCAATAGCAGCACTGTTCCTTGTTGAGGAAAAGACCGTATCCATGACCAAATTCAAGAACTCACAATGACCTCCAGACGCCTTGTTCCTTCTTCACAAAGATACCGGATCCATTATAGAATTCGGTAGTCGGTTTTTTTTGTCCTGTTTTCCCTCTTAATCCAATCCAGTATCCTATTAGTGAAAATATTTACGTTTACAATTTAGGTGTCTTTGTAGCAGTTGGAGGCTTCTTTGTCTTTTTAGCCTTTCGAGCTGGAGCCGACTTCTTGGCTGCAGGTTTCGCCACCTTGGAAACTTTGGACTTGGTCGTAGCAGATGGTTTAGTGGAAGGCTTTTTGACTGCCGCAGTTTTCCTCGCCTCACTGCCTGGGCCAGCAAGCTTGAAAGAGCCCTAGGCTCCCTTTCCTTTGGTTTGTATGAGTGAGCCGGATGCTACTTCAGGCACCAATACCAGACATATACCAGAGTAATGGTATATGCACTGACCTCAGAAGATGTCAATCTTGCCATTGTAGAGATTCCTTCGTCCTGCTATTTCATACCACTGTCGGCCGCCAACTCTGTATAGGTACTTATCAATTGGATCTTCGCAACCGGTTCTTTTTTGTCTTTGTTTCGTCTTTGTCACGAGCGTGGCTACCTAGGCCTCGTGGCTCCAACGAGGATTGTAACGGACAAAGCCTAACTCCTCTTGTCGGCGGGTCCTAGTGAATGAGGCCGATCCCGGGTTGATCCTTGTTTTTATACGCTCTGTTGCCATATTGGATCTTTTAACCTCTTTGGTTTTCCAATGCTCGTCTTCTCATATATTATTAACTTTTCTTGTTTTAAAGTAACAAACCCAATATTAAATTATTTATATTTAATTCTTGATATGGGTTATTTGATATCTATTAATATAAGACAGAACGCAACGAATAGTGTTCAAAGCATAAATGAATCGTAATCCATGAGTCATATACCGCTCATTTATGTTACGCTAATTTTGAGTTTATTTTAAAAGAAACATCAAAAATCACCACAGTATATAATATTACGTTTTCTTATCTTTTATATTTAACTTTAATCTGAGGTTCAGTTAATATATTAATAATGTTGATTTTACAATCAATAACAGGATTTTTTACAACACATTCTCATAAATTCGTTAAAAAATAATTATTTAATTTTTACGGTATGGGCTACTGTTATCGCTCACCAAAAATTCACCAGAAGTTCATAAAAGTGAGCAATAGCAGCACTGTTCCTTGTTGAGGAAAAGACCGTATCCATGACCAAATTCAAGAACTCACAATGACCTCCAGACGCCTTGTTCCTTCTTCACAAAGATACCGGATCCATTATAGAATTCGGTAGTCGGTTTTTTTTGTCCTGTTTTCCCTCTTAATCCAATCCAGTATCCTATTAGTGAAAATATTTACGTTTACAATTTACAATTTAGGTGTCTTTGTAGCAGTTGGAGGCTTCTTTGTCTTTTTCTTTGTTTTTCCAAAGGCTAAAAAGCCTTTGGAGCTGGAGCCGACTTCTTGGCTGCAGGTTTCGCCACCTTGGAAACTTTGGACTTGGTCATAGCAGATGGTTTAGTGGAAGGCTTTTTGACTGCCGCAGTTTTCCTCACCTCACTGCCAGGGCCAGCAAGCTTGAAAGAGCCCTAGGCTCCCTTTCCTTTTGTTTGTATGAGTGAGCCGGATGCTACTTCAGACACCAATACCAGACATATACCAGAGTAATGGTATATGCACTGACCTCAGAAGATGTCAATCTTGCCATTGTAGAGATTCCTTCGTCCTGCTATTTCATACCACTGTCGGCCGCCAACTCTGTATAGGTACTTATCAATTGGATCTTCGCAACCGGTTCTTTTTTGTCTTTGTTTCGTCTTTGTCACGAGCGTGGCTACCTAGGCCTCGTGGCTCCAACGAGGATTGTAACGGACAAAGCCTAACTCCTCTTGTCGGCGGGTCCTAGTGAATGAGGCCGATCCCGGGTTGATCCTTGTTTTTATACGCTCTGTTGCCATATTGGATCTTTTAACCTCTTTGGTTTTCCAATGCTCGTCTTCTCATATATTATTAACTTTTCTTGTTTTAAAGTAACAAACCCAATATTAAATTATTTATATTTAATTCTTGATATGGGTTATTTGATATCTATTAATATAGGACAGAACGCAACGAATAGTGTTCAAAGCATAAATGAATCGTAATCCATGAGTCATATACCGCTCATTTATGTTACGCTAATTTTGAGTTTATATCAAAAGAAACATCAAAAATCACCACAGTATATAATATTACGTTTTCTTATCTTTTATATTTAACTTTAATCTGAGGTTCTGTTAATATATTAATAATGTTGATTTTACAATCAATAACAGGATTTTTTACAACACATTCTCATAAATTCGTTAAAAAATAATTATTTAATTTTTACGGTATGGGCTACTGTTATCGCTCACCAAAAATTCACCAGAAGTTCATAAAAGTGAGCAATAGCAGCACTGTTCCTTGTTGAGGAAAAGACCGTATCCATGACCAAATTCAAGAACTCACAATGACCTCCAGACGCCTTGTTCCTTCTTCACAAAGATACCGGATCCATTATAGAATTCGGTAGTCGGTTTTTTTTGTCCTGTTTTGCCTCTTAAACCAATCCAGTATCCTATTAGTGAAACAATTTACATTTACAATTTAGGTGTCTTTGTAGCAGTTGGAGGCTTCTTTGTCTTTTTAGCCTTTCGAGCTGGAGCCGACTTCTTGGCTGCAGGTTTCGCCACCTTTTGAAACTTTGGACTTGGTCGTAGCAGATGGTTTAGTGGAAGGCTTTTTGACTGCCGCAGTTTTCCTCGCCTCACTGCCTGGGCCAGCAAGCTTGAAAGAGCCCTAGGCTCCCTTTCCTTTGGTTTGTATGAGTGAGCCGGATGCTACTTCAGACACCAATACCAGACATATACCAGAGTAATGGTATATGCACTGACCTCAGAAGATGTCAATCTTGCCATTGTAGAGATTCCTTCGTCCTGCTATTTCATACCACTGTCGGCCGCCAACTCTGTATAGGCACTTATCAATTGGATCTTTGCAACCGGTTCTTTTTTGTCTTTGTCACGAGCGTGGCTACCTAGGCCTCGTGGCTCCAACGAGGATTGTAACGGACAAAGCCTAACTCCTCTTGTCGGCGGGTCCTAGTGAATGAGGCCGATCCCGGGTTGATCCTTGTTTTTATACGCTCTGTTGCCATATTGGATCTTTTAACCTCTTTGGTTTTCCAATGCTCGTCTTCTCATATATTATTAACTTTTCTTGTTTTAAAGTAACAAACCCAATATTAAATTATTTATATTTAATTCTTGATATGGGTTATTTTATATCTATTAATATAAGACAGAACGCAACGAATAGTGTTCAAAGCATAAATGAATCGTAATCCATGAGTCATATACCGCTCATTTATGTTACGCTAATTTTGAGTTTATTTTAAAAGAAACATCAAAAATCACCACAGTATATAATATTACGTTTTCTTATCTTTTATATTTAACTTTAATCTGAGGTTCAGTTAATATATTAATAATGTTGATTTTACAATCAATAACAGGATTTTTTACAACACATTCTCATAAATTCGTTAAAAAATAATTATTTAATTTTTACGGTATGGGCTACTGTTATCGCTCACCAAAAATTCACCAGAAGTTCATAAAAGTGAGCAATAGCAGCACTGTTCCTTGTTGAGGAAAAGACCGTATCCATGACCAAATTCAAGAACTCACAATGACCTCCAGACGCCTTGTTCCTTCTTCACAAAGATACCGGATCCATTATAGAATTCGGTAGTCGGTTTTTTTTGTCCTGTTTTCCCTCTTAATCCAATCCAGTATCCTATTAGTGAAAATATTTACGTTTACAATTTACAATTTAGGTGTCTTTGTAGCAGTTGGAGGCTTCTTTGTCTTTTTCTTTGTTTTTCCAAAGGCTAAAAAGCCTTTGGAGCTGGAGCCGACTTCTTGGCTGCAGGTTTCGCCACCTTGGAAACTTTGGACTTGGTCATAGCAGATGGTTTAGTGGAAGGCTTTTTGACTGCCGCAGTTTTCCTCACCTCACTGCCAGGGCCAGCAAGCTTGAAAGAGCCCTAGGCTCCCTTTCCTTTTGTTTGTATGAGTGAGCCGGATGCTACTTCAGACACCAATACCAGACATATACCAGAGTAATGGTATATGCACTGACCTCAGAAGATGTCAATCTTGCCATTGTAGAGATTCCTTCGTCCTGCTATTTCATACCACTGTCGGCCGCCAACTCTGTATAGGTACTTATCAATTGGATCTTCGCAACCGGTTCTTTTTTGTCTTTGTTTCGTCTTTGTCACGAGCGTGGCTACCTAGGCCTCGTGGCTCCAACGAGGATTGTAACGGACAAAGCCTAACTCCTCTTGTCGACGGGTCCTAGTGAATGAGGCCGATCCCGGGTTGATCCTTGTTTTTATACGCTCTGTTGCCATATTGGATCTTTTAACCTCTTTGGTTTTCCAATGCTCGTCTTCTCATATATTATTAACTTTTCTTGTTTTAAAGTAACAAACCCAATATTAAATTATTTATATTTAATTCTTGATATGGGTTATTTGATATCTATTAATATAGGACAGAACGCAACGAATAGTGTTCAAAGCATAAATGAATCGTAATCCATGAGTCATATACCGCTCATTTATGTTACGCTAATTTTGAGTTTATATCAAAAGAAACATCAAAAATCACCACAGTATATAATATTACGTTTTCTTATCTTTTATATTTAACTTTAATCTGAGGTTCTGTTAATATATTAATAATGTTGATTTTACAATCAATAACAGGATTTTTTACAACACATTCTCATAAATTCGTTAAAAAATAATTATTTAATTTTTACGGTATGGGCTACTGTTATCGCTCACCAAAAATTCACCAGAAGTTCATAAAAGTGAGCAATAGCAGCACTGTTCCTTGTTGAGGAAAAGACCGTATCCATGACCAAATTCAAGAACTCACAATGACCTCCAGACGCCTTGTTCCTTCTTCACAAAGATACCGGATCCATTATAGAATTCGGTAGTCGGTTTTTTTTGTCCTGTTTTCCCTCTTAAACCAATCCAGTATCCTATTAGTGAAACAATTTACATTTACAATTTAGGTGTCTTTGTAGCAGTTGGAGGCTTCTTTGTCTTTTTCTTTGTTTTTCCAAAGGCTAAAAAGCCTTTGGAGCTGGAGCCGACTTCTTGGCTGCAGGTTTCGCCACCTTGGAAACTTTGGACTTGGTCATAGCAGATGGTTTAGTGGAAGGCTTCTTGACTGCCGCAGTTTTCCTCGCCTCACTGCCAGGGCCAGCAAGCTTGAAAGAGCCCTAGGCTCCCTTTCCTTTTGTTTGTATGAGTGAGCCGGATGCTACTTCAGACACCAATACCAGACATATACCAGAGTAATGGTATATGCTCTGACCTCAGAAGATGTCAATCTTGCCATTGTAGAGATTCCTTCGTCCTGCTATTTCATACCACTGTCGGCCGCCAACTCTGTATAGGCACTTATCAATTGGATCTTTGCAACCGGTTCTTTTTTGTCTTTGTTTCGTCTTGGTCACGAGCGTGGCTACCTAGGCCTCGTGGCTCCAACGAGGATTGTAACGGACAAAGCCTAACTCCTCTTGTCGGCGGGTCCTAGTGAATGAGGCCGATCCCGGGTTGATCCTTGTTTTTATACGCTCTGTTGCCATATTGGATCTTTTAACCTCTTTGGTTTTCCAATGCTCGTCTTCTCATATATTATTAACTTTTCTTGTTTTAAAGTAACAAACCCAATATTAAATTATTTATATTTAATTCTTGATATGGGTTATTGGATATCTATTAATATAAGACAGAACGCAACGAATAGTGTTCAAAGCATAAATGAATCGTAATCCATGAGTCATATACCGCTCATTTATGTTACGCTAATTTTGAGTTTATTTTAAAAGAAACATCAAAAATCACCACAGTATATAATATTACGTTTTCTTATCTTTTATATTTAACTTTAATCTGAGGTTCAGTTAATATATTAATAATGTTGATTTTACAATCAATAACAGGATTTTTTACAACACATTCTCATAAATTCGTTAAAAAATAATTATTTAATTTTTACGGTATGGGCTACTGTTATCGCTCACCAAAAATTCACCAGAAGTTCATAAAAGTGAGCAATAGCAGCACTGTTCCTTGTTGAGGAAAAGACCGTATCCATGACCAAATTCAAGAACTCACAATGACCTCCAGACGCCTTGTTCCTTCTTCACAAAGATACCGGATCCATTATAGAATTCGGTAGTCGGTTTTTTTTGTCCTGTTTTCCCTCTTAATCCAATCCAGTATCCTATTAGTGAAACAATTTACATTTACAATTTAGGTGTCTTTGTAGCAGTTGGAGGCTTCTTTGTCTTTTTAGCCTTTGGAGCTGGAGCCAACTTCTTGGCTGCAGGTTTCGCCACCTTGGAAACTTTGGACTTGGTCGTAGCAGATGGTTTAGTGGAAGGCTTTTTGACTGCCGCAGTTTTCCTCGCCTCACTGCCTGGGCCAGCAAGCTTGAAAGAGCCCTAGGCTCCCTTTCCTTTGGTTTGTAGGAGTGAGCCGGATGCTACTTCAGACACCAATACCAGACATATACCAGAGTAATGGTATATGCACTGACCTCAGAAGATGTCAATCTTGCCATTGTAGAGATTCCTTCGTCCTGCTATTTCATACCACTGTCGGCCGCCAACTCTGTATAGGCACTTATCAATTGGATCTTTGCAACCGGTTCTTTTTTGTCTTTGTTTCGTCTTTGTCACGAGCGTGGCTACCTAGGCCTCGTGGCTCCAACGAGGATTGTAACGGACAAAGCCTAACTCCTCTTGTCGGCGGGTCCTAGTGAATGAGGCCGATCCCGGGTTGATCCTTGTTTTTATACGCTCTGTTGCCATATTGGATCTTTTAACCTCTTTGGTTTTCCAATGCTCGTCTTCTCATATATTATTAACTTTTCTTGTTTTAAAGTAACAAACCCAATATTAAATTATTTATATTTAATTCTTGATATGGGTTATTTGATATCTATTAATATAAGACAGAACGCAACGAATAGTGTTCAAAGCATAAATGAATCGTAATCCATGAGTCATATACCGCTCATTTATGTTACGCTAATTTTGAGTTTATATTAAAAGAAACATCAAAAATCACCACAGTATATAATATTACGTTTTCTTATCTTTTATATTTAACTTTAATCTGAGGTTCTGTTAATATATTAATAATGTTGATTTTACAATCAATAACAGGATTTTTTACAACACATTCTCATAAATTCGTTAAAAAATAATTATTTAATTTTTACGGTATGGGCTACTGTTATCGCTCACCAAAAATTCACCGGAAGTTCATAAAAGTGAGCAATAGCAGCACTGTTCCTTGTTGAGGAAAAGACCGTATCCATGACCAAATTCAAGAACTCACAATGACCTCCAGACGCCTTGTTCCTTCTTCACAAAGATACCGGATCCATTATAGAATTCGGTAGTCGGTTTTTTTTGTCCTGTTTTCCCTCTTAATCCAATCCAGTATCCTATTAGTGAAAATATTTACGTTTACAATTTACAATTTAGGTGTCTTTGTAGCAGTTGGAGGCTTCTTTGTCTTTTTCTTTGTTTTTCCAAAGGCTAAAAAGCCTTTGGAGCTGGAGCCGACTTCTTGGCTGCAGGTTTCGCCACCTTGGAAACTTTGGACTTGGTCATAGCAGATGGTTTAGTGGAAGGCTTTTTGACTGCCGCAGTTTTCCTCGCCTCACTGCCAGGGCCAGCAAGCTTGAAAGAGCCCTAGGCTCCCTTTCCTTTTGTTTGTATGAGTGAGCCGGATGCTACTTCAGACACCAATACCAGACATATACCAGAGTAATGGTATATGCACTGACCTCAGAAGATGTCAATCTTGCCATTGTAGAGATTCCTTCGTCCTGCTATTTCATACCACTGTCGGCCGCCAACTCTGTATAGGTACTTATCAATTGGATCTTCGCAACCGGTTCTTTTTTGTCTTTGTTTCGTCTTTGTCACGAGCGTGGCTACCTAGGCCTCGTGGCTCCAACGAGGATTGTAACGGACAAAGCCTAACTCCTCTTGTCGGCGGGTCCTAGTGAATGAGGCCGATCCCGGGTTGATCCTTGTTTTTATACGCTCTGTTGCCATATTGGATCTTTTAACCTCTTTGGTTTTCCAATGCTCGTCTTCTCATATATTATTAACTTTTCTTGTTTTAAAGTAACAAACCCAATATTAAATTATTTATATTTAATTCTTGATATGGGTTATTTGATATCTATTAATATAGGACAGAACGCAACGAATAGTGTTCAAAGCATAAATGAATCGTAATCCATGAGTCATATACCGCTCATTTATGTTACGCTAATTTTGAGTTTATATCAAAAGAAACATCAAAAATCACCACAGTATATAATATTACGTTTTCTTATCTTTTATATTTAACTTTAATCTGAGGTTCTGTTAATATATTAATAATGTTGATTTTACAATCAATAACAGGATTTTTTACAACACATTCTCATAAATTCGTTAAAAAATAATTATTTAATTTTTACGGTATGGGCTACTGTTATCGCTCACCAAAAATTCACCAGAAGTTCATAAAAGTGAGCAATAGCAGCACTGTTCCTTGTTGAGGAAAAGACCGTATCCATGACCAAATTCAAGAACTCACAATGACCTCCAGACGCCTTGTTCCTTCTTCACAAAGATACCGGATCCATTATAGAATTCGGTAGTCGGTTTTTTTTGTCCTGTTTTCCCTCTTAAACCAATCCAGTATCCTATTAGTGAAACAATTTACATTTACAATTTAGGTGTCTTTGTAGCAG
This sequence comes from Acanthosoma haemorrhoidale, assembly GCA_930367205.1. Taxonomy (NCBI): domain Eukaryota; kingdom Metazoa; phylum Arthropoda; class Insecta; order Hemiptera; family Acanthosomatidae; genus Acanthosoma; species Acanthosoma haemorrhoidale. The sequence goes on from OV884009.1 coordinate 45,508,251, forward strand.
TTGGAGGCTTCTTTGTCTTTTTCTTTGTTTTTCCAAAGGCTAAAAAGCCTTTGGAGCTGGAGCCGACTTCTTGGCTGCAGGTTTCGCCACCTTGGAAACTTTGGACTTGGTCATAGCAGATGGTTTAGTGGAAGGCTTCTTGACTGCCGCAGTTTTCCTCGCCTCACTGCCAGGGCCAGCAAGCTTGAAAGAGCCCTAGGCTCCCTTTCCTTTTGTTTGTATGAGTGAGCCGGATGCTACTTCAGACACCAATACCAGACATATACCAGAGTAATGGTATATGCTCTGACCTCAGAAGATGTCAATCTTGCCATTGTAGAGATTCCTTCGTCCTGCTATTTCATACCACTGTCGGCCGCCAACTCTGTATAGGCACTTATCAATTGGATCTTTGCAACCGGTTCTTTTTTGTCTTTGTTTCGTCTTGGTCACGAGCGTGGCTACCTAGGCCTCGTGGCTCCAACGAGGATTGTAACGGACAAAGCCTAACTCCTCTTGTCGGCGGGTCCTAGTGAATGAGGCCGATCCCGGGTTGATCCTTGTTTTTATACGCTCTGTTGCCATATTGGATCTTTTAACCTCTTTGGTTTTCCAATGCTCGTCTTCTCATATATTATTAACTTTTCTTGTTTTAAAGTAACAAACCCAATATTAAATTATTTATATTTAATTCTTGATATGGGTTATTGGATATCTATTAATATAAGACAGAACGCAACGAATAGTGTTCAAAGCATAAATGAATCGTAATCCATGAGTCATATACCGCTCATTTATGTTACGCTAATTTTGAGTTTATTTTAAAAGAAACATCAAAAATCACCACAGTATATAATATTACGTTTTCTTATCTTTTATATTTAACTTTAATCTGAGGTTCAGTTAATATATTAATAATGTTGATTTTACAATCAATAACAGGATTTTTTACAACACATTCTCATAAATTCGTTAAAAAATAATTATTTAATTTTTACGGTATGGGCTACTGTTATCGCTCACCAAAAATTCACCAGAAGTTCATAAAAGTGAGCAATAGCAGCACTGTTCCTTGTTGAGGAAAAGACCGTATCCATGACCAAATTCAAGAACTCACAATGACCTCCAGACGCCTTGTTCCTTCTTCACAAAGATACCGGATCCATTATAGAATTCGGTAGTCGGTTTTTTTTGTCCTGTTTTCCCTCTTAATCCAATCCAGTATCCTATTAGTGAAACAATTTACATTTACAATTTAGGTGTCTTTGTAGCAGTTGGAGGCTTCTTTGTCTTTTTAGCCTTTGGAGCTGGAGCCGACTTCTTGGCTGCAGGTTTCGCCACCTTGGAAACTTTGGACTTGGTCGTAGCAGATGGTTTAGTGGAAGGCTTTTTGACTGCCGCAGTTTTCCTCGCCTCACTGCCTGGGCCAGCAAGCTTGAAAGAGCCCTAGGCTCCCTTTCCTTTGGTTTGTAGGAGTGAGCCGGATGCTACTTCAGACACCAATACCAGACATATACCAGAGTAATGGTATATGCACTGACCTCAGAAGATGTCAATCTTGCCATTGTAGAGATTCCTTCGTCCTGCTATTTCATACCACTGTCGGCCGCCAACTCTGTATAGGCACTTATCAATTGGATCTTTGCAACCGGTTCTTTTTTGTCTTTGTTTCGTCTTTGTCACGAGCGTGGCTACCTAGGCCTCGTGGCTCCAACGAGGATTGTAACGGACAAAGCCTAACTCCTCTTGTCGGCGGGTCCTAGTGAATGAGGCCGATCCCGGGTTGATCCTTGTTTTTATACGCTCTGTTGCCATATTGGATCTTTTAACCTCTTTGGTTTTCCAATGCTCGTCTTCTCATATATTATTAACTTTTCTTGTTTTAAAGTAACAAACCCAATATTAAATTATTTATATTTAATTCTTGATATGGGTTATTTGATATCTATTAATATAAGACAGAACGCAACGAATAGTGTTCAAAGCATAAATGAATCGTAATCCATGAGTCATATACCGCTCATTTATGTTACGCTAATTTTGAGTTTATATTAAAAGAAACATCAAAAATCACCACAGTATATAATATTACGTTTTCTTATCTTTTATATTTAACTTTAATCTGAGGTTCTGTTAATATATTAATAATGTTGATTTTACAATCAATAACAGGATTTTTTACAACACATTCTCATAAATTCGTTAAAAAATAATTATTTAATTTTTACGGTATGGGCTACTGTTATCGCTCACCAAAAATTCACCGGAAGTTCATAAAAGTGAGCAATAGCAGCACTGTTCCTTGTTGAGGAAAAGACCGTATCCATGACCAAATTCAAGAACTCACAATGACCTCCAGACGCCTTGTTCCTTCTTCACAAAGATACCGGATCCATTATAGAATTCGGTAGTCGGTTTTTTTTGTCCTGTTTTCCCTCTTAATCCAATCCAGTATCCTATTAGTGAAAATATTTACGTTTACAATTTACAATTTAGGTGTCTTTGTAGCAGTTGGAGGCTTCTTTGTCTTTTTCTTTGTTTTTCCAAAGGCTAAAAAGCCTTTGGAGCTGGAGCCGACTTCTTGGCTGCAGTTTTCGCCACCTTGGAAACTTTGGACTTGGTCATAGCAGATGGTTTAGTGGAAGGCTTTTTGACTGCCGCAGTTTTCCTCGCCTCACTGCCAGGGCCAGCAAGCTTGAAAGAGCCCTAGGCTCCCTTTCCTTTTGTTTGTATGAGTGAGCCGGATGCTACTTCAGACACCAATACCAGACATATACCAGAGTAATGGTATATGCACTGACCTCAGAAGATGTCAATCTTGCCATTGTAGAGATTCCTTCGTCCTGCTATTTCATACCACTGTCGGCAGCCAACTCTGTATAGGCACTTATCAATTGGATCTTTGCAACCGGTTCTTTTTTGTCTTTGTTTCGTCTTGGTTACGAGCGTGGCTACCTAGGCCTCGTGGCTCCAACGAGGATTGTAACGGACAAAGCCTAACTCCTCTTGTCGGCGGGTCCTAGTGAATGAGGCCGATCCCGGGTTGATCCTTGTTTTTATACGCTCTGTTGCCATATTGGATCTTTTAACCTCTTTGGTTTTCCAATGCTCGTCTTCTCATATATTATTAACTTTTCTTGTTTTAAAGTAACAAACCCAATATTAAATTATTTATATTTAATTCTTGATATGGGTTATTGGATATCTATTAATATAAGACAGAACGCAACGAATAGTGTTCAAAGCATAAATGAATCGTAATCCATGAGTCATATACCGCTCATTTATGTTACGCTAATTTTGAGTTTATATTAAAAGAAACATCAAAAATCACCACAGTATATAATATTACGTTTTCTTATCTTTTATATTTAACTTTAATCTGAGGTTCTGTTAATATATTAATAATGTTGATTTTACAATCAATAACAGGATTTTTTACAACACATTCTCATAAATTCGTTAAAAAATAATTATTTAATTTTTACGGTATGGGCTACTGTTATCGCTCACCAAAAATTCACCAGAAGTTCATAAAAGTGAGCAATAGCAGCACTGTTCCTTGTTGAGGAAAAGACCGTATCCATGACCAAATTCAAGAACTCACAATGACTTCCAGACGCCTTGTTCCTTCTTCACAAAGATACCGGATCCATTATAGAATTCGGTAGTCGGTTTTTTTTGTCCTGTTTTCCCTCTTAATCCAATCCAGTATCCTATTAGTGAAAATATTTACGTTTACAATTTACAATTTAGGTGTCTTTGTAGCAGTTGGAGGCTTCTTTGTCTTTTTCTTTGTTTTTCCAAAGGCTAAAAAGCCTTTGGAGCTGGAGCCGACTTCTTGGCTGCAGGTTTCGCCACCTTGGAAACTTTGGACTTGGTCGTAGCAGATGGTTTAGTGGAAGGCTTTTTGACTGCCGCAGTTTTCCTCGCCTCACTGCCTGGGCCAGCAAGCTTGAAAGAGCCCTAGGCTCCCTTTCCTTTGGTTTGTATGAGTGAGCCGGATGCTACTTCAGACACCAATACCAGACATATACCAGAGTAATGGTATATGCACTGACCTCAGAAGATGTCAATCTTGCCATTGTAGAGATTCCTTCGTCCTGCTATTTCATACCACTGTCGGCCGCCAACTCTGTATAGGTACTTATCAATTGGATCTTCGCAACCGGTTCTTTTTTGTCTTTGTTTCGTCTTTGTCACGAGCGTGGCTACCTAGGCCTCGTGGCTCCAACGAGGATTGTAACGGACAAAGCCTAACTCCTCTTGTCGGCGGGTCCTAGTGAATGAGGCCGATCCCGGGTTGATCCTTGTTTTTATACGCTCTGTTGCCATATTGGATTTTTTAACCTCTTTGGTTTTCCAATGCTCGTCTTCTCATATATTATTAACTTTTCTTGTTTTAAAGTAACAAACCCAATATTAAATTATTTATATTTAATTCTTGATATGGGTTATTTGATATCTATTAATATAAGACAGAACGCAACGAATAGTGTTCAAAGCATAAATGAATCGTAATCCATGAGTCATATACCGCTCATTTATGTTACGCTAATTTTGAGTTTATATTAAAAGAAACATCAAAAATCACCACAGTATATAATATTACGTTTTCTTATCTTTTATATTTAACTTTAATCTGAGGTTCTGTTAATATATTAATAATGTTGATTTTACAATCAATAACAGGATTTTTTACAACACATTCTCATAAATTCGTTAAAAAATAATTATTTAATTTTTACGGTATGGGCTACTGTTATCGCTCACCAAAAATTCACCAGAAGTTCATAAAAGTGAGCAATAGCAGCACTGTTCCTTGTTGAGGAAAAGACCGTATCCATGACCAAATTCAAGAACTCACAATGACCTCCAGACGCCTTGTTCCTTCTTCACAAAGATACCGGATCCATTATAGAATTCGGTAGTCGGTTTTTTTTGTCCTGTTTTCCCTTTTAATCCAATCCAGTATCCTATTAGTGAAACAATTTACGTTTACAATTTACAATTTAGGTGTCTTTTTAGCCTTTGGAGCTGGAGCCGACTTCTTGGCTGCAGGTTTCGCCACCTTGGAAACTTTGGACTTGGTCGTAGCAGATGGTTTAGTGGAAGGCTTTTTGACTGCCGCAGTTTTCCTTGCCTCACTGCCTGGGCCAGCAAGCTTGAAAGAGCCCTAGGCTCCCTTTCCTATGGTTTGTATGAGTGAGCCGGATGCTACTTCAGACACCAATACCAGACATATACCAGATTAATGGTATATGCACTGACCTCAGAAGATGTCAATCTTGCCATTGTAGAGATTCCTTCGTCCTGCTATTTCATACCACTGTCGGCCGCCAACTCTGTATAGGCACTTATTAATTGGATCTTTGCAACCGGTTCTTTTATGTCTTTGTCACGAGCGGGGCTACCTAGGCCTCGTGGCTCCAACGAGGATTGTAACGGACAAAGCCTAACTCCTCTTGTCGGCGGGTCCTAGTGAATGAGGCCAATCTCGAGTTGATCCTTGTTTTTATACGCTCAGTTGCCGAATTGGATCTTTTAACCACTTTGGTTTCCCAATGCTCGTTGTCTCATATATTATTAACTTCTCTTGTTTTACGGTTATTAACTTTAATTTTTACGGTATGGGCTACTGGTTTTGCTCACAAAAAATTCACCAGAAGTTCATAAAATTGAGCAATAGCAGCACTGTTCCATGTTAAGGAAAGACCGTATCCATGACCAAATTCAAGAACTCACAATGACCTCCAGATGCCTTGTTCCTTCTTCACAAAGATACCGGATCCATTATAGAATTCGGTAGTCGGTTTTTTTTGTCCTGTTTTCCCTCTTAATCCAATCCAGTATCCTATTAGTGAAAATATTTACGTTTACAATTTACAATTTAGGTGTCTTTGTAGCAGTTGGAGGCTTCTTTGTCTTTTTCTTTGTTATTCCAAAGGCTAAAAAGCCTTTGGAGCTGGAGCCGACTTCTTGGCTGCAGGTTTCGCCACCTTGGAAACTTTGGACTTGGTCATAGCAGATGGTTTAGTGGAAGGCTTCTTGACTGCCGCAGTTTTCCTCGCCTCACTGCCAGGGCCAGCAAGCTTGAAAGAGCCCTAGGCTCCCTTTCCTTTTGTTTGTATGAGTGAGCCGGATGCTACTTCAGACACCAATACCAGACATATACCAGAGTAATGGTATATGCACTGACCTCAGAAGATGTCAATCTTGCCATTGTAGAGATTCCTTCGTCCTGCTATTTCATACCACTGTCGGCCGCCAACTCTGTATAGGTACTTATCAATTGGATCTTCGCAACCGGTTCTTTTTTGTCTTTGTTTCGTCTTTGTCACGAGCGTGGCTACCTAGGCCTCGTGGCTCCAACGAGGATTGTAACGGACAAAGCCTAACTCCTCTTGTCGGCGGGTCCTAGTGAATGAGGCCGATCCCGGGTTGATCCTTGTTTTTATACGCTCTGTTGCCATATTGGATCTTTTAACCTCTTTGGTTTTCCAATGCTCGTCTTCTCATATATTATTAACTTTTCTTGTTTTAAAGTAACAAACCCAATATTAAATTATTTATATTTAATTCTTGATATGGGTTATTTGATATCTATTAATATAAGACAGAACGCAACGAATAGTGTTCAAAGCATAAATGAATCGTAATCCATGAGTCATATACCGCTCATTTATGTTACGCTAATTTTGAGTTTATATTAAAAGAAACATCAAAAATCACCACAGTATATAATATTACGTTTTCTTATCTTTTATATTTAACTTTAATCTGAGGTTCTTTTAATATATTAATAATGTTGATTTTACAATCAATAACAGGATTTTTTACAACACATTCTCATAAATTCGTTAAAAAATAATTATTTAATATTTACGGTATGGGCTACTGTTATCGCTCACCAAAAATTCACCAGAAGTTCATAAAAGTGAGCAATAGCAGCACTGTTCCTTGTTGAGGAAAAGACCGTATCCATGACCAAATTCAAGAACTCACAATGACTTCCAGACGCCTTGTTCCTTCTTCACAAAGATACCGGATCCATTATAGAATTCGGTAGTCGGTTTTTTTTGTCCTGTTTTCCCTCTTAATCCAATCCAGTATCCTATTAGTGAAAATATTTACGTTTACAATTTACAATTTAGGTGTCTTTGTAGCAGTTGGAGGCTTCTTTGTCTTTTTCTTTGTTATTCCAAAGGCTAAAAAGCCTTTGGAGCTGGAGCCGACTTCTTGGCTGCAGGTTTCGCCACCTTGGAAACTTTGGACTTGGTCATAGCAGATGGTTTAGTGGAAGGCTTTTTGACTGCCGCAGTTTTCCTCGCCTCACTGCCAGGGCCAGCAAGCTTGAAAGAGCCCTAGGCTCCCTTTCCTTTTGTTTGTATGAGTGAGCCGGATGCTACTTCAGACACCAATACCAGACATATACCAGAGTAATGGTATATGCACTGACCTCAGAAGATGTCAATCTTGCCATTGTAGAGATTCCTTCGTCCTGCTATTTCATACCACTGTCGGCCGCCAACTCTGTATAGGTACTTATCAATTGGATCTTCGCAACCGGTTCTTTTTTGTCTTTGTTTCGTCTTTGTCACGAGCGTGGCTACCTAGGCCTCGTGGCTCCAACGAGGATTGTAACGGACAAAGCCTAACTCCTCTTGTCGGCGGGTCCTAGTGTATAAGGCTGATCCCGGGTTGATCCTTGTTTTTATATGCTCTGTTGCCATATTGGATCTTTTAACCTCTTTGGTTTTCCAATGCTCGTCTTCTCATATATTATTAACTTTTCTTGTTTTAAAGTAACAAACCCAATATTAAATTATTTATATTTAATTCTTGATATGGGTTATTTGATATCTATTAATATAAGACAGAACGCAACGAATAGTGTTCAAAGCATAAATGAATCGTAATCCATGAGTCATATACCGCTCATTTATGTTACGCTAATTTTGAGTTTATATTAAAAGAAACATCAAAAATCACCACAGTATATAATATTACGTTTTCTTATCTTTTATATTTAACTTTAATCTGAGGTTCTGTTAATATATTAATAATGTTGATTTTACAATCAATAACAGGATTTTTTACAACACATTCTCATAAATTCGTTAAAAAATAATTATTTAATTTTTACGGTATGGGCTACTGTTATCGCTCACCAAAAATTCACCAGAAGTTCATAAAAGTGAGCAATAGCAGCACTGTTCCTTGTTGAGGAAAAGACCGTATCCATGACCAAATTCAAGAACTCACAATGACTTCCAGACGCCTTGTTCCTTCTTCACAAAGATACCGGATCCATTATAGAATTCGGTAGTCGGTTTTTTTTGTCCTGTTTTCCCTCTTAATCCAATCCAGTATCCTATTAGTGAAAATATTTACGTTTACAATTTACAATTTAGGTGTCTTTGTAGCAGTTGGAGGCTTCTTTGTCTTTTTATTTGTTATTCCAAAGGCTAAAAAGCCTTTGGAGCTGGAGCCGACTTCTTGGCTGCAGGTTTCGCCACCTTGGAAACTTTGGACTTGGTCATAGCAGATGGTTTAGTGGAAGGCTTTTTGACTGCCGCAGTTTTCCTCGCCTCACTGCCAGGGCCAGCAAGCTTGAAAGAGCCCTAGGCTCCCTTTCCTTTTGTTTGTATGAGTGAGCCGGATGCTACTTCAGACACCAATACCAGACATATACCAGAGTAATGGTATATGCACTGACCTCAGAAGATGTCAATCTTGCCATTGTAGAGATTCCTTCGTCCTGCTATTTCATACCACTGTCGGCCGCCAACTCTGTATAGGTACTTATCAATTGGATCTTCGCAACCGGTTCTTTTTTGTCTTTGTTTCGTCTTTGTCACGAGCGTGGCTACCTAGGCCTCGTGGCTCCAACGAGGATTGTAACGGACAAAGCCTAACTCCTCTTGTCGGCGGGTCCTAGTGAATGAGGCCGATCCCGGGTTGATCCTTGTTTTTATACGCTCTGTTGCCATATTGGATCTTTTAACCTCTTTGGTTTTCCAATGCTCGTCTTCTCATATATTATTAACTTTTCTTGTTTTAAAGTAACAAACCCAATATTAAATTATTTATATTTAATTCTTGATATGGGTTATTTGATATCTATTAATATAAGACAGAACGCAACGAATAGTGTTCAAAGCATAAATGAATCGTAATCCATGAGTCATATACCGCTCATTTATGTTACGCTAATTTTGAGTTTATATTAAAAGAAACATCAAAAATCACCACAGTATATAATATTACGTTTTCTTATCTTTTATATTTAACTTTAATCTGAGGTTCTGTTAATATATTAATAATGTTGATTTTACAATCAATAACAGGATTTTTTACAACACATTCTCATAAATTCGTTAAAAAATAATTATTTAATTTTTACGGTATGGGCTACTGTTATCGCTCACCAAAAATTCACCGGAAGTTCATAAAAGTGAGCAATAGCAGCACTGTTCCTTGTTGAGGAAAAGACCGTATCCATGACCAAATTCAAGAACTCACAATGACCTCCAGACGCCTTGTTCCTTCTTCACAAAGATACCGGATCCATTATAGAATTCGGTAGTCGGTTTTTTTTGTCCTGTTTTCCCTCTTAATCCAATCCAGTATCCTATTAGTGAAAATATTTACGTTTACAATTTACAATTTAGGTGTCTTTGTAGCAGTTGGAGGCTTCTTTGTCTTTTTCTTTGTTTTTCCAAAGGCTAAAAAGCCTTTGGAGCTGGAGCCGACTTCTTGGCTGCAGGTTTCGCCACCTTGGAAACTTTGGACTTGGTCGTAGCAGATGGTTTAGTTGACGGCTTTTTGACTGCCGCAGTTTTCCTCGCCTCACTGCCTGGGCCAGCAAGCTTGAAAGAGCCCTAGGCTCCCTTTCCTTTGGTTTGTATGAGTGAGCCGGATGCTACTTCAGACACCAATACCAGACATATACCAGAGTAATGGTATATGCACTGACCTCAGAAGATGTCAATCTTGCCATTGTAGAGATTCCTTCGTCCTGCTATTTCATACCACTGTCGGCCGCCAACTCTGTATAGGCACTTATCAATTGGATCTTTGCAACCGGTTCTTTTTTGTCTTTGTTTCGTCTTTGTCACGAGCGTGGCTACCTAGGCCTCGTGGCTCCAACGAGGATTGTAACGGACAAAGCCTAACTCCTCTTGTCGGCGGGTCCTAGTGAATGAGGCCAATCTCGAGTTGATCCTTGTTTTTATACGCTCTGTTGCCGAATTGGATCTTTTAACCACTTTGGTTTCCCAATGCTCGTTGTCTCATATATTATTAACTTCTCTTGTTTTACGGTTATTAACTTTAATTTTTACGGTATGGGCTACTGTTATCGCTCACAAAAAATTCACCAGAAGTTCATAAAATTGAGCAATAGCAGCACTGTTCCATGTTAAGGAAAGACCATATCCATGACCAAATTCAAGAACTCACAATGACCTCCAGACGCCTTGTTCCTTCTCCACAAAGATACCGGATCCATTATAGAATTCGGTAGTCGGTTTTTTTTGTCCTGTTTTCCCTCTTAATCCAATCCAGTATCCTATTAGTGAAACAATTTACGTTTACAATTTACAATTTAGGTGTCTTTTTAGCCTTTGGAGCTGGAGCCGACTTCTTGGCTGCAGGTTTCGCCACCTTGGAAACTTTGGACTTGGTCGTAGCAGATGGTTTAGTGGAAGGCTTTTTGACTGCCGCAGTTTTCCTTGCCTCACTGCCTGGGCCAGCAAGCTTGAAAGAGCCCTAGGCTCCCTTTCCTATGGTTTGTATGAGTGAGCCGGATGCTACTTCAGACACCAATACCAGACATATACCAGATTAATGGTATATGCACTGACCTCAGAAGATGTCAATCTTGCCATTGTAGAGATTCCTTCGTCCTGCTATTTCATACCACTGTCGGCCGCCAACTCTGTATAGGCACTTATTAATTGGATCTTTGCAACCGGTTCTTTTATGTCTTTGTCACGAGCGGGGCTACCTAGGCCTCGTGGCTCCAACGAGGATTGTAACGGACAAAGCCTAACTCCTCTTGTCGGCGGGTCCTAGTGAATGAGGCCAATCTCGAGTTGATCCTTGTTTTTATACGCTCAGTTGCCGAATTGGATCTTTTAACCACTTTGGTTTCCCAATGCTCGTTGTCTCATATATTATTAACTTCTCTTGTTTTACGGTTATTAACTTTAATTTTTACGGTATGGGCTACTGGTTTTGCTCACAAAAAATTCACCAGAAGTTCATAAAATTGAGCAATAGCAGCACTGTTCCATGTTAAGGAAAGACCGTATCCATGACCAAATTCAAGAACTCACAATGACCTCCAGATGCCTTGTTCCTTCTTCACAAAGATACCGGATCCATTATAGAATTCGGTAGTCGGTTTTTTTTGTCCTGTTTTCCCTCTTAATCCAATCCAGTATCCTATTAGTGAAAATATTTACGTTTACAATTTACAATTTAGGTGTCTTTGTAGCAGTTGGAGGCTTCTTTGTCTTTTTCTTTGTTATTCCAAAGGCTAAAAAGCCTTTGGAGCTGGAGCCGACTTCTTGGCTGCAGGTTTCGCCACCTTGGAAACTTTGGACTTGGTCATAGCAGATGGTTTAGTGGAAGGCTTCTTGACTGCCGCAGTTTTCCTCGCCTCACTGCCAGGGCCAGCAAGCTTGAAAGAGCCCTAGGCTCCCTTTCCTTTTGTTTGTATGAGTGAGCCGGATGCTACTTCAGACACCAATACCAGACATATACCAGAGTAATGGTATATGCACTGACCTCAGAAGATGTCAATCTTGCCATTGTAGAGATTCCTTCGTCCTGCTATTTCATACCACTGTCGGCCGCCAACTCTGTATAGGTACTTATCAATTGGATCTTCGCAACCGGTTCTTTTTTGTCTTTGTTTCGTCTTTGTCACGAGCGTGGCTACCTAGGCCTCGTGGCTCCAACGAGGATTGTAACGGACAAAGCCTAACTCCTCTTGTCGGCGGGTCCTAGTGAATGAGGCCGATCCCGGGTTGATCCTTGTTTTTATACGCTCTGTTGCCATATTGGATCTTTTAACCTCTTTGGTTTTCCAATGCTCGTCTTCTCATATATTATTAACTTTTCTTGTTTTAAAGTAACAAACCCAATATTAAATTATTTATATTTAATTCTTGATATGGGTTATTTGATATCTATTAATATAAGACAGAACGCAACGAATAGTGTTCAAAGCATAAATGAATCGTAATCCATGAGTCATATACCGCTCATTTATGTTACGCTAATTTTGAGTTTATATTAAAAGAAACATCAAAAATCACCACAGTATATAATATTACGTTTTCTTATCTTTTATATTTAACTTTAATCTGAGGTTCTGTTAATATATTAATAATGTTGATTTTACAATCAATAACAGGATTTTTTACAACACATTCTCATAAATTCGTTAAAAAATAATTATTTAATTTTTACGGTATGGGCTACTGTTATCGCTCACCAAAAATTCACCGGAAGTTCATAAAAGTGAGCAATAGCAGCACTGTTCCTTGTTGAGGAAAAGACCGTATCCATGACCAAATTCAAGAACTCACAATGACCTCCAGACGCCTTGTTCCTTCTTCACAAAGATACCGGATCCATTATAGAATTCGGTAGTCGGTTTTTTTTGTCCTGTTTTCCCTCTTAATCCAATCCAGTATCCTATTAGTGAAAATATTTACGTTTACAATTTACAATTTAGGTGTCTTTGTAGCAGTTGGAGGCTTCTTTGTCTTTTTCTTTGTTTTTCCAAAGGCTAAAAAGCCTTTGGAGCTGGAGCCGACTTCTTGCCTGCAGGTTTCGCCACCTTGGAAACTTTGGACTTGGTCGTAGCAGATGGTTTAGTTGACGGCTTTTTGACTGCCGCAGTTTTCCTCGCCTCACTGCCTGGGCCAGCAAGCTTGAAAGAGCCCTAGGCTCCCTTTCCTTTGGTTTGTATGAGTGAGCCGGATGCTACTTCAGACACCAATACCAGACATATACCAGAGTAATGGTATATGCACTGACCTCAGAAGATGTCAATCTTGCCATTGTAGAGATTCCTTCGTCCTGCTATTTCATACCACTGTCGGCCGCCAACTCTGTATAGGCACTTATCAATTGGATCTTTGCAACCGGTTCTTTTTTGTCTTTGTTTCGTCTTTGTCACGAGCGTGGCTACCTAGGCCTCGTGGCTCCAACGAGGATTGTAACGGACAAAGCCTAACTCCTCTTGTCGGCGGGTCCTAGTGAATGAGGCCAATCTCGAGTTGATCCTTGTTTTTATACGCTCTGTTGCCGAATTGGATCTTTTAACCACTTTGGTTTCCCAATGCTCGTTGTCTCATATATTATTAACTTCTCTTGTTTTACGGTTATTAACTTTAATTTTTACGGTATGGGCTACTGTTATCGCTCACAAAAAATTCACCAGAAGTTCATAAAATTGAGCAATAGCAGCACTGTTCCATGTTAAGGAAAGACCATATCCATGACCAAATTCAAGAACTCACAATGACCTCCAGACGCCTTGTTCCTTCTCCACAAAGATACCGGATCCATTATAGAATTCGGTAGTCGGTTTTTTTTGTCCTGTTTTCCCTCTTAATCCAATCCAGTATCCTATTAGTGAAACAATTTACGTTTACAATTTACAATTTAGGTGTCTTTGTAGCAGTTGGAGGCTTCTTTGTCTTTTTAGCCTTTGGAGCTGGAGCCGACTTCTTGGCTGCAGGTTTCGCCACCTTGGAAACTTTAGACTTGGTCGTAGCAGATGGTTTAGTGGAAGGCTTTTTGACTGACGCAGTTTTCCTCGCCTCACTGCCTGGGCCAGCAAGCTTGAAAGAGCCCTAGGCTCCCTTTCCTTTGGTTTGTATGAGTGAGCCGGATGCTACTTCAGACACCAATACCAGACATATACCAGAGTAATGGTATATGCACTGACCTCAGAAGATGTCAATCTTGCCATTGTAGAGATTCCTTCGTCCTGCTATTTCATACCACTGTCGGCCGCCAACTCTGTATAGGCACTTATCAATTGGATCTTTGCAACCGGTTCTTTTTTGTCTTTGTTTCGTCTTTGTCACGAGCGTGGCTACCTAGGCCTCGTGGCTCCAACGAGGATTGTAACGGACAAAGCCTAACTCTTCTTGTCGGCGGGTCCTAGTGAATGAGGCCAATCTCGAGTTGATCCTTGTTTTTATACGCTCTGTTGCCGAATTGGATCTTTTAACCACTTTGGTTTCCCAATGCTCGTTGTCTCATATATTATTAACTTCTCTTGTTTTACGGTTATTAACTTTAATTTTTACGGTATGGGCTACTGTTATCGCTCACAAAAAATTCACCAGAGGTTCATAAAATTGAGCAATAGCAGCACTGTTCCATGTTAAGGAAAGACCGTATCCATGACCAAATTCAAGAACTCACAATGACCTCCAGACGCCTTGTTCCTTCTCCACAAAGATACCGGATCCATTATAGAATTCGGTAGTCGGTTTTTTTTGTCCTGTTTTCCCTCTTAATCCAATCCAGTATCCTATTAGTGAAACAATTTACGTTTACAATTTACAATTTAGGTGTCTTTGTAGCAGTTGGAGGCTTCTTTGTCTTTTTAGCCTTTGGAGCTGGAGCCGACTTCTTGGCTGCTGGTTTCGCCACCTTGGAAACTTTGGACTTGGTCGTAGCAGATGGTTTAGTGGAAGGCTTTTTGACTGACGCAGTTTTCCTCGCCTCACTGCCTGGGCCAGCAAGCTTGAAAGAGCCCTAGGCTCCCTTTCCTTTGGTTTGTATGAGTGAGCCGGATGCTACTTCAGACACCAATACCAGACCTATACCAGAGTAATGGTATATGCACTGACCTCAGAAGATGTCAATCTTGCCATTGTAGAGATTCCTTCGTCCTGCTATTTCATACCACTGTCGGCCGCCAACTCTGTATAGGTACTTATCAATTGGATCTTCGCAACCGGTTCTTTTTTGTCTTTGTTTCGTCTTTGTCACGAGCGTGGCTACCTAGGCCTCGTGGCTCCAACGAGGATTGTAACGGACAAAGCCTAACTCCTCTTGTCGGCGGGTCCTAGTGAATGAGGCCGATCCCGGGTTGATCCTTGTTTTTATACGCTCTGTTGCCATATTGGATCTTTTAACCACTTTGGTTTCCCAATGCTCGTTGTTAATCACTAATCATAATTAAAGAATTCGGTAGTCGGTTTTTTTTGTCCTGTTTTCCCTCTTAATCCAATCCAGTATCCTATTAGTGAAACAATTTGTTATAACACTATTAGCTGGCCAATAGCTACAGGCCTTTGTGCTAATTCGGTATGCACTGCCTCCGTATGTATGTCCAAGCCGCTATCACTATTTCTCCATTGTTTTTTCCCTAGTGACCAGACTAGTTAGATTTGTTATAACACTACTATTTGGTCTATAGCTTCAGGCCACTAGCTTGATGACTTACTATTCACGATTTTGGGAAATCCTTTTTGGGTCTGTTTGATTCAGGATCATCTCATTCTATACTGAGTATCCCTCCATGGTCTGAACTACAACCATTAATTAGGACTTGACCATAATAGGAATTGTAAGCTATGTTTAGGATGGACATAGAGGAAATTGGACTTTGTAGCGAGAAATTAAATTGCAAGGAAAAGGCAGAGAAAGGTTTTTAAACTTATTTTCAATGGTGCCTTAAGCCATAGGAAATTTCTTATGACCACGTTTAAAACAGTGATGAGTCAGGACTGTTCAGTAAATGTCTGCCGACTGGAACACTGGTATTTGAAAGTGAGCGGCCAGCTCAAAGACATAACTATAGTAAAGAACGCATAACAGTAATGAAGTACAGGATTGCTATCCATCGGGATCACCAAGTCTAAAACTGCTAGTGATTAAAAAAAGTCAAAAAATCCAAGATCTTTTAAAGGAACAAGGACTGAAAAACTCCCAATACACCTACTTCAACCAAAAAAATGCTGGTTATTGGACCATATTTAAAGAGTCATTTGAGAAAAAGTTAATTCTCCAAATTAGAGATTATCTCAAGTTTGGAAGGAAAGGAAGAGAAGAATCTAGAAATTCAAGACTTAACGAGTATGGAGTGTTCAAAAACATTTTTTTTTTATTGGAATGAGTGCAGGAAATTGATCCCCCTAGGCTGTTAAAATTAAGGAGAGACATAAAAAGCAGATAAATAAAGCTAAAATCTCCAAGAAAGCAAATTTTTCGGAAGGGTCACATAGTCCAAAACAAAACCGAGTAGAGTAAAACACTCCCCAGTCGGAAATCAGGGAGGATATGATTGGCCTCACAGTATGAGAGGAACTATGAGGGAAAATATTATAGAATATTAATGCAAGAACCGAATCAGATTAAAATAAGGAGTGAGGTGAAAGACATGGAGGGTGGCCTGTGAACACTGACACAGCATGAAGGCTTAGGCCAAACAGTAGTGTTATAACAAATTGTACAGTTTTTCCTTGAGATGAGCTACAGGTAGAGGGAGTCTTTGGGCAACCGGAACAGCAAGTACATACAGATCGTGCAAGAGCTGACATTGGATCTAAACTCAATGCTGGAGACTCCATTTAAGTTGTGGTCTACAAGAACTCCACTGCCTCTCACATCACTCTCTGCATGAAAAAAAAAAGAGGGAGTTGGTTCCATCCCCCATCTGGTCAATTCAGAAGAAATAATTTATTTTGTACGGTATAATAGTCAGATTACAAGGTTTAATGGATATTATTTATATTTGATGTGTTGACCGTTGTAATGTTCATCTTGTTCTATAATTTTATTGTCTGGATTTTATGGTCATAAGCTCTCGAAAACGTTTGCCAATAAAGAAAAGTATTGAGGAGAAACAAACATTTGTTGTCATTTAAAATTTGTATTCTGTAGTCCTTTTAGCAAAAGTTTAATAAGGCCCGTGTCAAAATCCATTTCCTATGTGAGCAACTCTAGTAGATTTAGGCTTGTTGAGGCCATGTGATTTTTGCTGCTGTGGTGCCCTACCATTTCAATGCACACTTGTTTGTCATTTGAGTGGTTATGTTGTGGTACTGATGAATCTCTTCCAGGATACAGATTTAACGGCTGAGAGTGGAGGAGATACATACCTCTGTTTTTGCCTTCCTCTCACTTTCTTGATATCATCATTTTTTCTCTTGAACTCCCCAAAACGTTGGATTAAGGGTCTTCTATATATTCTCAAGTTACAGAGAAAGATCCCTACTTAAAATTATAAAAAAAAGGAACATACTTGGTTATCGGTAAAAGCAGGTTAAGTAGAGTGGGGCCTCCTTATCTTGGCAATCATTAGTTATAAAGAAATGCAATTAGTCTCAAATTTTTTTTTTTTTTTCCCACCCCACCCTGGGATTGTTTTTCCTAAGAGATTTTACATTTTAATGATAAGAATAGGATTTTATTGTTCCTTAATATTGTTTATTAAATGTAAATCAAATCAGATATGCCTACATTAAAAAAACCAATACAAATTTTATTGATAAATGAAAAATGGACTAAATATATGTACATAGTATATATTAATTACATCTTGAAAAAATAATGGGGAGATTTAACTTATTTTATTGAAGTTAAATGCATTGCTATGGTTGACATCACTGAACTTTATTGTTTCCAACATCATTTTAGTTGTTAATATGTGATATATTTGTTAAAAATACGTATAGGTTTGTAAAGACAATAAATATAATAATTTTGTTTTTATATGTAATAATAAATGTTATTTAGTGATAATTATAACTTGTGTTATGTTATCCTACAATTTAAACTTGAACCCAAGTTCTTCCAGTTTCCAGTCAGACATCTAACAAACTGAGCTAACTTTTAATTGTGTTAGTGGGTTTCCTCAGCTCTGTAAACAATGGAAATTGTGACATTTTCCCTATGGCAACATTATATGTAGTAATATATTTTTAATATCTGTTAAATATTTTATACATATACTGTTGTTAACAAGATATGAAGTATTGAACAAATTATAAAATGGCTTTATTGGGGTCATCTGCAAATTCCGCCATATCATAATTTCCAATATTTTTAGAGTTACTAAGACTCAATTATAAAAAATAAAGCCTAGCCTGGATATATGGAGAAAGATGGATTAGAGTTCTGCCCCTGTTGCTATTTCTTTCTCTTTTCCCAATAATTATTAATATTTTGTATGCATGTTTAGGATTAGTATAATTGTAATTAGGTTATAAAACTAAACATTTGAAAGAAAGAAATTAAAATTGTTAACTGTGCAATAAAGGATAGGATAGAAATCTTGTATATTTTTGTAACTGTATCCAGATTTCCATAATCAAATCATTAACATTACTATTTCTATTATTATTTATTAATCATAATACATTATATTTGTGGTTTATTTACAAAAGAACAGAAAGAAAATTTAATGTAATTACAAGAAATTATTTTTAGCCTACTTTTTTAATTTGAAAAAATATATTGTAATTGTTATATAAATATGTACATTATAATATCAATATGGAAGAACATGTTTGTATGTACAAGAAAGGAATTAACCTTACTTAAAGTAAGGTCTTTTATTAGTTACAGTACTTATATTTTTTAACTTCTTTCCTCACATTCATGCCAAACTTTTCTTTACTATTATGGACCACTAACTATGTTATTTTTTAATAAAAAAAATTATTACCTGCCTGCACTGATATAAAATATTGTTGTTTTAGGGTGTAAGGCAAAATAACACAAACACGTGTGTTCACACTAAAAAAGACTTTCAGTTTTTCTTATTTTTTTATAAACCCCTAGTTATTTTTTTATTGATAATTATATATAAGCTTGTACACTGGCTAAAATAGGCTACTTGTATTGTGTCAGAGCTGAATTTTAAGGAGTGTAAAGCTACAAAAATTGGATTGCACTAAAAAATTATGCGGTGTTAAGCAGGTGATGTTTGCCTTCAGGTTACAAAATAAAGTACTGGTTTTCTTTTTTTTCCCCAAATCCCTTATTTTGATATATTTATTAGGATTTATAATATACAAGGAATCTACATGAACTAAAATTGCACTTAGTTCTCTTTTTATATTTACTGTAGCTGTGCTCAATTTTATGTAGGCTATGCAATATTGTACTATGTTGTAATGATACCACTAATTAATAAAGCAAATGCCTCTGCTGTAAATGCACATCTGGATTCATGCAGTCTATTTATTTAAGCATTGCCTTCCTTTACCCAGCTAGCATTATTATTGACATTTTAAATGCATCTGTGTATAGCTGTACTTACCTGTAGTTCTGCTTTTTCATAAAATTAGTTTTGTTATATCAAAGGTAGAATATTCTATTAATTATATTTAGCTAATGACTGGATCACAGGTCTCAGCTCGTAGTTATCAGTAAATTGAACACAAAATAAAGAAATATAAAAATAAATACAAAAGGTAGTAAAAAAAATGTAAATACATACACTAAAAAAGAAAAGAAAAGAAAAATTTGTCTTTATGATAAAACTAAAAAACTACATTATAATAGTCACTGGTACAATTGAACTGGCTTAAAGAAAAGGAAATTATACATTACTTTTAAAAAAAATAATGAAAAAAATCAATTGTGAAATAACATGAATATACTAACATAAAATATATTAAAATGCTGAAAAGTGAACCCTCAAACTATTTAAGTAAATTAAAATCAAGTACACTACTGCCCATTACCAATTGTTTCTTTCCTATCTACAAAAATAATCGAAGAAAGGAGAATTAGGTTAGATAAAAAAAACTTTTTTTTCATTTGATGAGCCGGTGGCATAAAAAAAAACAAAAAAACTATCAACTTCGTTAGTGCCATTAATTAAATAATTCGTACTAAATAAATGCGGCGTCAATCCTTAATCTTTAGCTATTAATTATTAAACCAGTATCCCTCCTAATAGCTCAAATTTAACTCCTCCCTCATATAATTGTGAGGGGAAAAATGTATTATAGAGTTCTTCTCCATGAAAATATACACTTGGCTAAATAATCTAATGCTAGTTTAATATTAAAAGTCAATCAAGTAAATTAAAATCTTGGTGCTTTGTTTACAGTACAATAAACCTATTTTTTTCCCTTTAGGTTCGCCCTAGAGGTTAAAAGATTAATTTACTTCACCCTAAATTAAAGTTTGCATTATACATAAATCATTGAGAAGTAGTGTGTAATATTAACAGCAATACACAAGTCGTAGTAATTAGTTTAGCTTAAGTTCAAATATGTTGCCTGGCAGTGATGTTTTAGCATTCGCTTGCAACTCCGTATTTTGAATCAGTGGTTTCCGGAAGGAAAGCCATTCCTGCCTTTAATTTCAGTCACTTAGATTTAAACCACTAGTAAAAAAAGGGATCATTTATTGTTTAAAAACTTTTTTCATCACTTTAATGAAGATTTCCTAATTTGTAACCATGGTTGGAGATCCGCCTGACTAAATTTAAAAAAAACATAATTTACTTATAGGAGAGTACATTTCAGTGCGACCCGGAGGTTCTTAAGGCTGAAAAAGAATGGAGGCACAAGGCCGAAAAATGATTTCGAAAAGCGCAGATAACGATCAAATAAGTCGCTTGAGTTTTAATTTGATTTGTGCTCAGCCCTAACTCCTATTCTTGGGCAGTTATTGTGCTCATACAAAGAGGTCGGCCCTGCATTGATAAAGAAATGATTTTGATTAATTTTTATAATCGTCAGCAGAACACCTTGCAACTACGAATCGATCGTCCATTATCTCCAAAGAATACACCAAGGAGGAGGAATTGTGTTCTTGTGCTTCAAGTTTCCGACCTAACAAAGCTTTTATTTATTTTATTATCATCTTCATGTTGAGGTCGGAAACTTTTGTGTACAAACAATGTGTACGGAAACATTGTGTACTTCTCAATCACAATTGTCTAAGACCATGGGGGGGGGGGCAGAATTTGTTGGTAGATTGCTCACTATAAGTTTAGCGCAACACGCGAGACCATGTTAATCTTTTAGGAGACCTCATATTGTCTCCCAAAAATAAAAAGTCCTATTTAGGGATTCATTGTTTTATTTCAACAGGAACCCTTATAAGCCAATACCTGTTCTGTTCTGGTAATCGTGGGCCCATAAAACATAACTTTTTACATGTAGGTTTCATTTGATAACCCAACGACATAAAATATCTTCTGCATTACGTGCTCCTTCATATCCTACTTTCAGGGCGTGTCTCTTTCATCGCCTCTTTACCCAGGCAAACGCTAATCAGTAAACATAATGTAATATTTATAATTATGTCGCAGGGATTTGATCGAATCCACAAACTGATTTAGTGAAATGATACAGTAAATGTGAAATCAATTAAGCTGGATTTCTTATTTCCCTACCACATCGAATTGTGATTTGATCATCTCTTGGGGAAATTGATTGATGTATACATATCTGAAAGGATGTGTAGACTTTCGTACCGACAAGGAGCGACCCGAGCTAAGAGCGCCGGCTGTCCACTCACTGTATCCATCTTGTAAAAAAAGGATATTGCCCAGGAAATAGCCATAAAACAATTTTGCTAGAAACTAAGAACAGCCGATGCTACAGAAAAACTCAGGTGGCGTATTTACAGCCAAAGCCCCCCCCCCCGAACCTCTCCCTTTATCGTCTTCCAGAAGGTGGTATATAGAAGAGTCTGGAGACTTTACCTCTCTGCTGGAAGAAAAATATAAATAGGATGGCAACGATGATGTACGTCAACTACTCTAGGAAGCGCCCGACACCTATGCCAACACAAGATGGGGTAGACCAATGAAGTTAGCTTCGAAGTCACGCGAAACACAGTTAAGGCCAATAAGGTGACCGAAGCAGCTTCTACACCATTAGGAAACCAGTTTGCAGTGCTCGCGGAGGAACATTTCACCATGGAGCTATCAACCATGTGTTGTTTTGCGTGGTTGTCTATAAAGAACAATGAGGTATCCCACAATGCTTTAAGTGCCAGGAATTCGGACACACCCGCAACCCCTGCGGAAGGAAGACGACCTGTGTGAGGTGTGCAGCTCCATACGGAGTGGCACAGTGCCCAATGAACGCTCCCTTAAGTGTGCTAACTGCTTAAGCGAAGCCCATCCAGCCTCGTTCTGGGAGATGCCCGAAGAGGAAGGCTATACCCCGACCAAGGCCCTAGATAGCAAACTCTGCGCCGCTGACCAAATGGCAGAAGACGCCGCCACGACCAGCTCCAGCACCGGCCACCAATGCCTGGGACAAATCTCTCTACTCTAGGACTGAGACTGCACATACACACACTATCTCTCCTCTCTCCGAAACCATTTTATGTACTTTCTCATAATTGGTCTTTTATGAACTATGATGAATAAAACAATTCAGTATACTCGTACACAGATGTATGACATAGTGCTATATTATAACTTGATGTTTAAATAGGCGACCCTCCAGGTAAATAATATATTATTAACTATTTAACATTAGATTTGGTCTAAGCATACAGTCCTCTTGACTCCTAGGTCAGAGACTCGCTTATATCGCAGAAAAATCCCCTAAAGCACCCTGAAACAGGAATTCGTTATCAAAAGACTTACGTAACAGGGCTATTTTTTTACATAAACTCTTTAAGATCACTTTTGAACACGTATCCTTATATGTGTGTTCTTCCTCTATAAGAGTGTGTTTTATTATTTACAAATTGTTTTGTTTATTAAGGCTGGGTACAAGCTGAGGTGCAGTTAGGGGAGGTGGCGTGATGGGACTCACCGAAAGTTGCTGTGGAAAACAGAAATGAATAGAGCAGAGACTGTTCGCAGACAGCGTGAAGTGACTCAGTTTGAATGCGTCCGTGAACTCCCCAAGGCTTGTGCTCGTGACGCAGTTTGAATGCGTCCGTGAACTGCGAAGGTTTTTGCTCCTGACGTAGTTTTCCCTAATGCCTATGTGGAGATAGCCAGTCACCTCACCAAACTGCGTCTTAACTTGCGTCCTGCCTAAATAAGACCACGTGATAAGTTTATTATAATTATTCAAACCAGAATTAGACCCAAAATAATTTTTTTGTCATTCGTTCATGTATATATATTTTTTTAATTCAAAAAATGTTTATTGTGATAAAATTACAATCTGGATTGTTGGGCAATAAGTAATAGTGATCAATATTCTCATTTATACCGTATTTGAATTCATGATTCACATGCTCATTCATGCAGTATTTACAAAACAGCCTAGAGACCCCCAAATCCGCCTAGTTGTCACCTCCCTCGCTTGCAAAACAGGAAGTGGAGTTTCGGGAAATCCCTCACGATCCTCCCTCAATCAGCGACGATCATGATCAACCGTGTCACCTGATACTAGCCAGTGAAGGCTGACCATGAGCGCGAGAGTCACAAACGCTCAGGGCATGGTTGGAGAAACTGGCTATTGCCAGGACTCCCACTGTCATGTATTTATAGCAGATCACGAGGCCACTGCCGCTTTAGTCTATGCGGAGGTTTATAGGGATGTGTGGTGCAGTGTAAGTAAGGGGACTTTCGTTCATTCATATATTCAAGGCATTTTCTCTTATCTAATCTAGCTGTCTACATTGTCGAAAACAGAGCTACTAAGTGGCAACCGAAAACGTAACAGTACTGGTCCACTGCGACCAGAAGGAGGAAAACTTTTAAACCATTAGACAAATTATAATTTGGAGATAAAGTACATAGATTCCAATTACTGACGATAGCCCTCCAGTAGAACCATTAATTTGATTGGGGCATTTGCCAGCGCTGGCAGCGATTCACACTCCAAGTCCAAGTGGGACAGACAATTACATCGAACTTGCTAGGGCTCTTCAATGTTTAACGCTCAATAGACGGTTTCAATGGGCTATTATTAATTCCAACAAAACAGTGTGTGCTTACACTAAAATTGATAAGCTTAAGAATAACACATCAAAATATTTATTCAAAATAAAAGTACCGGGTGTCTCCTGTGAATGATTATTAAGTTGACAATATTAAAAAGTGTTGGACGCGTATGTGTTGATCCCACTATGTTTAGTAATTAATAGCCCAAGAAAAGATATTTTGACAATGTTGGGCTCGAACACGAGATCTTCAATCTGATACTTTGTCTTTAAGCTATCCTTGCACAATCGTTAGCCAAGTCAGTATAAATTCTCTTTAGCCTTCCGCTCGCAAGCTAGCAAGACGTCGCGCACCTAATGTGAGCGTGGGCCGGAAGAGGGTGTTACCATCTAGTCCATTGGTTTAAATTGACTAAGTAAGTTTGCCTACTTGGGGCATTCTATGTATCTAGTATTCCCCGTTTCCAACCTAACTTGATTTTCAAGTTAAAATCCTTAACCTCGGTTTCGATAATTTCTTACCAACCGGTCACTAGTGACCATCCCTAATCAACCCCTATTAGCTTCCCTTACTGTTTCGTCGGGCGTGGCCCAGGGATCGAACATTCATCCTCTTTTTAATGGCTATATCATTGATCTTTTGATCATTTTTACGAACGCTCCAATAATGCACACAGTCAAGATGCAATTTGTCCATACTTGTTTTTCAAAGTTAAGCCACAAGTGGGAATCATCCTTCGTGCTAATTTAGTAGGTTTTATTAGACTTTCCTAACATTCAGAGTGTCTGATCGATGGAAAATTTTAAAAACAAACTGATGCCAATTGTGGGTTGGTTCTTCTGTTATGCAATTAGTAAAAGTACGGCATCCAAGTCTGTTGAAAGTATAAATAGAAATTCAGTGTAGGAAGGCATCCCTTTACTTATTCACTGACAGAAACGTTTACTGGAGTTGTTACTACGGCATCTTAGTCAAATGCTTATATGTGTATTGATATTTTTAAATTAAAAAAAAAAAAAACACCAGACGGTGCACAGTGGTGCCGCGGTATAAAAAATCCTCGAAATCAGAATATATTTTTTTCCAGGAAGTCTATTATTTTTCGGTAGTATATTAGCCATAGCATGTTTGTCTATATTGCATATTTTCGCAAAATGTTTTGTAGTACTTGTCACCTGTTGAAAAATGACCTTTGTAGCTTTACTGAAAATTGCAGGTTTTAAGCAAACGAAGCAAATATTTTTTTTCTGTAATTATTTGTATACACTTCGAAAAGTGGATTGCGTGTTTACATAAGTGAGTGCTTTATGGGTATTTTTTTCAGTGTGATCGGAGGGCCCTTATTGCCTTCGTTAAAAATAAACTCATTAAATGTTCACGTTTTCTGTCTTTATGTAGTCTTTCAAAAAAAGCTTCAATTGTCCTAAGATTGGTTTATTCGTTCGGGGGTAGTGTAAAGAATTGCTCCAAATCTCAGGAGCAGACCCTTGCACGATTAGTTGTTATGAGATTAAATCGAAATAAAAGGCGTTCAAGTAACTGAACAGTCGGCTGGTCGTTTCTTATTCAATTTAATTTAATTAAAAAAATAGGCGTGTGTGGTGTAAGTGTTAATTTGCTGTTTCTCAGCCATCGAACTGTCAAATTTGACATGTATACCTGGGAAATGGTGGAATAAACCACATCTTTATACAAATGGTATAACCTCTCATAAACTGTCCACAAAACCCTGTAGCGCGATAAAGCAGAAATATAAAATGCTGTTTTGCCGATTAGTACTCTGTTAGAAGAAACAAAAAATCAGGAACAAAGATTATTAGTACGTAGCTACTGCTCACTTCCATAATTACAACGGGAAAAACATTTATATTTATAATTTAACCAATTTTGGTGTGCTGAATTGAATGAGACCAAAATCAATTCGGAAGGACCAACGAATACATCGGGCACGTAGATTTGGTGAAAATAGTGTGAAAAGGTTAAGTAACTAGTTAGTGCTTAGCTTGCATAACGACGTTCACAGGTGGGAATGGAAAATCAACCAGAAACGTGTGCTCATTGCTCGTATGAACGGGTCTTTACTGTGTACTCTAACGTCTACAAATAAACATATTATTGGCCTCAAAAATAACTCTTTTCGAGGGTTCAGAGTCCGGCTAGATACCTTCTATTTAATGGATAAATCAAGGTCGATTTATGTGGCGGGGGAAAAGTCCGCTAAGCCTACCTACCTTAAGCAGTCGCAAAGTTTCATTTAATCGGGCAAGTTGAGAAGTGGCGGCTTGTAGGGGCGTCCCGGGCGGGGTTGAACGCAATAAAAGAAAAAAAAATGATTTGAATCAACTTTGCAAGGAATGAGTCTTTTAATAAAAGAAAGAACTAAAGTTTGTGATGAGACAATTCAAGTCTCTGGTAGGTAAGAACAGCAATAGGGAAGATGCTTTCCCTCTAACTTCCGATAACTCGACTTAAACTGGTTCCTCAGCAAGTAGAGAACTTTTTAAATGAAACCCGTTAATATCATGAATAATTTTTTTCTTGTCTTCGTCATTAATATATTCATTCTATCCTTCATAAAATTATGGCATATCTTATTAGAGACACGGAAATCTCACCCTTAAAGAACTTTTCGCTTTTGAAAATAAATCTGCTTACTCGTTTTAAAAGTAGTGGCAATAGACGTAGACAAAAAATATAGGAACCCCCATACTTAAAAAAAAAAAATCTAGACATTTAAAATATAAAAGGATTCTCAAGCACGAAGGCAACCATATAACTGTTCTATGATAGTTCCCTGAACAATCAACACCCTCCGGGGGGGGGTGTATGTGGGGAGATACACACCCAGTGTGTGTGGGGACATACATATCCATAAAAAAATTCAATTAATTTGCATATTGAACAACTTATATTTTCTATGCATATTCAGTGCAATAGGAGGTGATTCAAAAACCCCAATGTTAGGTAGGTAGGTGCCTATTGATTTTATAAAATTCAAACAATCAGAAGACATGATGTGAACAATACATTATTCAAGGGATTTATGATGAGGTACATCACCTGGAATACGAGAATAGCAAAAGCACTAAGGAACCAAGGCTTTTTAAATCAAATCAAACCTAGCTACAGTTCAATGTGGAGCTTGTAATTATTTTCTATTTACCAACTGCTCAATGTTGCGTTGGGAGACCTCCGTTGTCGAAACTAATTTAAGTAATTTTTCACTTACTAACACCCTGTTGTAAAATTGTATAAAGTTCATCTTACAGAACGATTGCTCGCATCTCGAATCGATTTGTCGGAGAGCAAAACTTCGTAACAAACTCTTCGTGTTCTAATAACTTCCAAAATTCCAGATAATGCGGTGATTCGTTTTTAGTTATAATCTGAGCATACTTTGATGTACGAACAACGTTCTATTGTAGGTCAATTAATTCACTTTGAATTCCAGGAGATGCAGTTTCGTGCCATTTATTGTAAAGGAGTTGATAAAAATATCACGAATGCAGCTAACCAAAGTTTCTCACTCAAATTCAGCCAATCTGGTTATGAAGGCTTGAACTAAAGACGAAACTTTGATTTTATATGTATCATAGCCAGGAGCCATCTCAGTTTGGCCAGCGTGTTCTTGCATGCCAGGGAAATGAGACAGCCGGTTTTCAGAAAATCTGTGACGTAAAGAGCTTTGCCGCATGAGATATCAGTATTACTGAATGATTATATTTACCATACAATCGAGTCATCAACATGTTTACATTTGCAGTTATGTCAAATAGGAAAGCGAGATCGCAAAGCCAATGATCGTCTTCAAGGAGGGGAGAGAGGTGAGTAAGTTAAGATATCACTGCGCAGTTTCCAGTACTTTTTCAAAGACTTTCCTTTTGAGAGCCAACAAACATCGCAATGCTGAGCTATGTTCCTCAACGTCTCTTTTAAATATTACCCACAATTTCCTGGCATTGAGGGCACGGGACCGTATTTTGTCGCTACAGTCGACCACCGGTTTATTGACAGAAGATAATTCCAGTTCCCTGGCACAAAGCCTTCCTGGTGAATGATGCAGTAACATTTTAGAAGAGGTCTATTCAAATAATTTTCCAATAGTCCAATACAGACCATGTTTTTACCGACCATGGCAGGAGCCCCATCACGCTGCCTAATTTTTGCCAGTCAAAGTTTTTCCTTCAAGAGTGATTTTTAGTTCTTCAAACTCCTTCTTCTGTAGTCTGTGTTTTGTTAAATTCAAGGAGTTCTTTAGATGTTTCAAGGTTCTCGTTCGCCATACGATCGCAAACACACAGTTGAGCAGTAGAGGCTATCGCAACTTTAGTCCAAAGCCACAGAAAAATATTTGCAACACAAAGCTTAGAAATTACATGCGAGCTCTCATCTTCTGCCATCTCGGCAATCCGGCGCTAATACGGTAATCCGTATTTTGAGAGAGGTATTTTTCGTAAATTAGCTCAGACATTTTTAGATCGTTTGTCTTTTTGCAAATATTTCTAAGCTGCTCTCAAGCCCCACTTGGTTTCGTTTGTTGTGCAAAGAAAGCAAAGAGATTTTATAGGAAGTTGTTACCATTGAAGAAAGCTCATTGATTTGTTTTTTAAATATTAATTGTTGTCCGCATGATTTTTTTTTTTTCAATGAAATCCAATCTCAAACTTATACAACCGGATAGTTGGAGTGTTTCTTCCACTGGTTATGATAACGTTTCGATTAGTAAACAGTAACCGTTCCACCGAACCGCTGCTAAACACTCTCGTTTCAATGTCCTTTTCACACTTCCCCTGGCTCATTTCATTAGTAAAAAGAGAAGATGAAGAAATTGATTAAAAAAAAAAAAAAGGAGGGCCGGGAAAGCTGGAATTTTAGGTGAAAAGTGGAGAGTGCACGTCCCATTTTATCTTATTTAAATATCAGAGGATGTGCTTCCTTTGCCTTAATTCCTGGTTGGGCACCCCTGATCTAAGTGATATTTTTGTGTGTCGTCTGTCTTGGTCTTCGTGAATGTCTTTTCAAGCTGGAAAAATGCAGTTTTCAACGCAAGTCCCATCTGACATGTAAAATATCCATCTTTATAAATAAAACATCAGTAAGTATCATTAATTAATCAATTAGTTAGTATTTAAGAAATATATTGTTCTATAATTATTATTTTGATTGAATTAATCGACGCGCTGATTATCACTGAGTAATTGACACTATAATTACGACGGGCCATTAAAACTCAAAATTCTAACTTTACCTCAGCCAGATGATTTTTTTTTTTGAAGAACGATATTTAACATCGATGTCCCGATAATCCCAAAATGAAACTCTTGTACCACAGTTTTGGTGACCCATGCGAGGTATTCACATGGACCTC
Source organism: Acanthosoma haemorrhoidale (assembly GCA_930367205.1). Taxonomy (NCBI): domain Eukaryota; kingdom Metazoa; phylum Arthropoda; class Insecta; order Hemiptera; family Acanthosomatidae; genus Acanthosoma; species Acanthosoma haemorrhoidale. The sequence goes on from OV884009.1 coordinate 45,537,467, forward strand.
GTGCACTGGTAGGAGGGGGGGCGGTTCATCGCAGCATGTGTTGCACGAATTCCAATGCAGTTGGGTTTACTGTACCCACCTTGAATAATTCCGTTAGACCGGGTTTATTCTCAAATCACATGGTCTCTACTCTTAATGGTATGGTATGTTCAAAGAATTCCGTACTCCCCAGCTTAATGTAAAAATCCTATCAATGATAGTTTTTGTTGGGTGTAACACCCCCGTACCTACCGGGAAATAGGAAATTTTCCTTTGGAAGAGGTTGAGAAATCAGGGAACGGGAAGTTAGGAACCTGGAAAGAATTATGGAAGACTTATCAGCTAGCCTGCACCAATTTATAACCGGGTGAATTGATTGGGAAAGATACAAATAAAAACGATACATAAACTCCTTTTTCTACACCAAAACTACTGGTTTATTAAAGTTAATAACTCATTTTAAACAATTTCTATAACACATAATACTCATTGTATATTGATATAATAATTGAATGTCCTAAGCTCCCACGGGGATTAATGTCCCCCACACCGAGTGAATTTGCTTGAGTTACCTTTAATACAGTCCTTTCCTAAGATCCGTCTATCTTTCCTCCTTTAGATCACTCACTATTTCTCACAGGTATCTCAGTATACTCAATCGAAGCTTACACACATACGAGATAACCTTCCTCGTTTTGTTACAACATGTGTTCTTATTTTCTTATTCTTTCAATGCTGATGTCAAAGGCACGCGTTTATCCTCTTCCAGCCGTCTAGGAAGTGCAGATACCAGTCGGTGCCGGTAATCTAATCTCTCGGAATGGTACATACTCAACGCTGTTTTGTTACATTGGGTTTTTTTTTTTTTTTTTCTTGAGTAGGTTTATATTTTAATTTTTCCAACTATTTAAAATTTATATATGTATATTTATATATATAGTTATGTTATAGCCAATACAATAACGTGGAAAGGATACCGGAACATGTAATAACAGTTTAGTGGCAATTTTAATTGTAAATAAACTTATGAATAAAGTTTTTTTATCTTTCTAATCTATCAAAGATTATTTCATTGTCCACACTCCTAAAAATAGTTAGTAAAAGTTGCGTTATTCTCTCAAAACTTGATGTATCCTTATCTCGATTGTTTTAAAACTAACTTATACCTATAAGTACATTTTAACACTAATAACTCTCTATCTCGATACAACGATGTCTTCTTGTAGGTTTCGTTTTCACCACCCGGGTCTACGGTGTCGCGTCGGTGTGGTACTCGTATTTCAGCGCAGTATTGGGTTTATCTCAGCAGTTTCCATGTCTCATCATCAGAGTTTATCCACCTGGTGTTCCACGTCTTGTTTTCCAGACGCGGTTCTGGTTCTGCCTATGAAGTTCTTCATCAATTCTCCTGCAGAGAGGAGGTGTAATCCCGCCCGTTTGCTCTCTTCTCACCTTAGTCCTGATATTGTTCCAAGAGGGCTATGGCCAACGATTCTACCGCCGTCAATATCTGCGCCACATTCAACAAGTAGGACCTATAGACCCGTGACATGCAGCAAGGCACGTACCCTGTGTAACTCCAAGGTATTTGAATTTGGTATCCTCACTTATAATTGTCCCTTCTGTGTTGAGTCGTCGTTTAGGGTGGGGCGTGTCCATCTGCATTCTCACTACTAGGGTGACGGTTTTCTTCTCAACAATCATCATCGCCTTCCTGGAGGCGCACCAACCCCAGGTTAGCGCAGGCACCCACTCTTCCAATGACCTTGTTTGTGACTATGCTGTGATTGTTGTCACCAGCTCGCCGAGAAAGGCAACTATGGGGACCCCGTGGCCATTCAGGGTCATGAGGACCTTGCTGAACACAAGGTTAATAATCGATTCAAGACCTGTAATTTGATACCCTAGATAATATGATAGCAATATGTTTACTTTTTAATTACAAGTGTTTTAAAATTATTGACCAATGTTTGCTTTTATTTTCAGCATCTCATGGGGCATGAAGTAAGACGTTCATGCAAAATATCCCCCTGACTACAACTGGGGTTTCAAATAAAACTTGCAAAAAATAATGCCTCATAAAAGCACTGATTGCGTTGCGAATACGATGTTGAAGGCAGTTTTAATGATTTTTTTTTTATTACAGTCCACCAAAATCTTAATACGTCCCGATCTTTATTTGTTACTTACTTTATTCAATTTTTTGGCAATTGATTAACTTATGACATATGCTCATGTTCTATGAAGATATATATTTTTCAAGTATTTATTATATTAAATAGACCTCCATGGAAAATATCATGCTTCTAGCTTTAACAGGTGACTCCGGAGGAAAACCTTCACAGAATCACAGGGAAAAAAATAATGGTTTCTGATTTTGAAAGGCCAAAGAACCCCCCCCCCCCAAAAAAAAAAAAAAATCGTCTATGGGGTCTTATTTTTTATTCAGTTTTAACGGTACTGATATCACTTTATGATATACCATCGTACGGCCGCGAAATGAAAGAGAAGAAAGGATAGACGGTTAAAGGACAGAGGGGCGCAGGGGAGAGGCGGAGAAAATCACATGCCTCTAGGGAGCGTCTTCCACTGACCCAGGGGTACACCCAAAACTTTTCTTTCATCTTTCCTTCAGATATTTACTAGAACATTTTATACTTTCATTCTTAGCACTGATCGTATATAAAAGCGATTTATTTCATCGCTCAAATAAAATAGCCAAGTTGTTATTCACTTACTGAAGTGAAGATTGAAACCTATTTTTCACCTGATCGGTGGGGTTGGTAAAGCAGGATAAATTAAAATAATTGCAAAACCCGAATAGTTATGAGACAGTCGAACTTTTTCTCTGTGCGTGTGTTCTACGATAGCGGCCGTGAATATGACCTAACTGATGTAAAATATGAAAGCTATATTCTACAACTATATTTGGATTACGCTAGTAAAAAAAAACACATTGAAAAGCAGGAATTTCAGAATGTAGTTGCTACTTAAACTGACGTCTCTAGACGAATCAATATCTGCTTGTTGGCCAATAAGTAATTGTGATCTCAATTATACCATACTAACAATTTTCATTCATACAGTATTTACAAACAGCCCAGAGACCTCCCAAATCCACATGGTTGTCACCTCCAATGGAATTTCATGAACTTGGAAGGGATGAGTTCAAGAATGTAACGTATATTAAGATAGTTATGAAGGGTTTTGTTGCTGAGAATATAAAGATGCATATGTGTTGTTGGCCAATGGTGGATCTGATTGGGTGGAAAATCCTGCACGGAAGCCGGATTTTAGGTTTTATAAACGTGCTTCTAGAAATGAGGAAATTCATGATTGAACTAGTCTTTCGAAGGCTTTAGAAAGGTCAGAGAATATAGATATAGGCCGGTGTCTTTGGGGGAGGTGGTGTTAGGAACTTTATTTAATGGAAGAACAATCGCCCTTTCTAACGATGAATAGTCTGGATTCCGAATTCACACAGGATTCCAATTCTAAAAAAAGGAACCTGTAAGGCACTCTACTAATCTTTTACCGGTGAAAAAAAGGGGATGTACTACCTGGGTTGGCTTTAAAGGTTTCAGATTCTGACAGAAGCTGATGAATCTTCAGCTATTAATACCTATGTTGGACCATACAATAACAACATCAGCCAAAATGACTCAGCTGTAAAAATGCTTGGAGCCAATACTATAAAACTTGCGGTAGACAAAATTAAACTTATGTTGACATCCGTCAATGACTATAGAACTATTACAAATAATTTTAACCAGGAAAAACAGAATACCGCATTTATACCACGGAAAAAAACATAAAAATACTTCGGTACATATTATAGAAAATCCTTATGAATTATTCCCAGAGAATGAAGTTAGGGGCTAATTAAACTCCAAGAACTTTCAAGTGTTCCATATATCATGTATCTCAAATAAGCATAAAATGCCTACGCCTCTCTGCTCCGCGACCCTGGTCAACTACCAAGAAGCAAAAAATATTTACTCCCTTAAAAATGTATTTCACGTAATTATAAGTGTGGAACCGAAGCATTAAAAGGGTGATATCCCCATGTGGAGTAATCGTCAGCGTTTAGGGCATACATAACGATCGTCACTTGCTGCATGAAATCCTAAGAAAATCATCACTTCTCTAAATGCTCCGTTAAATTCAACGATAATCCATACAGTATATATTGTAAACAGGCGTTTGCAGCTAGCTACAGAGCACGACCCTACTTTCAATTTATTTTTAATAAACTGCAATCACCTTTAAAACCCGTGGTTACTCCAATACCAGAAGAAACTCCAAAAAACACCAACCAGAAAAACTTCTCCAAAGATCTCATATGCCTTCGCTGTTAAATCAGAATAAACTAATAACACAGTTCTTAATAGTGAAAATGTTTCATATTTTATACATAAATCATCATAGAAACCGTTCAACGATATATTCCACAGTTAATTACTTATTTCACTCCACAAGCAACCTCTTACTTTCCGAATGGACCGTAATTTCAACAATAAACAGACTTGTTAATACTAACGTATTCATAACCTACTATTGTATTCCCTGGCTTACAATATCTCAGCTAGAAAACATTTTTTTGTGTTTATCTACAATGAGCCTTACAACATCTTTCTTCATACTTTTCATTCTGGAAAATTACATTGAATCCTTCTACATGCCAAAATCTTCACCATAAGACATCCGGCAAACCCGCCAGAATTAATCATGAACGGTGAACAAATTCCTTGGAACCCATCCGATGAGGCGGTCAAGTATCTAGGCATACATTTAGATCCCCGTCTTACCTGGAACAAAACATAAATGTTAAACTAACTCATTGTGCTAGACTGGCAATATTGTATCCTATTATAAATCGGAAGTCAAATATATAACAGGAATTTGCGATCTTAATATACAAAACCATATTACGTCCCTAATGTGCTAATGTACAGCTGGGAGGCAGTATGGGGTGCAGTATCCTATCCAGTATCCGCGACCTAAGCGTCCTAAGTATCCGCGACTAAAAAGAAAAAAATCCAACTGTTTCAAAATAAAGTTATTCTCACACCCGCCAACGCCCCGTAGTTTATCAGAAACAGCTCCACTGTGACCTACAAATGGAATCAATTGAAGAGTACATCAAAGTTAAATATTCCAAGAAGAACAATTGTCTGCTGTTTAAGGCAATTTTTTATCAATTAGGTAAACCTAGCACGTCTCTCATCAAGGCAAAAGTCCAGACTGTTAAAGGACAACAGCTGTACTTCACATATTAAATCAAAATATTAACTTTTTTTTTGTAATTGTTGTAAGCTCGGGTGTCAGCATTTTTTTTTCTGGCAGTATGTACCCATTAGGTATTGTCAATTGTCACAATCGATTGCTGTGCACTATCGTTTATTTTTCAAACAATCGATGGTTTATGCATTCGCATTTCGAGAGGCTCCTGACCAACACCGACCCCCCCCCCCCCTTCCACCTGTTTCACATGTAATATTTCGTGGGAAAACCCCAATGGTATTGTGACCACTTTCAAAACAAGCCATTCTGAAATTTCGAAAAGTGAGCAAACGCGGCTCACTCTCCCGATATTAAAGTTTGATCAACAAGTTCTGACAAGAAAATTAGACAGTCAAATGTCATATTTTATACTAGGTGAGGTACTAGTACTGGAAGATCTCATGTCTTGTCTTTATGGGAGTGACGACGAAAATTTCGGCCCAGGATTATACTACTCATCGCTGATAATACCGATCGTTTTCACCTTGAAGGACAAATTGGCATATGCGCATGTCTTACTGAAGGCCTCCACGTGTAAAACAGTGCATAAAATACTGGTATCTTACTCGATAATCGCCTTGCCTTATATCTTATGAAAGAAAATCAATACCCCAGATAGCAACAAACCTGGATCCTCGTTGGAAAAAAAGTCCTTTTGTTTAACGAAACTTCGGCATTGTTTCGTTGCTCTCACAAATTCCATCAAACACTACATATTTGAGCCAATCTAAAATTTAATAACAAAAAACTTTATGTTAAAAAAAAAAAAAAAAAAAAAAAAAAAGAAAATTATTTCATTGGCTATCGCTGCTACTGCTACCTATGAGATACAGCAGGAACGACCTCGCGCGTTGGACACCTTTTTGGGGGTTTGTCGAGACAGTCACTATGGATCCTAACTTCGTTGTAGTAGCATCCGAATTTGTCGAGTGCCGAAATTAACTTGTGAGATTAATTTGTCGAATCCTAAGTTATCGGTTTGAATTTGATGGTAGTCATAACAGATACACGGTGCGGAAGTTTTTTGTATCCTTCGCCTGAAATCGAGGAAAGCCGTCAGAAACCATCCATTAGGCCAGAAGCTCCGGCCCGAGGCTGGACCGATCGCCGGAAAGGTAAAAGGGGATTGATTCCTAAAATTTTCCTTTCAATTTCAATCTATCCGATCCCGAGAACCACCCCTTTTTCCTTACAGAGAGACGGGTCGGCGGCGACAGGATTCTGCTATTGGTGGTAAGTTTGAAATTTATTGAATCTAAAATTATTAATTTATTGATTATTAATATAATTTGTTAGCATGTTTTACTCGATTTCGGTATTTGTCGTCGTTATTTGATATCACAGTCCACTGTTGGTTCTCTATCAGAGAAATAACTTGAAAACTCGTTCGTTCTAATTTTGACCTAAAATTGTATTGGTGATTTCACAGCTAATTTATCCACGTTCACACTACATAAAAAAAAATTAATGACCTAAACAAAACAAAAAAAATTGCTAATGAGTCACAAACATCGCAACTTGAACTTGCCCAACCAGTACCAAGCATAAGTATTAGTGATGACCCAGACTGAAACAAGTATTTGTTCCACTAGCTAGAAGCAGAAAAAATTCAGTGAACCACAACTCTAGAGAGCGTCATGACTGCCAAACGCTACGTCGAAGAACCAGCATTACCAGAAAACGTGAATATTTGTGCAACTACGAATATTAATATTCACACATAGGCTACATTACCAGGAAAATATTTATTCGTTCCTCCAACCTCGGTCCTATCCGAGAGAAATTTCTTTGAAGCCGGAGAGATAATCAGAAAAAATTATATATTATATAAATTTAACTCTATCCCATCCTCAGCCACACATCTCGCACATTCCTCCACCTTCAAGTTCTTCGGATCTCACCAGCCTTTTAACCTCATTCCTTACAGAGTTCAGAACCCTAATTACTCCTCTCATTTCCCTTCTTACAAATCTTGTCTCCTACCTTATCCCCGTTAAACAAAGTGGATCCTTCCGACTCCTTATCCATTCTCCTTTGGAATGCGAACGGTGTTCGCACTCACACTAACAAACTGACAGCACTACTCCACGACAAGAACATCGACGTAGCTCTTAGTACTGAAAAAAGAGTAAACGACCATTTACGGTTCGACAGTACCATACTTACCGAACTGATCACCCAGATGGAAGAGCTCATGCAGGTACCGCTGTCATTGTTCATAACTCCATTTCTCATCACATAGTTCCTTTGGTAGCACATGATTTCCTTCAGTCCACTGCAGTGTCAATCAGCACCTTCCCTTTCCCCCTTACTCTAGCATCTGTGTGCTGCCCTCCCAATAAATCCATTTCCGATTCCCAATTCATCTCCTTTCTAGACTCCATCGGACATTGATTCCTTGTGGGTGGGGACTTTAATGCGAAGCACCAACACTGGGGGTCAAGATCCACGAATACAGGCGGACGTGCTTTGGTGTCTGCACTCACATGGAAACATTGCTCCACTATCACTCCTGACACAGCCACCTATTGGCCATCTGATCCCAACCGAAATCCTGATCTACTTTACTTATTTTTCTACAATAGTTTAGGAACACTAAACTATTCACTCACGCGCCTCGATGACCTATCCTCCGATCATAGCCCTTTATTATTAACCATTTCCCTAAGACCAATTCACAAAGTACCTCCTCCTTCATTTATTAGGGGCCCAGTCGATTGGGGCCACTTCCGTCAGCTTCTTACAGGCTCCGTTGACCTCAAAGTGTCCCTGAAAACATCCCAAGACCTAGATGATGCAGTGCATTCTTTCACTACTCTGGCTCAGAGGTCGGCTTGGGTGGCATCGTCGCCCCACCGTCATCAGAAAACTCACAATCAAAATCGTTTACCTCAGCATCTCAAAGACCTAATCCAATCCAAACGCCATTCCAGAACAGTATGGCAAACATCCTGCTGATCGTCGCTCATACAATCAGTACTGCAGATTGGTAAAGCGGCAATTGGCGTCCTTCCGTTCCGATTCCTTCAATTCCCACCTCTCCTCTCTTTCTACCAGGGATAGCTCCCTGTGGAATGTAACTAAAAAAATCCTAAAGTATCATCCTGTTTCACACCCACTCCGTCGTGATGATGGGTCCTGGGCGGCTTCGGATGGGGATAGGTCGGAGGAATTTGCTCTGCATCTTACCAATACTTTCACACCTCACCTTTCTCATCAAAGCCATACTCACAGCACAACTGTGGAAGATTTCCTCACTTCACCTATACCTCTCTCACTTCCACCAAAAGCCGTTAACCCCTCTGAGGTCAAATACCTACTGAAAATCCCCTGGATATGATCTTCTTACTCCTCAAATTCTCAAACAGCTTCCTCATAAAGCCATAATCTTCCTAACCTACTTCTATAATTGCATTATCCGAACGACGCACTTTCCTCTCCTCTAGAAACACTCCATTATAGTCCTATTCGCCAAACCCGGAAAACCACCCAACGACGCCTTATCTTACCGTCCAATTAGCCTACTCCCTATCCTCTCATAAATATTTGAGAAACTCCTCTTAAAACGTCTACTTCCAATTGTCGAATCCAAAAACCTTTTTCCTATACACCAGTTTAGCTTCCGTCAACAAGATTCCACTACTCAACAAGGCCTTCGCGTTGTTGATCACATCTCCTCAGCCCTTGAATCCAAACAGTATTGCACTGCTGCATTTCTGGACATAGCTCAAGCTTTTGACAAGGTTTGGCACGCAGGTTTGCTTTACAAGCTCAAAACACATTTACCACAGACCCTTTTCCTAATCCTAAAGTCCTACCTTTTAAACCGCTTCTTCCAAGTCCGCTGTGGTTTAGAATATTTTAACTACTATCCCATAAAAGCAGGAGTTCCACAGGGCAGCGTCCTGGGTCCCATCCTCTATAACCTATATACCGCTGATGTCCCCTCTACCCCCAATACCTTCTTGGCAACATTTGCAGATGACACTGCAGTCTTGTCATCCCACTCAGACCCTGATATAGCATCCCAAAACCTTCAAAAACACCTTGATGAGATCGAGTATTGGTGCAACCAATGGCGAATCAAGGTCAATGAAGCAAAATGTTCCCACATAACCTTTACCCTCTGCCGCAAGTCCTGTCCACTAGTCTTTTTCAATTTGATTCCTCTCCCCGTATCTGAGACAGTAAGGTATTTAGGCTTCCATCTCGACAAAAGACTGACATGGAACCCACACACGAGGCTAAAAAGACAAGAACTAACAGACGCTTTGGACAACTTTACAGACTACTTCGAAGGACGTCCAATCTCTCAATAGAAAATAAACTACTTATTTACAAAGTTATACTTAAGCCAATCTGGGCATACGGAACAGAGCTATGGGGGACAGCAAAAAAGTCGAACATCAAGCGCATCCAATCCTTTCAATCAAAAGTCCTGAGAACAATAGTAAATGCCCCCTATTACGTCAGCAACAAAACCCTTCATAATGATCTTAATATACCCTACATTCTTGAACTCATCCCTTCCAAATTCATGAAATTCCATAGTAACCTATCAAACCACCCTAATCCCGTAGCACAGTTATTGCACTGCTCCACTCATCCCTATAATCCTCCTCGGAGACTGAAACGGCAGTGGCCTCGTGACCTCCTATAAATGCGCAACAGTGGGAGTCCTGGCAATAGCCAGTTTCTCCTATCATGTCCTGAGCGTATGTGGCTCTTGCGCTCTTCGTCAGCCTCGCTCGTGTTCGGTGGCGTGGCTGGTGGGGAAGCGTGGGGGACTTCCCAAGACTCCACTTCCTCTTTCGCATGCGAGGGAGGCAACAACCATGTGGACTTGGGGGCCCCTGGGCTGTTTGTAAATATTGTATGAATGTGCGAGTGAATGATGAATTGTAAATATGGTATGAATGAAAACACTTATCTCAATTATTTATTGCCTATTAAGTAAAGGCAGATTGTAATTTCATCATAATAAAGTTGTTAACAATGATACAATTTATACACTATTACAGGTACTGCAATATACGGACCAAAACATAAAAGTTTTCTGGTTAAGCTAAATGTGGAGCAGTGAGTAGCAATATGCTGTTGCATTTTCCAATTATGGGTTTTGAAATGGCGTTCTGATGTCGGGAGACTCGATCGTGAGTCGACTATCCCAAGTGCCGTTGTAAGGCTAACTAAGCCGGCCAGGAAAATAAATATAATAAAGAATATTATACTTCGTCATCGATCTTTTAAAGGCGACAATCCTAGAAGCCTCGTTAATAAAATACCTTTCTTGTTTTGATTTGAATCGTGAAACTTTTTGAGGGAATCGGAGTAGGAGTTATCGGCTCCTTCAAGGGGTTCAGATGCAAATCCCCTTGTTAAAAAAGTTTTAATTTGATTGCCGGCTGCTATATGGAGTTGGCAAATGATCGACTCAATTCTTCTGTCATTGATGGAATAATTAGAATACACTTCCTTTGAGACAAGACCCTTCAAAAACTAACAATTCAATTAAATAACGGTAAATGTATATGAGTTCTGTACAAGTACATAACATGACTACTTTCCAGTGTTTTACCTTAGTAAATTGTCCTCAATTTGCCATCAATAAATTTATTTATTTTGTTTAAACAGATTTTTCACAGAATGATTTGTATATTTGTTTTTCTGGATTTTTTATTACAAGTGTTTAATGACATTGTCCAAATTCATCTCTTAGCTGTTTTTCTATGGAAAGTACTTCTAGATCTCAATTTTACCATCAGGCGACGTGTCATTATGCGGCCATTTCCAATTCCAAGTTTATATTACACGTGGTTTTTTTTTCACCGATTAAGCGTAGAAAAAAGGATAGTGGGCATAGCGAAGTGGGCCGCCGTGGTCAGCACCCATGTTGGTTAAATTGCATACTTATTCTAATCATTGATTCTGTTGATTACATTATTGTATTATATATTTTCACTTTCATATGATTTAGAAAAATTACAAAAAAAAATGCTGACCCGAAATATGGGCCACTATTTCATATTTAACCGAAAATTATAGAACTATACATGATATAATATCATAAACATAATCAATATTACTTGTTTTCTTAGTGGATGGGAATGTCTTTCCACCACGATTTTTAAAATAGAAGCTTTTATATACAATGCCATGAGCCAGTGCCGTGTTGTTGCTCTAGTGGGTGACGGTCGAAGCTAAAGACGTGTAGCCCGTGGATTTGGTTTACCTGAAACTACTGTCCGGAGAGCAATTTTAAACGTTACCGTGAGACAGGTTTGTGCAATCATCATCATGCTAATGATCGGCCGAAGGTGCCATAAAAAAAACTGAATCACTAAGCACTGCTTATAATACCTTGGGTATTGAATGCATGTAATTATTTTATTGAAGATTTCTACAAGAAAGATAATTTACGGCTGTACATAATAATTTAATAATTCGTACATAATAATAGAATCCAAAAATGCAGGTGGACGAACAATTTACGGCTTCCACCCATGAGAGTCCACTTGGCAGTTATGACACGTGGTAAGTCCCAGAGAGCGCGGGAAAGCATCTTACACAAGAATTGTTTCATGAACGCCAGACGATTTATTGTTCCTTTTTCGAGGTTAAATTAAAAAAAAAAAAAACACAAAATAGTTACTATCAGGAAATTTTTTCCTATGAAAATTGTACTTCTTGAAAACTATCAGTCTACCTCCCTGGTGATTTATAGCTAGGTAAATGTTTTCTTGACGATAGTAACAAAAATGTGCAACTTGCGCTGGCTTACTTCCCGCCAGGTGCAATTAGCAACTTACAACAAGAGCACAAGGGCATTTTTTTTTAATCAACAATGATGTTGGGTTGCCGTCGATTGGTCATTTGGCACTGCCCCAAATTGATCAGAGTGGCTCCGGCGGCACCCTAGTTCTATATAGCCATTTACATTTAATGCTCGCTCCCCAAACTCGATTGGCTACATTTCAACCCCTTAATGAAAATGGAACATTATTTATTAGCTGTTTTGTCAAATTTGATTATATGTCTTGTTCTGTATTGGAGTATTAGGAATACTCATTTAAGACCGAATAGTTATATTATATTTAATGAACAGCCATCCACTCCTAATGAGATATTTTCCGTATCTGCATTAAGGGGGTTTCATAATGCGAGGGGAGTAAAATTTGATGACTTTTAAAATTACGCTAGTTGATGGAAAGAAAAGTCTACCCCCTTTTCCCCCTTATATCAAAGATTAATCTTCCTTAGGGCTTCGTTTCTATATTCAATACCCTTATGTAAAGTATTTACCCATGTATCTGTCTATGGCTTCCGGTTATTGCAAATAAAGACCCATTATCATTAATATAATTACATTTTCGCTGTCATAATGATGCCCTTAATTGTGTGGTAAATTGTATTAATGTGAGTTATCATTTTTTTTTCGATGTAAAACGCATAAGGATTGGGTTCACCAGGATCCAGTAAAATAAAAAAGGTAATAATTGTATATTTTCACAATACTACCTAGGTCCTTTGTAAATTAAGGTTGTTTCCTTAATTTAGAAACTTTACATATTGCATTCCAACTGTATCTTTACAACTGACTTGGGGAGACTCCGGTCGTGGGGCCACCGATATCAATTTTTTGGTGATACCAAGTGGAAATGTATTTAATATGTCCCCGAGTGTCCAAGCGTTCTTACCAATGACCCCTAGTTGCCGAGAAAAAAATAGTTGAAGACTCCATAAATGGAACATCGTCGTGCTCAATAAGGTTATTCACCATCCGATTGGGTTTTTTTACGTAGAATATTAAACTTCTTTATTATGATAAAATTACAATCTGCCTTATTGGGCAATAAGTAATTGTGATAAATGTTCTCATTGATACCATATTTACAATATTCGTTCATTCGCTCATTCATACAGTATTCACAAACAGCCAAGAGACCTCTCAAACCCACTAAGTCCGCCAGGAAGCGGAGTTTCGGGAAATCCCCCCCTGATTAGTGACGATCAAGATCAGCCGCGTCAATGGATACGAGCCACTGGAGGCTGAGCAAGAGCGTGAGAGCCACAGACGCTCAGGACATGATTGGAGAAACTGGTCATTGCCAGGACTCCCAAGGTCACGAGGCCACTGCTTTTTAGTCTCCGAGGAGGGCTAGGGGGATGAGTGGCGCAGTGAAATGACTGTGCTAAGGGATTAGTACACACATTACACGTAAAATATAAAAAAAAAAAATAGTCCGGATGTAAATGAGCATAGCTTATACGAAAGTTTCGTAATAATCGAAACGCCAAATTAAAGTGAATATTTTTTTTTCAACTAATCAAAAATCTTATTCAAAAAATAAAATTGTCCTGCAATTTTAACGTAAGATATAAAAATTAATACCTGGGAAAATACACTCTTTTTATGTTTTTATGGCTGCTATCGTCCAAATTAGTGGATGTCAATAGAAATTATTTCATGAAATTTACATCAGATATGTTTATTTTCTCACGAGAAAGTGCGATCGTTTTTCTCCTTTTAGGAGTGAATTACAGAAACACATCTGAATTTATGCATCTACTCTGCTTTTAGATTTTCCAAGTTCTACGCCTGGTTTTTCATAAGGTGTTGCGCCATGGATTTTTTAAACGTTTCAATTATGGTACAATAATTGGAATTTTCCGAATAAAAATTTAATCTGAAACACGGCGATCCCGTTTCGAAGATGGTAGTAACAAATAAAACCAAGCATTTTTGTGAGTGTGTATTTTTTTAATCAAAATTGTTTGATTAATATTTGAGAAAATTTAATGAACGACCGGTTTTGCTATTCACAAATACCATGTTGATATTTAGCATTCGTTATCTACGAAGTTTTTTAATTTGTTTACAACTTAGTTCAAAATTGACGTTAAAAAAAAAATAATAATAAATATACAAATAATTTTTTATATAATGAAAAAAATAATTGTTTCCTGCTACTTGTTGACATAATGTGGTGGATCTACCGAAACAAAATTTGCTTGTCTCATACTGTATGACCGAACGTTCAACTTTAAATGAGGGATTAGGAGCTGAACTTAATAGGTTATTTTCGTGACAGGGAGCTTTTAGGTTCCGCGGACCGTATCAGAAAAATCTAAGTGCTCTCTTGTTAATTAGGTTCTGTAAGGGTAGTTGTTAATTGACTCATTAACTACCCAAGATTTATTGCTCCAACGCCTGAACGGTTTCAATCAAACTTAGCTGGGAATCTCTTCTCTGAACCCACAAACCACCTCGACACACCTTTACATCGGATTCTTCCTAAAATCCACCGGGTAATTAGTTTTCTTTTACTTCTAAATAGGTAAAGTTTAAACATTGTTTCGTCGCTACGTGATGATGATCTTGAATGGAGACAGATTAATGACGCTAACGCAAAAAGTAATTCAAAAATGCCAATTCAGGTAATCCTCTGATTTCAATAACTTTTTTTTCTATTACATTTTAACTATTTACAATAATTTTAACCAAGGGGGAGTCAAAGTGTGATTATCCCTAATTTTTTTTTTTATTATCAACCAGTTTATTATGATAAAATTACAATCTGCCTCGTTGGGCAATAAGTAATTGTGATAAATGTTTTCATTCATGCCATATTTACAATTTTCATTCACTCGCTCATTCATACAGTATTTACAAACAGCCCAGAGACCTCCCAAATCCACATGGTTGTCACCTCCCTCGCATGTGAAAGAGGAAGCGGAGTCTTGGGAAGTCCCCCACGCTCCTCCGTCAGCCGCGTCACCGGATATGAACCAGTGGAGGCTGACGAAGAGAGCGAGAGCCACATACGCGCTCAGGACATGATTGGAGAAACTGGCCATCGCCAGGACTCCCACTGTTACACATACACAATTAAATAAGTAGATGGAAACTCAATTAGGCTAACGTTATTCTAACAATATATGTTTTGTGCGTTTGTGGATGTATCATTTGAGGGTATGCTAGCCTAATGGCCTATTCCTCTTATTAATGGATTTTCGGATATGGAAGAAAAATAAATTATCTTTCTTGGTTTTGGGATGAGTTCAAGAATGTAACGTATATTAAGATAGTTATGAAGGGTTTTGTTGCTGAGAATATAAAGATGCATATGTGTTGTTGGCCAATGGTGGATCTGATTGGGTGGAAAATTCTGCACGGAAGCCGGATTTTAGGTTTTATAAACGTGCTTCTAGAAATGAGGAAATTCATGATTGAACTAGTCTTTCGAAGGCTTTAGAAAGGTCAGAGAATATAGATATAGGCCGGTGTCTTTGGGGGAGGTGGTGTTAGGAACTTTATTTAATGGAAGAACATTCGCCCTTTCTAACGATGAATAGTCTGGATTCCGAATTTACACGGGATTCCAATTCTAAAAAAAGGAACCTGGAAGGCACTCTACTAATCTTTTACCGGTGAAAAAAAGGGGAAGTACTACCTGGGTTGGCTTTAAAGGTTTCAGATTCTGACAGAAGCTGATGAATCTTCAGCTATTAATACCTATGGTCCATACAATAACAACATCAGCCAAAATGACTCAGCTGTAAAAAAAAAAAAAAAAAAACCCTCTTAAAAAAAAAACCTTGGGGGAGGTGGTGTTTCTTCATGGTGGTGTTACATGGTGGAACTTTATTTAATGGAAGAACGTTCGCCCTTTCTAACGATGAATAGTCTGGATTCCGAATTTACACGGGATTCCAATTCTAAAAAAAGGAACCTGGAAGGCACTCTACTAATCTTTTACCGGTGAAAAAAAAGGTTATTACTACCTGGGTTGGCTTTAAAGGTTTCAGATTCTGACAGAAGCTGATGAATCTTCAGCTATTAATACCTATGGTCCATACAATAACAACATCAGCCAAAATGACTCAGCTGTAAAAAAAAAAAAAAAAAACCCTCTTAAAAAAAAAACCTTGGGGGAGGTGGTGTTTCTTCATGGTGGTGTTACATGGTGGAACTTTATTTAATGGAAGAACGTTCGCCCTTTCTAACGATGAATAGTCTGGATTCCGAATTTACACGGGATTCCAATTCTAAAAAAAGGAACCTGGAAGGCACTCTACTAATCTTTTACCGGTGAAAAAAAGGGGAAGTACTACCTGGGTTGGCTTTAAAGGTTTCAGATTCTGACAGAAGCTGATGAATCTTCAGCTATTAATACCTATGGTCCATACAATAACAACATCAGCCAAAATGACTCAGCTGTAAAAAAAAAAAAAAAAAACCCTCTTAAAAAAAAAACCTTGGGGGAGGTGGTGTTTCTTCATGGTGGTGTTACATGGTGGAACTTTATTTAATGGAAGAACGTTCGCCCTTTCTAACGATGAATAGTCTGGATTCCGAATTTACACGGGATTCCAATTCTAAAAAAAGGAACCTGGAAGGCACTCTACTAATCTTTTACCGGTGAAAAAAAGGGGAAGTACTACCTGGGTTGGCTTTAAAGGTTTCAGATTCTGACAGAAGCTGATGAATCTTCAGCTATTAATACCTATGGTCCATACAATAACAACATCAGCCAAAATGACTCAGCTGTAAAAAAAAAAAAAAAAAAACCCTCTTAAAAAAAAAACCTTGGGGGAGGTGGTGTTTCTTCATGGTGGTGTTACATGGTGGAACTTTATTTAATGGAAGAACGTTCGCCCTTTCTAACGATGAATAGTCTGGATTCCGAATTTACACGGGATTCCAATTCTAAAAAAAGGAACCTGGAAGGCACTCTACTAATCTTTTACCGGTGAAAAAAAGGGGAAGTACTACCTGGGTTGGCTTTAAAGGTTTCAGATTCTGACAGAAGCTGATGAATCTTCAGCTATTAATACCTATGGTCCATACAATAACAACATCAGCCAAAATGACTCAGCTGTAAAAAAAAAAAAAAAAAAACCTCTTAAAAAAAAAACCTTGGGGGAGGTGGTGTTTCTTCATGGTGGTGTTACATGGTGGAACTTTATTTAATGGAAGAACGTTCGCCCTTTCTAACGATGAATAGTCTGGATTCCGAATTTACACGGGATTCCAATTCTAAAAAAAGGAACCTGGAAGGCACTCTACTAATCTTTTACCGGTGAAAAAAAAGGTTATTACTACCTGGGTTGGCAGTAGGCAGCAGTGCAATACTGTTTGGTTTCAAGGGCTGAGGATATGTGATCAACAACGCGAAAGCTTTGTTGAGCAGTGGAATGTCGTAGACGGAAACCAAACTGGTGTGTAGGAAGTAGGTTCCTAATTTATTAAGCAATAAAATTACCTCTGAGTGCCCTCAGTGCAAGAAAAGGGTGCCCTTAACAACTAAGGTCGAACACTATAGTCGCCCTTGAAATTAGACGCTTGGGATCATGGGGCTAATTGGTCTGGTGTTGCCACATACGAGCGGGAGGGCGACTAATCACTAATTTGCTTATTGCTTAATGATTGTGAAGTAAAATGATAGCTGTCGGGATAACATGGTAATGCTCACTTCTACCCAAATAAAACAAATCAAATCAAATGTGAGGCGTCACATAATTAAAGTTTTTTTTACGGCTGCGAAAGCTATTTTAATGACAGCATAAGTGTTCTAATCAATTAAAATTACAAAATGTATTTTGTTTCTATTTTTTAACTAACGACAATCATGTTGAAACATGAAACAACATAAAAATGTTGTGTGAGAATGGAAGAGGTGATATATTTAGGTTTGAAAAATACCAATTGTTCAAGCCTTTTCCAATTTTTTTATTGAACGAGCGTTTTCGACAACCTATGAAGAGAAAACTCTCTAATGACCTTCATAGGTTGTTGTACGGGGGGGGGGGCTGTTGTGTAGCCTGAAGATGACATACGCTGAATGTCATAAAGGATGTAAATAAAAAATATAGAAGAGGCGTGAGAACTATCGATGTCAATCAAACCTAAACTAAAAAAAAATTACACGTGTATTTTTTTCCCTGTTTATTTAAAGTGCATTCGCAGTTGTAACCCATCATATCGCTAAATGATTATAAATCATTTTCCCTAAAATACACTTAATGTGTAAGTATAGATAAAAAAATAAACTATACCTCAAATATAAATTTAACTGCACGAAATGAGCAATACCGAAAATCACTCCTACAGTCGATTTCTGGCGTGAATGGGTTTTTTTTTTTAATGTCTCGTAGATCAGCCCGAGCCATCGGGATAACAGAAGGGTTGTCGGGAGCAAGCAACCCTAAATTTTCGGCCTAGCCGAAAAAACCTGATGCCGATGGATCACGCGCAAAAAGCCACCCTGTCACCGAGCCTTTGACGGCCTTTAATTTAAAGGGGGTAGGGTGGTGCAACCCCCTAACTTCCACCCTCCCCCACCTCCATTTAGGCCGACGCCTCACTGAAAGCCGTGCACTTAACAGGATACAGCCTGTGATAGATAAGCCAATATTAGTGAGTTGTCAAAGTCACATTTGAGGAAGGGTCTCTTACACAGTTTGCGGAAACATGGCGATACTTCTCAGCCTTTCTCGACCTATACAATGTGATTGTATAAACAATATTTTCAGTAATAGTCACATTAGAGTTAAAACCATTGCTATAACAAAGAGCCCTATAATTGCTCATGGGTTATGTAATCAGCGAAGAAGAAACAAACTCCACATCAGGATTTTCTAAACTTTGGTAACATCATATGATAAATGTAATTATCCATTAATTATTTTGGTTGGGTTTCGCCGATTGTTTCATGTTCAGAAACCCTTATGCGTTAATCTATATGCATGTCTATCTATTCAAGCAAGAAGCAAGGAAGACGTGAGAAATATAATAATCTTTATAAAACACGACTAACTGTCAGTGATCAATTAATAAGTTGATATTACAAAAATAAATTGTTATAATTTTTAGTAGGATATCATAGCAATGATCTGTTATTTGTATTTTTTTAAATTATAATTAGAAAACGTCATTAAAATTAAAACTGTCATTTACATCCTGGCACTTTTAACTCGACCAGTGTTTTTTTCTTGGGGGCATTATATGGATTAATTTATTAATATAATTATGTCACCGATTCAGGTTTCCTGGAGATGAGTATCAGTTTCTTGTCTTTCCAATATCAAATCGTATCTCCATGTAAAATTTCATGCCTCTAGCTTGAATAGGAGAATCGCAAAGACAAAAAAATGGACACAGATACACCGGTGTAAACAGGCAGGGTTTCTGATTTTTGAAGAAAAAAAAACATCCTGGTTATCAGTCGGAAAAAAATTAATATTTAAACAATTTTGAAACTACCTTTGTGATTAAATGAGCGTCCGTACCTGGGACTTCGTAACTTAAAGGGGCGTTTACTTGTGCCATATTTTATGGCTATATGTTGTGGCAATGTCGTGACCGGCATGCTGCTGCAATATAACGAAATGCTGCCGAATATCTTTGTGATTGCCCGGTCATACTGCCGATTAGTTGTATTCAGTGTTGCCCACCTGGCTACATTTTGAAAGTGTAGCCAATCAAATTCACGTCTCGTGTCATTATAGTATTTCATTCATCTGGAATCATTACGGGTGTTCTTATACGCAATAGAAAGAATAAGCTTGTGCTTATCAGATGTAAATAACATCCTATGTTTCTATCGGTCACGATATATCTATTTATGAATAAATATTTTTCCATTACCATCTAAATTTTGTTTTGTAGTTAGGTTTTTATCTATTTCCTACATTAAAATATATGTGTACTTCAATGAAGATTTTATTCATAACCAAAAGTAATGATGTAGTTTGTTTTTAGACTAGACGGATTGCCTTTTTGTAAAACATTATTTTTATTATGCAAATATTGGATTAAATTATTTCATTCCTGTCAGCTCGAAGAAGGTTGCATCCACAATATTCTATATTTCCTGTTTTTCCCGAGTGAAACAAAAAAATTAACGCTGCACACCCATAGACCAGCTCTGTTTCCTCCATTATTAAGGAAATTGTAAAGGTATTTTTCTCAACATTTTGAAATATACTGATTAGTTTTTGGTTAAATTCCAAATCGGGAAGAATGTCAAAATAAATTAAACGTTAAACATGTCGTATCCACTCAGCTAATTTTTGAGATTGTTCAAGTCCAGCTTTGAAGCTACACAAGACTTAAGATGTTCTGATTTTTCCCCATGGTCAAGAACGCATTAAAGGTGGTGACGCAATTTCAAAGAAATTTCATGAAACAAAATTTTGAAAACCAAAAATAGGATCGGGCATTTAATGTCGTTAAAGTCGATTTCAATATATTTTATAAATTGGTTTTATTTGTCGAAATGGTCCAGCATGGGAAAAGAAAGCGTCCACCCATAGACCATAGACCGTAGACCATAACTCGACTCCAGAGCTTCAAGAACAAGATCCTGCGAACGGCACTCTGGCATACCCCTTTTCGTGAAATGAAGGCTTCCGACATGCACGAAACGTTCGAGCTCCCCACCATCACCGACGTCATCAAAAGAAGACACATTAAGTTCTTCAACTCGATGAAACACAGTCTAAACCCTCTATTCAAAGACATGACACCACCACCGCTACCGGCACGATGGCAACTCACAAGATCGAGTAAAGCAGAGGAAATGGTGGACATCACGGCACTAGGCCCGCCAACAACAAGCCTCTAAGGGGCACCCATCACTGAAATCAGACTAGAGAGACTCTAGGCCCAGCCACCAGTGGACTCTCACCACTGTACCGAAACAACCAACCTCCACCGAGGCTTCCCACACCCCTTAATCCTCTCACACCACCTTCAAGCAGGTACTCCTAGTACAAGGATCCGATTAATCTAAATATTCTATATTTTCCCCTCATCCTGAATTTCTAACTAGAGAGCTTAGAAAAAAAACAATAAAAAAAAATGGTTGACTGGGATGGTTTATGGAAATATTTTTTATTAATAAGTAACGACTAAAAGTAGTTTTCTCACAATCATTTAAGTGTTTTATTTTTAAATTCATGCTGTTTAGCGAGTGATCTGCAATATTGTTTCTCCAATTAAGCGTCCCTTATTTAAAAAATACGATATGGTCGATAAACAATAAAAAAGTAGAATAAGTTCCAAATAATGGAATAAACATTTTTAAAAAAGTGAGGCTACTGATCCTTAGACCAACTAAGTTTTTGAAAAACTGACGCTGGAACTTAAGCATCTAGCGATATATTTCCATTGCCCTTTCCATATTAAAAAAAAATACTGAACGGTAAAAAAATATCTTTTATCTAAAAGGGGGAGGGGATATCTTAGCTACTGTTCCTCGGATCACCTAGTGAACGATTCGGTCATCTGGTTGAACGAATCTTAGAGATTGATTCATTAGACACACCTCTACTTCTCAGGAAACCAGTTGTAACCTCCACTCATGTAAACAGTTAATGTTTATATAGCTTTGAAATGAAGTTTTCACTTTTAAGTTTTTTATTAGTTGTATGCACTGCTGTGAAATGTAAGTGCTGTTTTGGTTTTTATTTAATGATAATTCTGTACTCTTCTATAAAAGATTTCTTAATTGTATGAGTCATCATGGGAAAATATTATGTTTATTCCACCCCTCCTTGTTTTCCTTAGTGATTTTATCCGCTACTTTGAATTAATTTTTTTTTTCTTTTTAACCAGCCAATGCTTTTGGCATTGGGTCGACTCTCTATTGCTACCAATGCATTTCAACACACCCAGGGTGTGCCACCTTTGAGTGGTTATGGCACTGGAGTCAAGCTTGTCCAGAAGTTGATGATAAATGTGTGAAACTGATTGAGAAACGAGGAGGTAAGTTTACATCGAATACAGATATTTGAGCGTGAAAAAGTAATAGTTACTTAAGTTGTGTTATACTTATACTGTGTATTTATTTAACGAATATATTACTCGAAATATAAACATGTTTGACGTGTAAATTTTGTTGGATTAAATAAATTATAACTATTTAGATGATTAAAAATGTGTACTTATTATTATACTTCATAATATGCAAACTACAGTATTATGAGGAGAATACAAATTGATTAAGAAATTGGACACACCTATTTTAAAAAGAGAGACCTAATAGTGTTACACTTGGCTGTCTAGAAATTATTTAATTACACCTTAGTTCTGTGAATTATCCTTATCACTGTTAACTTGCTAAACTATGCACATCTGCATTGATGGTGTAATATAGTGTATATGCTAAGTAATATAAAAACAAAATTTAACTTCATAAGCGAAATAGCTAAGAAAAAAAACCTTGTTAAAGAGTAGTTAGTAGCATTATAAACTAAAATAAGTACATAATTTTATTCTTGTTATTTAGCAAAACTTGTAATAAAATAAAATAATTAATTTATTCTTTTATCATAGAGCTAATATTCAAGATTAATTAACTCTAATTGTTGTGTAATACATCAATTTCTCTGCATGCAGCATATTTGTTACAACTAGTAACAATATATAAGTAAGCGTATTCTCAAAGCTCATGATTGGTTTCCGAAAAGAACCTGAGTATAGTGAGAATATACTAGCCCAAAAATGAAATATGTTCACTCTATTAATTATCTATATCCAGCAAGGACTATATACCCCACCCTATGGAGAACCAAGCTCAATTCCCAACTTCTTTAAGACTATCAGTCTATTCTGTATCTAAACTATCACACCTATTATGTTTTCATTGGTATATTTATGCTCTGTCAACATCACTTCATCCCTATTCATTGGTTATAACATCACTTAACCCTTTAACTGCTGGTTCAGAGGTCATAGCAGACCACTGGTGCCAAATTGGAACCTGGTTACCTGACCTCTTTCCTCGTCCCGATAGCCTAGTGATCAGCATGCTAACTGCGGAAATCTAGGTTTGATCTCCTCCACGCTCAAAGATTTTTTTTTGAGGGGTTAACTCAAACCTTAGTAGATAAATAAATAAATAGCTACTTGAACAGGAAACCAGTTACAAAAGCTGAATTAAGGTAGAGGTGTAACACCTAGGGTTAAGCCGACCAGCAGCACCTCATCTACCAACTATGGCAGCAATCAGTTCATGAGGTGTTTTTTTTTTACTGTGCCACAATAATTATCTAAATAGGTTGTAGTTGACCAGGGAGCCAACAGAAAGTGTCTATAGTTATTCTAAATATGTTCCAGTTGACTAGCAAGCTTATAGATTGCAGTATAAAGATCAGTCAAATTTCCATTGCCCTATGCATTATTACCAGTTCAAGGGTTTCATAATAAATACTGTTTGCCTAAACTGAGTAAATTAGGCTGGATATTATGGCCTAAACCATTTTTTCCCACAGCTGATATATCAACTGATGCACTATGTATGCTTCTATTTTTATTTATTATTTTTTTTTTTTAAGCCACTGAAGTAATAACAAGAGATTGTTTGAGCTCTTTAAAAAGTAGTCGAACAGATATACCAGCTGACCATTACGAAGGTTGTCGGCCAGCTGCTGTTGATGTCAAACTCGCTAACTATGTCAATAATAGTATAAAAGAGTTAGACATAAAAAAGTAAGTGTCTTTTATCTATATAATTCTAAACTGTATTTATAAAATAAATATAAGGTAATTAGTTACATGATATTACTACATCAAATTTTATTTGTAAAGTATTTTAAAATTTTTAAATGTAAAATTTGTTTATTAATTTAATTAATTATTAGAACCTTGCATAATCCAATGTGAATATTCAATACCTTACTGAAAGAAGTGCATTTATCATTGCTAACTATAGGTGATTATGTAGGGTTATATCATTTAGTCAGCTGTGCGGGTTGTGCATGAATCTTTCAGTGTGTTTGTGTTTTTTCTTCAGTATTAGTTTTTAATTCAAAGTGATGATTTGGGAATTACAAAGAAGCCTAGGATAAATCTTAAGGAATCGATCACGTTTTTCTAAGAAATTTTTTAAAAGAAAAAAATTAGTATAAGTTGACATAAGAAGAAAGTGTATATGGGCATAAGACCATGAAGATGCTGTAAGGAGAAGTTGTAATACAAAATTTCGAATACAGAAGGTTAATAGGTTCTTTCGTCTTAAAATTACCATTTTTAACAGCTATTGCTTCATTTATTTCTGGTCTTATGAAGCCTAATCATATCATTGGTATGGTTATGAATGAAATCAAGTGGAAGTTATCGGGTCTCCAGGAGGAGTACAAACCCAGTGTGTAGAAAGTTTGGGAGGTTCACCCAAATAGAGGAAGAAAAATAAAGGCATGGTATGTAATTACTTGGAGTCTTTTTTATAAAAATTTATCTGGCTGCTATGGTAAGAAAGAGATCCATTTGGCTTAATCTTAAAAGAAGGAAATAATCTCAGCCTCCAGAAATAAATTTACCTCAACCATAATATACGTTATTTGCAGTTATAAGAGCTCTTGACATAGCCATTCGATTAGTTTGTATCATAAGCTTATGCAGTCGTTATAACTCTCAAGGACTGAAAAAAGCCTTTTGCTTTTGAGTTTATAAAATACTTAACATGATTTTTAACTATTCAGTTCAGTATATGTTTTAATGTAGAATACATATAATGGCAGGGGTTAAATAAACAGACCACTCACTGACACACGAAACCCTTTTAGGGTCAAATTTTGAATTCTGACTATCACCCAGCACTCTTGAATGTGTGATTCAATAATAAATGCTGAAGTGTTACTTTTACAAAGCCCAAGTACCTTCCTTTACGCTCTAAGTATAGGAAACAGGGGAGACCCTCTGCCCTATGTGGGTTAAAACTTGAGCAAGCCATGAAAATTGGTTAGTGGGTTCACAAAAAAGAAGATAAACTAAAAATCAGATAACTACATAATTTATTATAAATACTTTTTTTCAATATTTATTCGATATGTTAATTAACTTTATTAATTTTCAAATGATTATTGTTTTGTCTCATTATTTTCATTGAATGTTCAGAATCAAAATGTATTCATTGATTAACAGTTAATATTAAAACATAAAGTTTACTTTGGCTTCACAGTTCCATGATGTTTCTACTTTTTTTTTTTCGTAATGAAATGAATCATTTTCTCGATCATTTGGGAAGTTAAGTCACCTACATCATATAGGGGTTAGTGATGCTCCTTTATGTCCTTTGTGCAGAAGCAAAGAGATCACCTCTCTAGATGCTAAGCTTTTAAAGACAGATGAAACAGAACCTGTGGTCATTTCTGTGATCTATTGGACTGCCAATTGCCAAATGGTGGAAATGGGTTACAAAAAAATAAAAAATACTTTAGGAAGTAATGTTTTTTACCTTTCACTTTTGAACTCCACATGTGACAGTATCTCTCCACAACCTGCCTACAACGCCACCGTGGATATTGATGTATTTTCCCTGAATTTAACAATTGATTAAAAGGTTTTTCTGCATCTTAACATCAGCATTGTTGTTAAGACAATGTTTATCTACCATATAACATCCAAGTTTCGTCATAAAAAAAAAAATTAAGGTAAAAAAGCAATAAAACTCCATTTATCAGCAGACAGGTTGGTAAGGTCAATTCAAAGTGACAGGCCCCCTGTCATTTAAGCCTCAGGTCAAAATAGACCTCGATGTTTGTCTTGGTGAGCAAGCTGTTAATGACCATGTTGACATTTTTATACTATGAAAATTACGTTTTGCATACTCTGCTATAATAATTGTGATATTATTCATAATATGTTCACAATTCCATTAATATTGTGTACCCAATAACACATTTATACTGTATGCATGTGCAATTCCTCATGATGAAAAATCAGAAACAGTGTGGTTTCCAGGCCACCGCTTCCTTTGACCATTTCACCATATAATAAAGACCAAATAGGGAGTGAAATATCCCCAGACACACTCAGGAGATGGGTGAAGAAGGTGGCCAGTGCCACACCCCATGACATCAATTTGCAAGAAAACATGAAATTACTGCTTTGAGCAACAAGAAAGCTTTTAAGGGTGAGTTTACTGGGTACGAAGTTGATAAGAGCATTTTGACAAGTGGATAGGTTTCCGTGAAATCATGTAAGGTCGAGGATAGTAGCCTTGTGGATATCATTGAGGGATAAGTTTGAGATGTAGTTAGGAGTGAGGACTTGAATCTGTTGTTTGAAGATTTTGCTGTCCCCTAGAGTTCTAGTTTGCAAGTCCATATATATGTTTTAGTATTTGTTTATATGCGGCATTTGTGTTCCTAAGTGAGGTTAGAGTTTCTATTTAGTTATCTATAGAGCTGAACTGGAAAATGCTAACCCACCTAAACTAAAGTTTTTCTTCTCTATGTTTAAAATTGTCCTCATATATATGTATGTACATGCATTATTTACTAAGTGATTATTTACTTTTATTTAATATTTTGTTTCAGAAATTATTATGAAGAAACTACGTGGTGCTTTTGTTTTCTAGATAACAGATGCAATGGATCAATGATAAATGCTAGTATATCTCCTTTTTTTGTGCTTATAGCTGTTATTTTGACAAGATACTTATGTATTTAAATTGTTATTGTAGTATACAAGGTAGCTCACAAAAGACCTATTTTCTTTTAATTGCATTTAACTTTAATAGGTTGTGGTACTGGAATGATTTAAAGAATTTACTTATTTGTTTCACTTTCAAAGATTTTAACTTTGGTTTTCAAACTACTTTTTCAATTAAATTACTCAAAAATGATTTTTGACACCATAATGAAATGCTGTTGACCTATGTATAAAGCTAGTGTATAAATATGCATTATTTTTTAATATTAAAAACTAAACATACAAAAACATCTTAGAAAACATAAATGATGTTGAAATTAGTAATCATTCTTAATAATTTACTACAATTCCAAGATATTTATATTTTTAAAAGATCTGAAAATTTATTTTCTTAAAAAACAAGCCGTCCAGCTGTATAGTCTATATATTATTTATAGTGACTGTTATACATATAAATATATAAGTACCTGTTATGTATTCCTTTTCAGTTAAGTTCAATTTTTATCTTTATTGTATTATTTTTTCATGTATTTTAATATATTGATATATAAATATATGTTTTCAATGTCCACCCTTTTGACTTTGGGCTATTCAATTCAAGGGATACATGTTTGACCCAATTAAAGTTTCAAGCAATTAGCAGATAGGGGTATCAAATAGGTATGGTTAGTGATAGCTATCCTGGTAGTTGCTTTTTGTGAACTGACTGGTCATCACAAGTTGGGGGAGCACTGGTGGTGCCACATTGAGTTGATAGCTTATAAGGTTCTACCACATGGGTTAGGTGATACCCTGATAAAAGAACTGGCCTGAATTTAACCCTATTTAGCCACATAGTACCATATATATATGTGTGTAAATATATATATATATATATAGTTACTACTACTGAATGTTATAGTAATTGTCTGTTATATATGTATAAGTTAAAATTTTATTTTTAACATTAGATATTTTGGTTTGTTTACACTTTCAAGGTTATTTTGTAATTATTATAAATATATTGATTTGCTTCTACCGAATTTAAAAAAATTGATGTGATAGATGAACCGTCCTGATATAGATAAATGTTAATGTACCATTTATATATTTCTTTTTAACATAAGTGTATTATGATTATTGTTAAAATTATTTCTCATTTATCAGTAATACATAGTTTATCTTACACATAATTATATTTAATCATTAGCTGTATGAATATTGCCACGAATTTTTATAAAGTGATGAAAATATAAAATATTTTGTAATTTTATAAAAACAAATTTTTTACCCTAAAGAAATAACAAGGACTAAAAAATAAAGCATGAAGTAGCTTAGCTTTTCATTGTATTATTACTTATTGATCCCTCTCTCTATTGCTCCTAACAACTCCATTGTTCTTGACACATTCTGCCACAATTTTTATTATGTTTTTTGATGTATGGCAGCCAGCCTCTCTGGGAATCTTGATGTCTAACTAGTACCTAGGAATTACTAAACACTTCACTGTTTTATTATAGTATTTTAGCAACTAATGAAATATTAGGTAACTGAATACAAAAGAGCGGCCTAATTTCTTATTCGAGAAATAAAGACTTATTTTTCTTATATTTGGCATAGTTATAAGTTTGCTTGAAAGAAGAAATGAATTGTCATGATGGTCAGATTAAGATAATACGAAACAGGAAAAAAGTGCCTCGATGTCTGTAAATTAAAATATGTTTTGCATTAATTAGGTAGTTACCTGCTAAAAATATGATAAAATGTGAACAAAAACTTATTTTCAGAAATATAATTTATTAAAAAAAAATACAACACATCAACATAAAACATTTGTCACATTATTACTTATTACTATTAACTTGTATTCCATAGAAATTATGCTAAAAATTAGCACATCTGTGTGATTTATTGAATTTCAACAATACAAATAACAAAGCTGACAATTTTTAAATTGTTATAAACCAATTAAAACTTAAAATGCTGGACTCTTAAATGCCAACTTCATACTTAATGGATTAAGTTGAATTTTCACTATTCAAGTTAACCACATTTAATTTAATAAAAACAATCAGTAACAATAAAAAAAATATTGTATTACAAAAATAGCATTGATTATAAGTTTCTGTTCGATATCTCAAAATGGATCAATTAATATTACTATTTACAGTTTATTTCTTCTTTTTATATGGTGCACACACATTCATACAATTGTCTAATAATCATAAATTAATTTATCTGGAAATTTTTTTAAATAAACAGAATGAATATGAAATGGCCATTTATATGTACAGGTTTACACAAATAAATCAGCCTTATTAATAAGCATTAAGTATCACAACAAATATTTGCTTTTCCAATTATAAAATAAAAACCACCTACGGGGATGAAATGACCAAGCAGGTAGGAGCAAACGTTTCAGTTCAAATTCATTGAATAACTTCAAAACTCCCACTCACTGTGGATAGAAAAAAACATTTTTTATCACCACCGGGTGACCCATTGATAACCTGCCTATCCCACTGCAAGTCTAAGTACAAGGTGGGATATTAAAACCAAAAAGGTACCTATGGATAATGAAGCAAAGTGATTAATTACCAGATGCTCCTTCTGATGGTATAAAGATTCAGTAAAAATGTTGAAACCACATTATTCATAACATTAAATTTAAAACTATTTTTACAAGAAACATTCAGTTTAATTATTTAAAATTTCATGTTAGGTTGTACAGTTCATTGCCATTTTAAATCAATGTATACAATTAATAGGTTGATTGTACCATGTTACAAATATAGCATAAGTAAAAATTAAAATAAAACGGACCTTTATACGGTATATCATGTTATAACTTTCTATAAGGCTGTTTTTAGAATATAAGTCATTAAGGCTTTTTCGTTACATATACAAATAATTTTTTTTTATTTATCATTAATATAGTAGTTTTATAAATTCAAATGGTAAAACAACATGTACTTAAGAGATGCTGAATTCCCTTTCTTTTAATTTCATGAAGAAAATTTAATTATTGAAAGAATCCATCTATTCCATCTGTCACCTTGTATGAATTTCTACCAGGATGAAGATATTTTTGATCAAATCATATGTAAAATGAACATGTATGTACTCACAAATACATTTATTTTTAATGAAATACTAACATAAAAAAGCAGCAACTACTTAATAAAGAATACACTAATACCAAAACATCCGCTGCATATTTAATATTACATTTTGACGCATAATTTAGAAGCCAAATGATTATGTAAAAGAATAATGCCGTCTTGATCCATACATTAGATGATTGATGGTCTTCAATAGTTATATATATATGTGTTCCAATTACCCATAAAATATTACAGTAAAAGTTTCCACAAAACTTCCTTTCAATTCCCTCAACATATTCCCAGTAGAAATATCAGAAAGTAATGGTAACTAAATTTCTTATAGGTGAAAATTTCAGTAAGATCAGACTAAAATATTTTATAAAAAAAGTAGCGTAAATCACACAGTTGAGGGTTTTGTTGTCATTAATGTGCTAACTCCCACTACAATACTTCTAAGAAATAAAAAAAAATCACTGGTTAAGTGTTCCATAAATATAGTCGACATTAATCATAAGATATAATGTGTCAACTATTATTATCTGCTATATAGTTATTATGCTATTTGTTTTGTTTTGATTATAAAATAGCAAACCATCTCTAAATTTCTATTAAATTACTTTTATTAATTAACATTCATTCAATTCAAATCAATTTCTCTAAAACACCCCATTTAATGAAACTTGCTTTGCATCACACATGATTTAGTCATGTTTAATGTTCCTTTTTTAATTAAGAAGTAATTATATAGTTAATGACAATTATAATTTTTAGCATCATTGAGCCAGCATTAAATGGGACTATCCTGCCAGAATTATATACCAAGCCAAACAGTTTCAATGATTTCGGTAATAGTCCACTTAAGTCTCAACATAAAACACATTTCTGTTAAACAATGAAGACATTAACACCTATAATTTGATACCCGAATAAATATAATGAAATATTTATTTGATTTAAATAGCCAAGTAAATAATTACTACTTGATTATTTAACTCGGGATTACTTAA
This sequence comes from Acanthosoma haemorrhoidale, assembly GCA_930367205.1. NCBI lineage: Eukaryota > Metazoa > Arthropoda > Insecta > Hemiptera > Acanthosomatidae > Acanthosoma > Acanthosoma haemorrhoidale. Next base: position 45,568,261 of record OV884009.1, read on the forward strand.
TTTTTAAGTGTAATAGAGGCATCAAATGGAACTACCATGAAAAATATCATGGTTCTATGTCAAACACGAGTTGAGTTAGAGTTGTGAAGATCATTTAAATAACTGAGAGTAATTATAGTGAAAAAAAAACATAAATTCAACAAAATATATATTATAATAAGCACACCAAGAGCTTCAATTTTTAATTTTATACCCTACTCAATGTATAAGAATTTTGTTCTCAAAATCAATTGTTGTAAAAATCAAACCAGCTGTAAAATAAAATTGTATTATGAAATTTAAATATTTTATTTAGGGAAGGAATCATATACCACTAACACTATTTATTGATTAATAATGTATATTTTGATTAATTTTCAATTTGCTCATCCAAAAAGAAGTCTGTCAGCCCCCCCCCCCCCCACTATCAATAGGATAGCCCACTAGTGGCATCCCCTGAAGGCATAAAACCCAAAATAAAAATGTATATTAATTACTTGTATTTTTTAAAAGCATAGATATCAGAATTATTAATGTTTTAAAGAATAATAAAGTAAATAACAATATAAAAGAAAGTGAAGAAACTAAAATATTCTATGGGCAAACAAAACTGACTTTCATTTTTAGATACAACTCGCAACCACTTTACGTTATGGAATAAAACACTGCTTAAACGAACTATATATTAATCTGAAACCAATTAAAACAATGTTTAGCAACTTCCAATTTAAAATAAAATGAACTTCCTTTAACAATAACAATAACTATCTGTTTCCAGCTAACTAACAGTTTGTATAAAAAAAATATGTATTGATATAGTGACAAATATTACTAATGCTAAAAAGCTTAAATATTACTCAAGTATATTCATTTTATTTACATTTAAAACAAAAAAATCCTTAATAATATATAAATGTAACTAATTCAAATATGAATATTTTACAAATGAAACTTTAATTATATTATAATAAAATAATACTCTAATTTAAATTAAATTATAACACAACTTGCAATTAACTTTCATTTATTTAGGCTGACAAAGTGTATCTGTATTGGGAGGCATAAGACAATTTAAAACCAAAGAAAATTCATACCCATGTTTGCCCCTCTGAACAAAATTTAGCTGTTTTTTGAAATTAATTTAACAACCTTATTTATTTATGACCTTATTTATACCAGGCAAGGAAGGGTAAACAGAGTAGGTCTAACTAATTCCATTAAAATCATATTATTAAAAAAATTGAGATAGTTGTCATATACCTCAAACTTTCCTGCCCCATATTTATATTTGAAATAAATATACTGAGTGAATTAGATATTTTATCAAATTAGTTCATGAAATATTTAGAACTTTTAACTTATATTTTTCTTATTAATAAGTTATTTATTTTAACATTGCAAATTAAAAAACATCTACTGGTCTTCAGTTTCAAACCAAAAATAAACTTCCTATTTTAGAAAATTCTATTTCAAAATCGTTTTTTTTTTAATGAATTTGTGAGTAAGTCACTTTCACTGTCTTAAAAAACATTATACCGACTTGTGTTGGTTGGCTACAATATATATACGAAGTTGCCTTACTTATAATAAAATTAATTTTTTTAAGATAAAGCAATGATGCATCAGCATAAGAAGTAACCACTGATTGATCGTTAAAATGGCAGTGTATTGTTTCATGTAGACCATGGCAATCATTGAAGTATTATTGCTATGTATCATACACAGATGATTTCTAGTGTATGCAAGCCTGAGTTGAGTCACAGCTGAAGAAATATTTGTACATCTAGTGTTTAAATACAAATCAATACTTTTTGATTTGGTTAAACTTTAACAGCAATCCCAGCGTAGAAGGTACAAAACATGCTTGATTTACCTAGATGTATTTATAAACATTCATGAAAATATTTTTATTTAAATTAAGTAATGAGGAGTGATAACTAATGTCAACACTTGACAGTTAAAAGGCACAACAGGCACAATGTAAATAAGTTAATAAAGCTGGTATATACAAAGTGTTTGTAAATCAATCAACTTTGGTAAATCACCAAATTAAATTAAATACCATTTTATGACTTTTATAATCATCATAATAAATGAGGTAAATATTTTAAATTATAGTAGAAAAATTGAATAGCAAATTTTGTAAACACTCACATACAAGGAGACAAGCCAACAGAGAATGGTTCCAGTACATATATAAAGTGTATGATGTAACTAGAAAATTAAGTAGCATCCCAAACCGACATGTACAAACCTTTAATTATTTATTTTACCTGAATAACTCATGATAATCAACAGATTATAGCTAAGACATGAACTCTCTTTCTTTTACCTTTTAACAACTTGTAACTATTTAATAAGTACAAAAGCTTATAAAAATGTATAGCCCTTAATAAGCAATACTTATACATCATATACATTAAATAACATAATATAATATCTGAGACGAAGCATAGTATTGTTAATTCAGGAATCGAGCATATTAGATTACTTTTATTTTAAATTCATAATTTAATTACTAAAAATTAACCTAGAAATATGCCCAACTATATTTGTACTAGTTCATCGGTATTGCAATATAATAAGAAATTTAAAGAACTTTCCAAAAATCAAATTAATACAATTGAAATTAAATAATAACATACTCAATATACTCAACTGTATTTGTACTATTCCGTTAATGTTTTAAGATGAATTGAAACTTGAAACCATTTAAAAAAATTAATTTATTATACCATTTCTGTTAAATTTACAATTTAATTATACAAATAAATCAAAACATAATAAATTCCTACATTAACCTTTTTAACCAATAAAGGATATCATTACGTCCATTGTACCAGTAATTCTAACAATATTAAATATAGTACTATTTTGAGGAACTGTATTTAAATGTACCACAATCATTTTTTTTTTGGGAGTGTAGAACAACACTACATGTATAACAAGCTAATGACATTGAACTGGCCTTCTTAATTGTATTGAAATTATTTGCTAGTTCAGATATATTAAGAACTTAATCATTAATTAATTAACCTATGCAATATTTATTTACAATTATGACAATTAAATTACTTAAATATATACCTGAGATTAATTGTACATAATGAAAACAAAGAACTAAACTAAAACTAGTTTAATCATGTAGCATATCTATATAATAACTTTGTTTTATGTGTTTATTTATTTTCTTGAAAATATTTTCATTTCTAACAAAGAACACTACAGCCCGAGAGGCAATGAAAACATCAAATTGATATGTAAGTTTTATTATTAGTAATTAACAAACTAAGAGCGCTTAACAAAAACTTGAAATTAAGATAATAATTTTTGTATTTACTCACAGCCAACTGTAATTACTTATGATTTCCATCCTGTGTACTACTTTTTGGTAAAATATTCATAAACCAAGAAAATATTTGTGCTGTGAGCTGTAAACTTTTCATTTAAATAATTAAAGAATTATTTTAATGTCATGAAATATAGTTAATTATTCTGTACACAATGACGAGGTTCATATATACAATCATTCAGTTCTTATTGCTTTGTTAAATGTTTTCATCATCATGTATTACTTTATTGTTGAAATTTGCACTCTCTTACTAAAAAAAAGGATAGGTAACAAGAAATAATAAAATATGTTCAAATGGGAAAATACATAAGTAACCAAAAAATTATTCTATAGCTCGTTTTCAATACTGCCTCCAATTATTTAAAAAATGTAATAGTTAAGAGGATCTGTACTTTCAGGCCAATACAAAACAAAATAAATTTCAAATACAAACAAAACAAGTAAAATTTAAAAGACAAAAAAAACAATCTAGCGAATGAGGGAATAACTAAATAACATGAAAAGCAATTCATAGGAATTTCTTTAGAACCACAATATTATACTTTATAGGTATTTTATACCAAGCTAAAAATTTTTATGCATAAACAGATTGGCAACTGAGACAAATAAAATGTCAAATTTGAACTAAATAACTCTTAGATAAGATATTTCTTTATGCATTTGTTGTTTCTATTTTATCCGATTTCATACCTAATAATAAAAAAAATAACAACAAAATACCCTTTCAGTTTATATCTAAACCAGTTGCCACAGGCATTGTTTTCCCAGTGGAATCATCTTAACAGGGATATCTAGATAGTTGGTTGAGGAATACCTTCATAAGCAAACATTGATGTCCAGAAAAGAAATATAAAACACCATATAAGTATTATTCATAATATCGAGGAATACCTCCCACAAATGTACTACAACCTTGGAAAATCAATACAATATAAACAAAATTGGAACCCAACTAATTGAATAATATATATTTTTCAGAAAATGAATATCATATGCTAACATCCAACAACTTAACAAATTGTTTGCCATGTAAAACATTTGTTAGTATTTATCTATAACGGACATAGTAATCAGTAATCAGACAAAACATCGTGAACTTGTTTAGATTTACTGTTTACATTAGGAAGGAGCTTAGCGCATTATTTTATGTATTTAAACAAAAAAATCCTCTGATGTCAGCATACCTACCTACCCTCTTTTGTGCAATCATTACAATATTCATTTCAATTTCTTCACTTTACTTTAATCCATCACCACAATTATTTTAAGATATTTTCTGTAAGTTATAAATAAAAACTATTTATATGATATTATTTTACTGCCATGAAAAATGTTAGAGGGGAAACATGTAAAATTACTATACAAATTGTTGCATAGTAATGTTGAAAAATTAATAATAGAAATAATTTCCAAAAATGAATACTTGTTCACTTTATATGGAATTTATCAAGCATGTAATGGTCTGCTAGGATACGCATGGCTGAACAAGCAAAAGTTACTTAGCTCATAACAACAAAAAAACTCAACATGGAATTAAATTATCTCAAAACTTTAAAAATCAGGAATTAATAATCTTCTATGCAACTCAATATAAACTTAATTTAAGAGATATAACAGCATAGTATCGCCATTCTCACTCCATATGCCATCTCTAAAAATAGTTGAAAAAAACCTATGCACATTTCATCTTTACTTCACTTGAAAGGCGAGCCAGGATCAAAACAATGTTATTAAGTTTGATTCAATTTAACTAAAGGAAATGCAAAATTGTAATGACCATATCAATTTTGTTAAATAACAAAAATTAAACAATAATTATATTAGGGTTCTATACCAACAATTATTTCATCAATTGATACTTTACCTCAACAAACACAATTTTACTATATTAATAGAAAATCAATTTTGGAAATTATAAAAATAAGTTATTATATAGCAACAAATTCTTACTTATTACTTTATTTTATTAAATAATGAAACAATGAAAGGTAACTTCAAAAACTAAAGTAAAAATTAAGTTAACAAATTTCAAGCAATTATAGTTAGCAATGAAGTACTTATGACACTGATGATAAAGAACTATGAACAAATACACTTATATAATTTAATGCATGCAGCATCTAGAAAAAAACTTTCCGCCAAAGATTTAATAGTGTTTTAAAATTTGTTGCAATAAGAGGGAGCACATGGAAGTCAGTATTATAAATTATACTAAAAGCTTTGCTTCATAAAAATTTAGGAAAAAAAAACAAAGTAAAAAAGATTAAAATAAATAGTGAATAGGTGTAAGAACAAATAAACATATTTGTTGTGAACTTAAGTTTAAACCATCCTTCACATAACTTACTCAGCTGATCAACTCATAATCTAAATTTATATTTCAGTATGGGTGCTTTAGAATGAACAACAAAAATAATTTTAAATAAATAAATCAATGATTATTTCCATGTCACTTCAATATGTCAATAATAGATAGGTAATCATAAAATCAAGCCTTGAAGTTGATATCACCCAACTATACACGATTAGGTATTTAATATTGTTTTTGTTATTTATAGAATCAGACTTTTCACTCTATAATAAAATTGTATTCAATTCATTTCTGTTGTTAAATCGTAAATAGGAATCTTCACTCATTCTCATTTTCACTCTCCCTTTCTCTCATTTTTTTTTTTCATTTTTATTTTTAGAATAAATAATGGGTAAAAATTAAATATTGTCTCAAAAGCATTCATCAGAATGTGTATTATATAAAAATGTATCTTAAAAGAATAATTTAGTTCGGATCCAACTCCTGAAAAGAAAAAAATCTATTATCATAACATATTTATCATCTATACAAGAAATCAGAAATAAATAAATTAATGCTTATTACTATATTAAGGCCCAGTTTTTTATGCAGACGCATATTCCTTTTGTATAATTTTTTCAATAATATGAATATATATCTTCACAAATCAACTCAATCTAAATCTTTTAATAGATTTTTATATTGCATGCATATTCGGTAACAATTTGTCTTTTGCACATACATGGAAATTGGCACATGCTTTTGGAAATTTTAAATAATTTCATTTAATTTTTTTTCTAAAGGAGTAAAAAAAATTTATTTTTAAGTTCGATGTACATTTTAAATTAACAATTATTAAATTATTTTTAAAATTACATAAATAAAAGTAATATTAGATACCACAATGAAGGATATTGGCTTTGATTTAGGTTCTAAGAACTGTTTTTGTTTATATCAGAAGTACTTCATGACATATGAATATACCAGGTTCATGAGGGCGGTCTTATCTCACCAGAATCATTATTCTGCTTAGTTAAACTTGTTTATAGAATCAATACAGAACCATCTCAAAAAGAAAGTCTTCATTTTGATCAAAATTGAACGATTGGGTCGTGTTGTTTAACATAGGCAATAAAAGTTTCAACGGTTGGGAATGTTGTTTTGAGTTGTGCATGCAACAAAAGGGTCATCTGTGAAAGAAAATTTTAGCTGGATCAACATATCAAAACAGGTAAATTTTCAATGTCATCCTGATTATGACTCATTAGTGTTTTATGCTCGAAATTTTTTAACTCTTTTTAGCATATTTTTTTATTGAAAAATGTAAATGAATATAATGAAAACATTAATTTTGTTGAGTAACAAAATTTTTCAGTTCTTTGAGCGCACGCACGTTTCGAATTATAAGTTGACATTTTAATAACCAGTTCAAAATATTTTATTATTAAAACAAATGTCACATAAGGAGGAACACTATAAGTTAGTCATAATAACGTATGTTATAAAAATATAAATAATATTTTAATGTTAATAATATTTAAAGAAATATCTTACTGATTCAGCTCGATGTGGACACAGCTCTTTATAAATTGTTTCTATAATTGGCTGTCTAAAAAAAGAAATTTGAAATATTATTAACAATTTAGTAGGTAGAGTTTGTGAAAAAAAAATTTGATTATAAATTTTTTAAATATGTTTGTTCAATTACGTTAAACAAACTATAGTCACAATTTGGTAAAGGAAAGTTCAAATTATAGTCACCCAGGTAATGAGTTCAATTTTACCTACATGCTATAATCAGGAAATAGGATTAATATTAAGTTTATAGTTTTGTATGCATTTTTTAAAATAAAAAAGTATTGCATCAATTAGACATTACCACTAACATCTATGGTATTATTAATATAAAAATGTGGCTTTAAATATTGATAGGCACTGACTCTTTTATCGCCCATATAAATAAATAAAATTACAGGAAATAAATTTAAATTTAATTTAATTGGTTATTTTTGTTTTGTTTTTTAACAGCCTAAACAATAAGATATTTGTATATAATTGCCAAAGACTATAACCAAAGTAGACAACTCTTAGACTGCACTTATTCTATACTTACTTAGCACTGAGGCCTCCACCAGGTGGTAGATCAGCAATTTTTACATCACTTAAATATCCTAGAACTTGTTTAAAATCCATGTCTAGTTTATGGCTTACAACTTCTAAAACAAAACCAAATATTACAAAATTAGGTTAATGAATCGGATATATTTTATGTTCTTTATTCTTTAAAGATTTGTTATCATCTCACAATGAAAATTTTATAAATATAGCAATTTACACAAGATATAATCAACAAAATATTTCCCTTAATAGTTGGCAAACATTTGGTAGCAGCCTTAGTTTTTCTGCACCAGATTCATATTTTCCACAATTAACATGTCAATATGATTCAACAAAATATTCATGCGTATTAAGCTGACATTTCTTCCATGAAAAAATTACTTTAACAGGCTTTAAAAACTTTTGGTTTCATAGATTTCCTCATAAGATCACTATACCTGATTTTAATAGAGGAAAATACAGCTTTAATTAGTTGCAAATCTTTTTTTCAACTAACCATTTTGAGATAATACACAGGCATTAAAAATGTAAGTAATATATAGTGAATGAACATTGTTAACAGTTTGACCACTGTAACCTCAAGGATGCTCAATAACACGAATTTCACAGCTTTTTTTTTATACACTATGTCAGGGATTTCCATGAGGTTGTAAGAGAAATGGGTTTCATGAAGACAGCAAAAGTTAAGATCAAACGATATTTTAATGCTTTTCCAGTTATGAGGAACAAGTTTGGTTTGTTTTTTTTAATGTGTTAATTATAAGAATAAATAATTAGATAAAATTTTATTGTGAAGTTATACATGGAGATGTTCAAGGTATTCCCGTCGAATTATATCATTTCATGCAAACTTTGGTCAGAGAAACGTAAACAAGGTTGGTTCCAACAGTAAACCCCACCACTGGAGCAGTCTGGATCCAGTTTTGGGCGAGTGAACGTTGAGTTACTAAGTAATGCGCAAATAACATTGGTATTGTCTCCGCCTGTTTTTCTTCACTCAGGCACTCTCACCTCCTCACCTGAAGGTCATACATATATACCTCCCTCATCGGCAGTTACTAGTAGATGGAAGATTGGAGCACCCCCACCACCGCATACTGGAGACTCGATAGTTCAAGATTGCAAGACTCATCGGTTCGCCGCACCGAGGTTTTTCTCCGCTATCGTCAGCCACACTGACCGTCACTCTCACCAGGAAGGTAACCTTCGTGAACATAGACTATTCCAACATCATTTTTTTTTTAACTCATTATTTCCAACGTTTCATTTTGATATAAATCAAACAAAACATTTATTTGTAATAGATTAAGTTAGAATAGTTTATTATAGTTTCTTCCAAATTTTCGAAAGTCGACTTTTCTTTTAATTTTAATAAATAAGATTTCATTTAAGTTTGTTTTAATATGTTTAGTTGTTATTTGATTGGTTGCCAATAAAATAATGACGAACCTGTTTGAAAATTTGGTTGGTTTTTTTTGGCAAATCTACATATTATCATATACTGGAAAGGTTGTTGGTCATTTTTCTATTCATCTTTACGATACTTTTAAACAATCTATTACTTTAATAAATTAATTCCATAAATTTTATTGAATTAATTTAATGCAAATTTTCATTTACTTTCTTTTAATTGTGTTTAGCTTTTCTTTTATTTTAATTTTTCAGGTGCCCTTATCGGGTTTATTACACGCTATTTTCCCCAAACATTTGTGGGATAACTCATTTCGAGAATTTGGCGTTATCCCCTCCTCTGTTTGCTCGTTCGCAATTACTCACCTTTGGTGGGACCGGCATTCCTTAGGGGAAGAGATTTGCCTTTCAATCACGAAAATCCCCTCCCCCCGCAACAGTCCGATTATTATATTTTTTTCTACATATTTCGAATTTATGCTTATATTTGAGAAATAATCAAATATACATATATTAACAAGATATAGAGGGTGTAATGTAAATGATGTCTGAAATATAAGGAAGTGATAGTAGACTTCCTGCAACAAGTTCATTTGGGCTAGGGTCCAAACAGGGAAGGAGTACATTTAAATTATGTGCTTTATTAAAGTTGTCACGTTTTTTTGTTGAATAGGAAGTGGTAACAAAAAAACTATTCAAGTTAGGTAATTCCCAATTGCAGCATCGTAAACTAGACATTTTCTTGAAAAACAAGTAGAATTTATGTTTGTTCAATCTTTTTAAAATTTTTATAAATTGAAACAAAGCACATGTCTACATAAATATTTAAATTTCAGTGAAAGCCTAAATTGAGAAGAGTGGTCATATGAATCACCATTTTAACAGAGCATTGAGAATTTATACTGTAATCATGTAATTATACATGGTGTGCGGGTGAGGACATGATTCCTACTTAATTTAAGTACTGCTGTAGGAGGCATGATATATTGAAAGTTTTCATGAGCTGAATTGCTAGGTCTCAAAAGTAGATCTGACATGCTCTTTCAGGGAAACTGAAAAAAATTGAAGGTGGTTCCAAGGGCAATAGGTCTAAACATTAACTGAAAACACAAAGTATATTAAAGTAGAGTTTGGTTACCACGAGAGGACAACGTCCTAGGAAGTTGTGCCATGGAGGTAGTTAGTCATAAACTATGGTACATGATAGTAAATCATATGTTGCAATATTTAATAATAATTATTATAAAGATTATTAAACAATGGAAACAAAAAATAAATTAAATTTTGTTGAATTTATTTCAACTAACCTCTTACTAAAGATTCTATGTTTTTGTTTAAAGCTTGATCACGGTCTATTGCTTCTTGAGAAGGTTTAGGTGCTGATGGAAAAGTCACAAGCACAATGCTCATGTTGTCACGACTTCCCTGTTTCAAACAAAATTAATTTAAATAAATAGAATAACAAAATTATTTAGGAACTAATGAATTTAACAATCATAATATTATTTTAATAGTACCAACAATTTCCAAGAAACAACAATATTTAATAAAAACAGCATTTAATATTTTAGGGAAAAGTGTGGATTCATGGCTGTGATAGTTTGATTCCATACTAAAGGTACTGACTGAAGAGAGCTGGTTTACTTTTTATTACAAAGCATTTTGATTTTTGCATTAATATATTTGATACTATTACTTATTTTCACCATGCTGGGATGCCTTTATAAGTTCTGAAAGGTGCTGATATTGAATATATGGACTAAGAGAACTTTTTATACTCAATCTTGTGGTAGATTAAAGGTTTTGAAGCGAATTTAGGTTGTTAGCTTAAATTTTTGATATCACTGGTTTTATGAATGGGGAGATGGACTTCAAAATAACTGATTTTGGATCTTTACTAAGGTTTTTATAGCTATATTTGTAACTATTGCTAATTTTCTTAATGTTAGGATAGATTTATAAATTTTGAAGTTTAGTGATTTATACTTTTTATTCAGTTTTTAGATTGAGTATGTACATTGCAAATTTTTTTTTTGACTAATTAATTGCTAGGAAGTAGAATAAAATAACAAATAAATAATCTCAACCAGCGAATACAATTCAAGTAACACTTCAATGCCTAAAAATTATTTTCCTTCAAAAGCTACAAATCTATTCCCAAATTGAGAAAATCAGCAATAATAACAATATAGAAACACATGCTCAATCAAAATGCTAAATGAAAAAATGAAACCAGATTTTTTCAAATTGCCAGAAATACTTGCAAGATGTGCCACAGTCGACAACATAACATGGATTAAAAAGCAAAAATTATAAAGTAGAGTAAGGTATAGTTGTTGATTTTATTTTAAAAATTAATCGCAATTAACAATTAATGTTTCAATTAGCATTACATATTGAAATCGTCAATTGATTGATAATTAATAATAGTAAACATAGCAGTTAACAATTATCAGATTAATTTTTTAGTGTAATTAAATCATTTTGTGCCTATCTCTGGAAAAGACATGTAACTAACACTAAATAAATAATAATGCTCAAAACAAGAAAGAAATTATTTTATTTAATAATACCTTATAAAGACAAGTGTCTATGACTTGGTTTGTAATAGCCTCTAAATCATCAGTAAGAAACAATAAAGACCGAACATAGTCACATACATCTTCATTAGACATCACATCCCAAATTCCATCACAAGCAAGAACCAAAAATTCATCGTTTGCTTCATCTCTATCCTTTAATAAAAGATAACTTTTTAATTAAAAATATTTCTAATAAAATAGTTACTTTACATTGAAAATAAATAGGCAGGATTGCCAAAGAAATGTATATCTCAATCATAACAAAAGTATAGTTAAATTTATCTTAACTTAAGTTTTACAAATAAAATATACAGGAAAACATTAACATTTTTAATCAAATTGTAAGCACGAAATCGACATGGTTTAGTGCAGTGGTTCCCAAACTTAATATGGCCATGGACCCCATCTTATAGCCAAAACCTGATTATGAACCCTGAAATAACTCTGTATAACTGCAAAACAGAAAAATTACCAACTTAACTTAAATGTCTACAATGGTAAATGATGGTGTCAAATAAAATATTTTGATGTATAAATTAATATTTATTGAAATTATAAATTTTGTTTTTCTATGAGGAGGAAGAACCTGATGGGATGATATGAGATAATTTATGTTTAGCTCTATGTATGTAAGTAACATTTGTAGGTTTCCATCATCACTAATTTCTAGTAGCTATCTTTTATTTCTGACAAGGCCCATAACTGCACTAAATTCAAGTTCTACTAAATAGGAAGATGATATAGCTATAGCTTTTGTACAGTGGTCCATAACGCAAAATTAGTATCCGTTTTTGTAAAATCCTTGTTCAAACCTTAAGGTAAAATTAGGTTTATTTCCAATAAGATATAAGATTTTTTAAGTTCTATAAATTACAAATAAAAAAAATTATATTAAGATTAATTTACTTTTATAAATTCTTTAAATTTGTAGCACAACACATCACACGAAGAAACAAGGCCGGCCACAGTTTCCACCATAGCTGGTAGATTGCTTGAGAAGCTAGCTACTTATGTTACCTGTGTATATTTATTTTTGTTTCCTTAACCAGATTTGTTACCTCTTATTCATAGTAACTACTGACTCTCTTTCGAAACTAAGAGAAATATCCCCTTCACAAAAAAGAACTGGAAATCAAACCCTGGGTCCTTTATAGCAAGTAATCAGAGATGAAACAAATAAAAAAAAAGGAAGGCAAGGGGCTGAACTCAGAAACATGTAGTTGTGAGATTCGCTGTCAATTTAGAATTAAGACATAATGTAAACAAATATTAAATTAATTTTGTCTCATATAACTTCTGGGGGTCTACCTAAAAAAAATGTAATAAACAAAAATCAATGCATTTATAAATGATAATTTAATTTAGATTGAGCTAATGATTTTTCTTGTATTAGGCGCCTATTAGTTTTATTTTGATCAGTCATTTAAAAAAAGAAAATAAGTTGAAAATAGAAGTAAGTAGTATCATAAATTTATTTAATTTAACATTGTGGTCTCAAAAAAACTCCTCGAGTAACTTTATGTTCTATAGTAAAACCGGTTCCTCCTTAAGTTCATCTCTCTGTTTGCTGTGAGTTAGTATATAATTTTCAAGGAACTTGCACTTCCTCTTCTCAAAGACAAAGGTTGATAATTGATTTTTTTTCTAAATCAATCCTCAGTAAAAGACTACTCCTCTGCATTTCAACACTCTGCCTGGATAAGTTTTCAGAAATATAGGAACCAGTAATAATATTTCATAGACAATAATAAAAAAAAAGTCCTGGATACTGAAATACGAACAGATGAGGTGAACTCATTCCAGTGATAGGGAGAGGCTTTCAGGAATTCTTCAAGAATGCCCAGGCCTCATTTGTACTTGTAGTCGTCTACAAGTACAAATGCGCAAGCTACTCAAAATTGATGTACTAACATCAGGGAAAAAAACGCTAAGAAGGAGGAAGCAGTTCATCCACCAACCCTGTGGAAAAGCTGAAGATAAGCTAACAATAAATTAAAACAGTTATATATTAACGACTACAAGGTTGATAACCAATAACATTCACTATAAAAATTCATTTTGGCGAATCCATTTTTTTGGGGAATTAGGCTCAGTATCTATGCGTATGGATAACATTATGGTATATAACAATAATGTTTCAAGTAATTGTAATGGCTAACCAACAGGAACAATACAAATTATTGCAAAATAAAATGCACAGTTTAATGTACAAATATAATACTTTTTAATAACCATGAAATTTACTCAACAAGTTTACATCAAAATGTATACTCATTCCGAATTAACTAGAATAGAAACTACTAAGCTGTAAGAACGTTTAATGTATTCAACAGCATCATTTAACATTATAGATATTTTTATTTTTTCCAGCACATATAAAACTATGTCTTAAAGGAATACTAGACCATACTGGCAATTATGGACAACTTAATATCGTTTTAAATCCCACCTTAACGCTTACCTATTTAAAGCCAATAGACTTGAATACATATCAAGTAAATTTTTGACATTATAGTTTTTGCAGAAGAGGAATTTTTCCTTTATGCTACAGAAGAAATAAAATGATTATTTCACAGAACAAGTCATTGGGAACTGGTTAGTAGAAGCTGATCAAGTTACATATCAAATTAAGAAGGTTTTATAATACCTTAAAAATCACTAAGGAATACACAAAAATTTAGGTATGTTTTATAGAAATCTTGACTGTCAGTTCAAATGTAAACTAAACCTCTTTCATATAGCACTGAACAAAACTTCTGTCGTTAACTGTTTTGAATTAGATCATTCAATGCAATTAGCCTTAGGGTAGTGTTTTTTTTCCTTTCAAATAAAAAACCTTGTTCCCAAATAAATATCATACTAGAATGCTTAAGTTTGAGTGATAATGAAGTCTCAAAATAAACAAAAGCCTTGGGATACAAACATCTTTGTTAGTTATGATGAAAGGTTCGTTTTATCTGCTAAAAAACTATTAATATACATGCTCTGATCTGCACTAGATGCATCTACAACTTTTCTAAAATATTATTCCATACCTGTACGAAAACTTCTGGTTCAGGAGATACAAGCTGCTCACATGGTCCTCTCCCTTCAACACTTTTGTACTCGTAATCACCTAAAGCCCGAGAAACCGCAAGTGATCCGTTTACCCTTTGGATCATCACTGTCCCACCTGCATTTTGTATTCTTTCTTTTTCACTAGGCAAAATTGGTTTATGGTCCCTAGTAGAGAATGCAGGCTTACCAGACCTGCATAGCACTGCCCTGGAATCACCACAATTAGCTATATAAAATTGTTTAGGAGACACGAGTGCACAAACAGCAGTCGAGCCAGCTTTGTCTTTGCCACATGCAAAATCAGGTTGAGCTCTTAAACTATTATCAAGCTTAAGAAAACCTGTACGAATCCCTTGAGAAAAATCTGATTCTTTGAACTCATCACTACTTATTATAGAGTCCAACAATTCATCTGCACAATGCGAAGACACTGTCGCACCAGCATGTCCATCAAATACTGCAAAAAATGACCAATCATCGAGAGATTCCCCTAGGCCTGTTCTTACATGATGAGCATCTTCCATTTCTACTCTCCACCCTTGCATACTGGCAACCCCATACCGCAATCCGTTGCCACAACCATGTTCATTGTGCTTGTCGGTCTTCGGCTTATCCAAAAAGGTACCCATTTTTCTTTTGCAAATTTTGCTACTTGTTTTCTTTTGGCATCTTGATACCTGAAACCGCAAAATAGTTGAATATAATATGTTTCCTACTTAGGTAATTCTCACATATACACAAGTAAATATGGGTAAACTTAACCTTACGTTTTTGATTTAATGGTTTCTCCATAAAAAATACAGTTCTACACAATTATAATTTGAATACAATAGAATTAATAAAACATAACAATTTTTCAAAACAATTCAAATTTTTAACCTCATTGTCTGGAAACAAGAATCATGGGCCCTACGAAGTTTTGAGACATTATTAACAGTTCTCTGGAACCATACCTTCAAATACCATAGTAACCTCTTAACTATAAAATGAATAAAGCATTTTTAAAATTGACTTATTAATATAAAAGAAACAACAATCAAGATGAATGAGAATGGCGAAGGCATGCCGCACATGCGCGTACTATCATTCTAAATTTAGAATACTCTCCTGATGTCATGTAGACTTCTATACTTAAAATATCGCTATCTTAATACGTCATTTCATATTCAGTTAATTATCTAAACGAACCAAATAAACACAGGTATTCAATTTTATTTCTAATACAAGTTTAAAAACAAATAAAAAAAGTTAATTTGAAATGGTCCTAAAACTATACAGATGTATATTGATTTCGACGAGGTAATAAGATATGAATGAATGGAGGTGTTTATTTTATTTTATTAATGGATATATCTAATTGTATCAAGAAAGAAAAGAATTAAATTAAAAAAATATTCAATAAATTAAATTTTACTACCCAACTTGGTCACGCCTTCAGCTTGTTTCTTAATTTCGGGCGAACATTCCGTTATTCGTTGTCTTTTGGCATTCAAACTTCTTCTCCATTGATTCTGAGAGTTCCCCATTGAACTCTGCCCTGTTCTACTGTACTTGTTCTTCTTGAGCTTGTGGCCCAATTGTAAGGCCTATTTCATACTTACCTGGCTGTAGGGTAAGTAATTGACAACGACCCTGATTGGGTCCACTCGTTCACTCGACAGCAGGACTTCACTTTTGTTCAAGTCCACGGTGCTTGAATAGTTTGACCCATACTAACGAATGGATCGTAATAAGCTACTAGTGTGGATGGCTTTGCATCGACGATTGAAGAAAAGTCTGATAGAGAGGGAGATATAATGTGGAAGATTCAAAGGTCATTTTATAAAGTCTTACCTAGCATGTTCATAGTAGAGTGTTGTTCTTAATTAGAGTGTTGGCCTTTTTCAATGTTAATACGAAAACGATATAGTTGAATATGGTATTGGGGAATCTCATTCGATGTTTTAGAGAGATTACCACGATTTGTATTTGCTGACGCTTTTTTTCCATTCCTTAATATCCAAAACAACTTGCAACACTTTCAACTGAACTTCTACTACTTCTTTTTAGCCCATCTCTTAAAATTCACCATTCAATCTTTGAAAACTTCCATTCAAGTATCGCTCGTTAGGATTCTGTGTTTATAAGAATTTCGAGTTTCACTCCATCAAATGGGCCAGTCTTTCACTAACATAATCAATATTTCGAGATCAACTTCCACCATAAGATAAAAAAAGTTAGAATTGATTTCATTTAAATACAAATAGAGACTTCAAACGACCAATAATCATTTAATTAATGAATTTATGAATTACTAAAATCTTACCTTAGACTTGAAACCGGTGATGCAATAAAAATAGAACGACACGATCCGATACTCGAAGGAACACTTTGACCTGACCAAAAACCGTATAAAATTCATACCTTGGAAACAACTCGTTCATTAATACGAACATAATCATCAGCAATGGTTAAAAATGGGAAATAAATGAATGAATCAACTCGATTCAATGGACTTCGCTCTTTTTTTTTTCTATTATTTGTTCCGGCATTTGTGCACCGCGGCCTCAGTGAGACCTATTGTGCGCCGTCCATGTCCCTGTCCTATATATGTGACAGGCCCACGGCCTTTGCAAATCTGAGGATACTGAATGGATCGATCAGTTCACATAGTTTGGGGTCTACAATGCGATCACTACCAAAGTGAAAGTATCGCCTTCTAGCTAAGTTATCACAGTCACATATTATATGACGTGCTGTTTCTCCCTCTTTCTTGCAGAATCTGCAGATTGGTGATTCCACTATCCCCAAATTAAAGAGGTGTTTATTTAACCGACAGTGACCTGTATAGAGTCCTGTCACACTCTTGAGTGTCCACCTGTCCATTGATAGAAGTGCTGAGCTTCTTCTGTTACAGGGTCCATTAAGAAACAGTTTCGAGTGTTCCTGTTTCTTAGTTTCTCTCCAAGAGAGTCTTGCCTTGTCCTCTATAGCTAATTTTATACGCCTTTTAGCGTAGCTGAGGCTGATACCACATATAGGTTCAGGTGCAAGAGGTGTCTGTTCTGAGCCCACCCTTGCAAGGCCATCTGCCTTCTCATTGCCTGTGATGCCTGTGTGTCCTGGCACCCAGTCGATTCTAACCTTATTGGCTAGCGAGAGTGTGTTTAGGTTGTTTTTACACTCCTCAACCAAATAAGATCTGATCGTATAGCTTCTCAGGGCGCCAATGGCTGCCTGGCTATCTGTGAAAATGGTGATCAGTCTGTTTCTTACACCCTCCCCAATTAAGGTTTGGGTACAGACATTGATCGCCATCACTTCGGCCTGAAAGACCGAGGTGTGTCTACCTAAAGGAATAGATATCCCAGATTCTGGTTTATCTTTCCTCCATATGCCGGCCCCTGGTCCGTTTTCTGTTAGTGAGCCGCCTGTATAGCAATTAATCCCATTACACAGTTTATGTGGTTTGGTCTTTGTGTTTTCCGCACAGTATAAAACGTCTGTGTGTTTCTTAACTTGTAGGTCAGAGTGCATTGACAGCACCTCGTCCTCATCAATTCTTCTGAACGAGTTCCCATGTCCCATGTGAGTCATGACTTTGGATCTTGGTCCTGATTTCGCAAGTCTGTAAGCCACGTTCAAGGCTTGCGCTTTTACTTCTATGTGCAGTGGATTCAAGTGACTTCGCTCTTACAAATGAGGTCGTTTCCTATCTAATATTATGATTAACTCTTGACTAATAGTTAAGAACACACTTGTCCAAGAACTAGATGTGAACTGCCGAAACAGGACCCTGACGACGGTTAATATATACAAGTGAGAGTATGTACCTACTATTGTCCCCCACCCCCAGAAAAGTGATAAAAATGCCTAGTCCTAGAAGACATAAATACTCGAACAAAATAACTAAATCAACAGCACTGAAAACACTTAAATATACCGAATATATAATTGTGACGGGGTAGTGTCCAATCTTTATTTAAAGTGTGTGTGGTGACCAGACTTAACAAGAAGGCAGTTGCCTTGTTTGCTGTAATTTCCATGCACAGTTAAATGTGAGTGTGGGGGTAAAACAGTGGGGTAAAAGCCAGTTAATTGTCAAATAAAGCAGTTGGTAACTGGATAGTATATCTTTCATGTCATCACTATAACATATTATTAAAAGGCTGGGATATGGAGTAAGGTTAAGACACCAGGTACGTGCTATACCTCTTCAGAGGATGGACTGTTCCTACCTCCTTGAACGACCTGTCAAACAGTTGTTTTCAATGAATTTCTCTTCTAATCACAAACAAAAACAAAAACCTACGGGAATATATTCAAGGTGTTGTGTTAGGGTTTAAGGCAAAATAACATAAACAGCCGCGTGTTCACGCTGGAAAGACTGGCTTATTTCAGCAACAGTTTGACAATTGGTTCATACCATTATTCATACCATTCATACCATGGTTATGTCATACCATGCTTATTTGCGAAAGCATACTGTTTGGACTATGCCTCTTGTAACTATAAATATAAATACATTGTATTCAAATGTTAACATGAATATTTCACGAAGTACTTGCTCACTAATATGTTCATCTTTGTTACACATCTTGTATTTAAGTACACAGTAAGTTTAAAAGGATTTAGGCCTCTTCGTGCTAGGGGGTACTTGGTGTCGTAGAGCAGTAGTACCAAGCCATAGTTATTGCCAACAGAGAGCACTCGGTTCGAAATTGACCTTTACAGAGTCTAGGAATGTTATATCCAATTATAAATAGGAAATCGCACTCGAAACCTTAAGTTGCGATCTTAATCTTTCAGAGCCACCCAGAGTTTATTGCTCATCTGTTGCGCATTCTGCGGCTCTCCCCGTAACTCTGAACTTAAAATGATTCAAACCTGATATAAATAACAAAACACATAGCCATGTGACAATTCTGCACTCTGTACGCTGTTATCAATTTTATCGTACCCATGCACGGCTGCGAAGCCGAGTTGGTAATATATATATATATACATTATACAAAGAAATCTCTTTGTTGCTACCAAGTACAATTTCAATATAATCTTATTTTGATGTAATCTTACATCTATACCTTCGGCAGGATGCTTTTTGATGCTAGGCAGTTTTACATATGCTCTCTTTGATTTTTTAATTTGGGCCCTTGTATCTTTTAAGAAAGTTTCAATAATATGTCTAAATTACCTCGTTTTATAATAAAATAGCTGTAACTAAAATTGAACTAGAGATTAAATATTTTAATTTATGTTATATACTGTGATGAAATATTATATCCTCATAACAATCATTAATCAATCGAAACATTGTTGACTGATATAGATCTTCGTTGATCAATCGTGAAGACACTGGTATAACCAAAATATTAAACTTCAATAAAAAGGTAAACCTTTCTCCTTGGGGAGCTACTCCAAGGAAGTTGGCAGGGTAATGGAGAGAATGGAGAGAGGACAACCTAAGGGGGAACGCTTGGGGCTTGGCCACGCCCCTTCAGGATCAGTTGAAATTGCTTGTACTTAAATTACAGTAAATAAACAATTGAAAATGATTGTTTTTTCAAGCAAACGACCTACTGAAAATCGGTTTATTTTTAATTTATAGTACATAGTCTCAGGTAGACGTGCGGTTCAGAGAACTCGACTCTAAAATGTTCTGAGCAATGAAGAGAATGTATTCCCGACTCCCAATTTAATCGGTGCACAGCTTTAACCTATAGTTCCCTCAAATATTTATCCTTAAGAAATCTGAAATACAAGAACGCTTAAAGGAATATTCAACACAAGTGTACTCCCTTAACTGGCTATTGCAGCATCCGGAATTAGCATCCCTATCACTTGGCCCCAATGTAGTTCCCTCATGCCCTCTCCATTAATCTTCCATCCTCCTAGAGTTACTCACTGTAGTGCTAATTTGTGTTCTATTCTATGTTCAATAAAACTTTGTTTAAGTTCTCCAAATACTTTGAATTCTTGCCTTCATAGCAATTATTTTCATAACATATACGCCCCCGAAAAAAAAATCCTGGCTAAGGTGATGGCTACACCACACGAATACGAACACATTCAAACCTATTACACGGAATGAATTTTATATCAGAACAAAACAATATAAAATCTTTATTACAAAAACTGGAATAAAATAGACAATATAATCATACCACCTTTGACTAGCATGCGCACTGTTCACATTATAATATAATATAATTAATAAAAAAAATATAGTATATAAATTTGTATCTGTTTATTATTACTATTAAACTCAAAAAAACTCATTATTTACTTCTTGTAAAAAAATAAGTAAATAAATTTCATTTAAATACTCATACACTGCAGATTGGTAAAGCGGCTATTGGCATCTTTCCGTTCCGATTTCTTCAATTCCCACCTCTCCTCTCTGTCTACCAGGGATAACTCCCTGTGGAATGTAACTGAAAAAATCCTAAAGTATCACCCTGTTTCACACCCACTCCGTCGTGATGATGGGTCCTGGGCGGCTTCGGATGGCGAAAGGTCGGAAGAATTCGTACTGCATCTTATCCGTACTTTCACTCCTCCTCACCTTAATCCTCTTCACCACTTCACCTATAGCTCTCTCACTTCTACCAAAAGCCCTCTGAGGTCAAATACCTTCTGAAAAACTTACCTTACAGGAAATCCCCTGGATATGATCTCCTTACTCCTCAAATTCTCAAACAACTTCCTCCTAAAGCCATAATCTTCCTAACCTACATATATAATTGCATTATCCGAACGACGCACTTTCCTCTCCTCTGGAAACATTCCATTATTGTCCTATTCGCCAAACCTGGTAAACCACCCAATGACGCCTCATCTTACCGTCCAATTAGCCTACTCCAGCTCCTCTCAAAACTCCTATTAAAACGTATAATTCCAATTGTTGAATCCAAAAACCTTTTTCCTAAACACCAGTTTGGTTTCCGTCAACGACATTCCACTGCTCGACAAGGCCGTCGCGTTGTTGATCACATCTCCTCAGCCCTTGAAACCAAACAGTATTGCACTGCTGCCTTTCTTGATATAGCTCAAGATTTTGACAGGGTTTGGCATGCAGGTTTACTTTACAAGCTCAAAACATATTTACCACAGACCCTTTTCTTAATCCTACAGTTCTACCTTTCAAACCACTACTTCCAAGTTCGCTGTGGTTTAGAATATTCTAACTACTATCCCATAAAAGCAGGAGTTCCACAAGACAGTGCCCTGGTTCCCATCCTCTATAACCTATACACCGCTAATGTCCCCTATACCTCCAATACCTTCTTGGCCACACTTGCAGATGACACTGCAGTCTTGTCATCCTACCCAGACCCAGATATAGCATCCCATAACCTTCAAAACCACCTTGATGAGATCGAGTATTGGTGCAACCAATGGCGGATCAAAGTTAATGAAGGAAAATGTTCCCACATTACCTTTACCCTCTGTCGCAAGTCTTGTCCACTAGTTTATTTTAATTCTATTCCTCTCCCTGTATCCGAGGCAGTACGGTGCTTAGGCTTCCATCTCAAAAAACGACTGACCTGGAACCCACATATGAGGCTAAAAAGACAAGAACTAAACAGACGTTTTGGACAACTGTACGAACTACTTCAAAGGACATCCCATCTCTCAATACAAAATAAATTACTTAATAATACTTAAGCCAGTGTGGACATACGGAATAGAGCTATGGCGGACAGCAAAAAATTCGAACATCAAGCGTATCCAATCCTTTCAATCAAAAGTCCTGAGAACAATAGTAAATGCCCCTTATTATGTAAGCAACAAAACCCTTCTTAACATACCCTACATTCTTGAACTTATCCCTTCCAAATTTATGAAATTCCATAGTAGCCTATCCAACCACCCTAATCCCGTAGCACAGTCATTGCACTGCACCACTCATCCCTATAATCCTCCTCGGAGGCTGAAACGACAGTAGCCTCTTGACCTGCTATAAATACGCATACAAGTATAAACTGTAATCTACTAATCTAGGGTAAATATCAATTTAAATCTTATGTTCTATTTATACGAGTATTTGTGCGAAAATGTTTACGGATTGCAAATACTTGGAACTATACAGAAAATTATTCTTAAGTTAGAAAGACTGTTGTATATGACGATAAAAAGGTTTGAAAAGATGGTAAATTATTATTGAAAAAAATATTTATTAACACGTCGAATAACAAATCGTAAAGCTTGTAATTAGGTTAAACTTAATTAATTCATTAATTAGATCGTTATTTACATATTGGTATGAAATGAAACACAAAGGAAAAACACTATTCTTTATCGTGAACAGTTTTTTGATTTTGGAACTTGTGAAATAGATAGCCTTGAAGAGCTGCAAACGGTGCTTCGATCAGGCAATATATGATAATTGAAGCTAAATAGGTAAAACATAGATCAGCCAATCCCATCCAAATCTATCAACAAAATAAATCAGACATATTAGTGATTGCAAAAATTAAATGGAATTATAAAACAAAATGTATTTAATTATTTCTAATATCATTGATTCCACTGTTCTAATTGTAAACAAAACTTCTGCTAACAATAAATGATTTCACATGACCCATTTTCGAAGAAAAGTAATAAAAGTAATTTGTATAATAAAATGACATGAATATATATGAATTAAACATGTTAAAATAATATAATTATTCATATTTTGTGAATATCATGTATCTTCATTCATCCAGTTATTGTTTGTTCCCATTTCCTCAACATACAATTCAAGGGTATTTTCCTATATCAGCTATGGATTTTTGAGAGTATCTGAATTTTGCAGTATAGTCCTTTAAATGTAGCTGATTTTTCAAAATAAGAGTACAATTTCGATTTTCCATGGCCAAAATAGACTGATGGAGTGTCACAACCAGAAAATGCATGAATGAAAAGTACATGTGCAAGGTCTTACTTGAATGATTCTGGAATGCCATAAACCTACTTTATTGCCTCTCCCTATTTTGTGAAAGATTGTGTTATCATGTTTGGAGGAATATTTCAGCTCTGTGAACAGAACAAGAAAAAAAAAATGTCCTCACTAACATTTAAAACATTGTCATAAACTGATGCTTGGGAAATAGCTGTGTTGACGATCAATCCGTCAGAATCTTCTTCAGTAGCTTACTGGTAATGATAGATATTGTGATAACTTCACCACGTACAAATAGAAGTTACCCTCTTCATCGACCACAAAACACCCAACTACTTTTCCATATTTTAGATGGGACTAGTTCACGATCCCGACACCTAGGATTGCTAGGTGATCCTAGGATTCCTAGGGATCCCGACGCTCACTAGGAGTGCTGGCGTAGTCAACTCTGATTAGTCAGAATAACGGCCTTTCTGATTGATTGGAATAAGCCGGCCTCTCATTGGTTGCGCGTGAAAATCCTCCTGCCTATATAAGGCAGAAATTCCGAGTAATTTTTTTTATTCAGTCAGCATCAGACACTTGAAGTGAACACCAAAAACTCTTTCTCTCTCTCTCTCTCTCTCTCTCTCTCTCTCTCTCTCTCTCTCTCTCTCTCTCTCTCTCTCTCTCTCTCTCTCTCTCTCTCTCTCTCTCTCTCTCTCTCTCTCCCCCTCCCTCTCTCTCTCTCCCCCTCCCTCTCTCTCTCCCCCTCCCTCCCTCTCTCTCCCCCTCCCTCCCTCTCTCTCCCCCTCCCTCCCTCCCGCAATGTCGTGGCACATCTTTTAAGATGTTATGAATCAGTTCAATAAACAAATACGAATTAAACTCTCCTTAAATAGGCCGCCAGCAAAGACCTGGTTTATCTCTTTCTGACGCCCGCTGGGCAGTGACTAAGTCGATGAGACCTCCCCCAGTGGGCGTGCCCGTCAATGGAATTAAGTGCTTATGGTATTCTATTCTAAAATCATTATTTTACTATGACGTTATTTTCTTCTTGAAGATTTTTGTAAATCACACTGTTGCACAGAGACTTTAATTTATAATATAAAAGTGTAACTATAGCATTTTTATTTTTTACCTACTACGAACACAATAGTAGTATGCTACATTTATTTTTATTTATAGCCTAATTTTTGTTAAATAATTTCATTTTCTTTTTATGCCATTGCTATTATGCATTATGCTATTGCTTCAGTGCCGTTTGAAAATAGTGCATTCATTCCTTATACCTAAACTAGCAATTGATATTTAAAGCGTTCTATTTATTTAAAAGTATATATGAATAATTACCACAAGTAGTTTACTATAGAAAAGAGGCACTCGAACGAAACCTGCTAAGTAAACCTGAATTGGTGTATGAATCAGTAAAGCACAGTACGTTAATTTGTTGAAAGGCTCAAATGATACTACGCCTACTGTGTTCTTAAGAGGACCTGTAATTCAAATTTAGTTATTACATTAATTTTTAATATAAACAAAACAATGTCTTTGAATATATTTCTATAGCACAGAAAAACAGAGAACTCTGTAGTCCAAGTCAGTATATGATTTAATATTTACATCTGAACAGAATTATTTGATACAATTCATTATTACATTTACCTTACAAAGTTGCACTAGTTGATCAATTGCCTTCCCATATTTTTATTATTTAAAAGTTATTTTCTCGTGGACTAAGTTTTATTATTAACCTTGTTTCGCAGTGCCTCATAACCCTAGGCCGTATCTCCAGTTTAGTATGACTTTGTAAACTAGTAGTTTATTTTACATTGAGAGATAGAATGTCCTTTGAAATAGACTATAAAGTTGCCCAAAGCATTTGCTTAGATCTTGTTTTTTTAGTCACGTGAATGGGTTCCATGTTAGTATTTTACAAGCTAGATACCGTACTGTATTGGGTTATGGAAGAGGGATGGAAATAACTGATGGAAAATTCTTGTAATAGAAGGTAAATGTAATGTGGAAACATTTTCCTTCGTTAACTTTGCATGCACTTTGAAGCTTATGGGAAGCCATTTCAGGATCTGGGTAGGCTGTATCATCTGCAAAAGTTGCCAGGAAGGTATCGGGAGTAGAGGGGATAACAGTGGTGTAGAGGTTGTAGAGGATACCAGGAACCAGGACACTGCCCTGTGGAATTACCGAATATTTTAAACCACAGTGGAAAGGCCATACTGCGGGATTAAGAAAAGGGCTTGTGGTAAATATGTTTCGACTAGTAAAAGTAAACCGGCGTGCCAAACTCGGCTGAAAGTTTGTGCTACTCGTGCAATACAGCTCTCAAGGGCTGAAAAGGATATGTGATCAACAACGGGAAGGCTTTTGTTGAACAGTGGAATGTTGTAAGCCCACGGAAGCCCTAACTGGTGTACAGGAATGGAGTGGGTGGGAAACAGGATGATATTTTAGGATTTTTTTTAGTTACACTCCACAGGGTGTTATCCCTGGTAGAAAGAGAGGAGAGGTGCGAATTAAAAGATTCGGAACCGAAGGATGCCAATTGCCGCTTTACCAATCTGCTGTATTGATTGTACGGGTGGCGATCAGGAAGATTTCGGGATCTTTGCCACACTGTTCTGGAGTGGCGTTTAGAAGTACGGAGATCATACTCTTGGATAAGTCGGTAGGATAAATTTTACAAAAGTTATTAAATCTCAGAGGGGTTGACTTCCTTTTGAGGAAACGAGGGAGGGATAGGTAGTCATGATCACTTCAACATTTGCAGCAATACTAGGGTTGCGATTACTAAGATGAGGTGTGAAATTAAGGGGAAAGACCCTGTACACTCTGAGGACTTTTCTTCGTCTGTCACAGTGGAGGAATCACCGTCACAACGAAATGGCTGTAAATCAGAAAGATATTTTGTATCTTTTTTGTTACATACCACAGGGAATTATCCCTAGTGAACAGAAATAAGAGGTGAGAATTAAAGTATTTAGGTCGAAAAGTTGTCGCTTCACCAATCTGCAATAATGATTGCACAAACGGCGATCAACAGGATGTTGGGTTCATTGCCACATTGTTCTCTAGTGTTGTCTGGATGGGTTTTTAAGATGCTGAAGTAAATGATCTTCGTGGGTTTTGGATGACGGTGCCTCTCATACAGGTTGGATTAAAATTGAAAGAGTATTCGCAGCATCGCCTAGATCTTTTAATGTTTTCAAGGAAACCTTGGATTGTTCAAGAAAATAGGACAGCCAAATAAAAAATGAATAACCAGCCATTATGGAGAGGCACTACTTTCAAACAGTTCCCGGGGTGATCGTCTTTCGTCTGTTTTATGAAAGTGACCGTAAAAATGTATAATACACCAACGTTTTAGTTAGATATGATTACGGGAAGTATACGAATAAGTCTTTTCACTCAGTACTTTAAGCTTTATCAAGTCCCAGCTCAGGAGGTATTTAAAATGTGTTGTTATGATTTTTCCTCATAGCCGAGGGTAAAAAATAAACCCTCCATGTTTTCTAAAAAATGAAGTTTTGATAGCCTATAGAAACCACGAAGCTTTAATAGGTTTTTTAGGCCAGTGTTTAATTCCCCCTAGTAACATAAAAGGATGGAAGTTTCACTCGATGTTTCAACACCATAAAATAATAAGAACACTATAAAAAATATTAAGGGCAGTAATTAATTAATTTGGAAATTTCAAAATCTTGTAATCTCCCTCCTCCCCGTATGTAATATAGTTTGTCGGAATTTAACAAATGAACTACATTACCAACATTTGTTCTTCACAAAGAACAAAAGACCGCGAATCTGAGAATTTAAAATTATTCGATTTAGATAAAAGATACCTGAAAATTCATGCAATTCTCGTGAGGTATTGAAACTTTTTTTTCACTTTCTATGTCGTCTATTTCATTTATATATATTTAAAAAACTTTTTAATAGAAAATTTTTTCTCTCCAATTTCTTATTTATATATGCCTGGATAGCCGAAACGTCGAATATGTAAAAATAAATAATTGGAAAAATTCTAAAGCATGTTTTGAAAAATTTATTTTTTTGCATAGTGAAACCGTTAAATACAGGTGTATCTTTTTGAAGTGTTAGAGCCCGTTAGAGTATTAAACAAATTAATGCAAAAATAATTTAATTGGCAGAAATAATAAATAATTCAAAAAATGGCGAGGTTCCTGATCCTTGGCTCAACTTGTAATAATTTGTATGGATGACTTTTTATCATTTTACTTCATGCTGTTGGCTTACCGAAATTCTCTGCCATGGATCCGGCGATTATAATCCAAAGTATAGCGACGGACCAACAGATCCTATGGAGAACGGCATACAGGACATGCTCCCAGAGAACGTATGGCCTTCCTGGAGTATAGAAGACATACGGGGAGAGTAGAGTAGCCGCTAGAAGCAATAGTGAGCCGATGGTAAGTATCCACACTGTTCTCTGAAAATGGAGCATTCTCCATTAACATCATGTCCCATTAAAAATAAAAAAAAAAAAAAAAAACCAAATAGGGTTGTAACTTTTTATCGTTATTATAGATTATTAAATGTATTATAGAAATTAAGTAAGTAAGCAAGACAAACAAATTAATGTACTCGGAAAAATAATAAAAGTTGACATGGATATTGTGCATCAAATATGGCAGCTTGGATTGGTAGTCCTCTACCTCAGTGAGTTGATTTTGGAGGTTGCTGGATGGCATTGATATATCGGAATGCGACAAAAGAATTGCTGTGTCCTCGGCAAAAGTTGCAAAGAAGGACTCACAGTAATGTAAGCAGTGTAAAGGGTATACAGGATAGGACCGAGGACGCTGCCTTGAGAAACTCCTGCTTGTATGGGATAATAATAGCTGGAATATTCTAAGCCACAACGGGCCCGAAACGACCGGATTGACATATAGGATTGAAGGATTAGATAAAAGGCCTGCGGTAATGAGATTTTTAGTTTGTAAAGCAAACCTACGTACTAAAAATTGAATCAAGGGGTCAAATTATTTTTCAAATTTACAAATA
Source organism: Acanthosoma haemorrhoidale (assembly GCA_930367205.1). NCBI lineage: Eukaryota > Metazoa > Arthropoda > Insecta > Hemiptera > Acanthosomatidae > Acanthosoma > Acanthosoma haemorrhoidale. Next base: position 45,596,937 of record OV884009.1, read on the forward strand.
AAAGATTTTTTACACTACTTTAAAATTGGGTTAACAAATGTTTTAAGTTGGCTTAGAAATACTCATTTTAAAATTGCAAAATGAATTGTTAGAGGTAAAATAATATGCAATATGAATAAATAGATGTAAAATACAAGATAAATAACAGACCCTTTCCCGTGTTTCATGTTTGAAGTTTGAGACCGCTGGGTATCCAAATACTAAAACAGTAGTATTTTTCATTCTTTAACTGTATATTTTTTTTGTTTTGCTATTAATATTATCAATAATTAGGAAAATTAAAGTGAAATTATTAAGTGGGAATCAAATATCCAATATTTAGGACTGACACTGGGTAAAGGTATAACTATCTCTATGAATACCAATAACATTAAATCAAAGTTATTACATACTATTCACAAAAAATTCCACATTTTAACACAAATCAAGTTTAAATACAAAAAATAAACTCTTAATATATAAGCAGTGCACCCGACCAATAACGCGTTAAGTATACCCGGTTTGTAGCACCAAAAATTTCAAAAAGATACATAAAATCCAGTGATGCCAATTAGGGGGGGGACCTGCCCCCTAAATGTCTTAAAATTGTATTATTACTTTAATAAAATGTTAATAACAGTTGCAATTACCTACCTATTTTTTACTCAGTAATAGAAGATAATGCTTTATTAAAAATAATTTAAGTTATTTCATTATTACTAGCATAGGTCAGGCCAGAGGTAAGAGAGATGTGTGACTCTTTTAGCTATGTCTCCAGCCCCCTCCCCTCAAAAATAATCCTCTGTACGCCACTGATTAAAACGATATGTTCACTAAATACTTATATTCTTAAATAACGTATCTCGCATTATATAAATATTTATTACAAGCTAGCTCCACAATTAAGGAAGATATAGCCTAATTGTCTTCTACTGTATATTAGGTACCATTTTGACGGAGGTTTAATTTTTTATTTTCTCTAAAATTAAATTATTTAATTTTCTATCACCGTAAAAGCTAATAATAAGAGAATTAAACTGTTCTTATCATTGTACACAAATGTATGAAATGAATACGCAATAAATATCGAACTCTCTCAGAAGGTATATTAAATATTTTTAATTGTCGCATTATTTATTTATACAATTACAATCAGTTGTATTATTTATTTGACATTTAGTTTTTGTTTTTTTTTTGTCGAAATCCTCCTACTCAAATTTTCTATTAACGATTATATAAAAAACTCACTTCTGCACTCCTCCCGGAACTCCCTGGGACTTGGGTGGAGGTGATTGCGGTGGTACAGCACCAAAAAAACTTCAGGTCTCCTGCCGAACGTAGAAGGGGCCCTGGGACTAAGCCCGTCTACTGCGTAAAAAACTACTAGTGGCTGTCTAAATGCTTTCCATAAGTCTCGTGATGAGAATCTTGGAGACTTACCTTGTGTCCTCTCCAACCCTATGGGCTATGGGCGCGACCGAGATTTTTCTTCCGACGGGGGTCCTTATAAAAATAAGACAGGCAAGCACTGCTGATTACGACAGATCTGTTTATTGTATTTGAAATTTGAAAACGGTTTTAGGTTCAGAATGCCCAAACTAAGTTTCTATAATTGTCAATTTGGGTGTTTATTTTTAAGAAAAAGCATGAAAAAAAAATTTTTTACACTCATCAAATTTCACGTTATTTTTGTGTAAGAATCCGTTTTTAAATATTGTTAACTTTATTAGTGATTGAAATATCCCGGAGGTAAATTTGATCCGAAAGTGCTGCCACCTGTTGGTTGAGATTCATATTATTTATCTTTCTACTTCACCTTAAATTCTATACCTATCAAATACAATAGTTTGGTAAATTTTGGGGTGGGAGAGGAGGGGTAAATCTCCCTGATCCCCACCCTTCGTACGCCACTGCTTGCATATATTAAATATCGACACTTACAGACCTTTGTTGGAGCATACTTGATTTCCTTGAGGTAGAAGTAGACGAAAGCCCCAATTGCTCCCATAAAATGGGGAGTAGCTCTCGAATGGGTGTTAATGTACATTTCAACGAACTCCTTGTCTCCGAAGAATTCCCTTATATTTCTGCAATAGACATTAAATTATCAGTTTCTATTTGAATTACATGTGTACAATTATTGTACGCTAGTTCACAACACAATCAGTGTATGACAAAAATTAACTAGATGTGACCCATTTTTTTGACCAACTTTGATCATCAAAGCCACTTAGGCTATCAATGCTTTTACTCCTAGAGTAATAGTACATTTTTCAATGTCGAATGATCTTGCATATCAATGTTTCTGCAATGTGTGATTCATAACGAAACATATTACTCTTAAATGTATAATTCTCGGACAACTGTGCGGGTATCAAATTGAAAATTTGAAATGAATATAGCCCATATTACATTGAAGAAGACAATGAATAATTGTCATCCTAATCTGAATAGCCAATTAGGGCTAATAAGGTAAAATTAAAATTATATTTATGGTATACGATCGAGCCGTCGGATACATAAACATTAGTGGTGGGAGGAAGCCACCCCTACACAATTTAACCCTCAGTTTGCAACTGGCGATTAAGACGATTGTAGCAAGAATGAGCAAATGAAGCAAGAAATAATTAGTAACAATACTGGTATATCTGTTCTTAAGGCCTGCGTCGCTGAGTCAATAATAATAGACAATATAGTGCAAGAGACTCAATCATTACAAAATAATTGTAACGGATCAGAGTGGGGTAATCTTATGCTACAAGAAGGAATAAAAATATTAATATTGTTTTCAAGAGTATTAATAATCATTTATTCATTTATATGTGGATTTTTATGGTTTAGGAAGTAAGATTCAGTCCCTCCAGTAAATATTTTATTAATAGAACATCTTCTATGATCAACGTTTCACCTATTCAATCATCATCAGGACTACAATTTAGAACAAGATATGTAAAAAATGTATGAGTGTAAAAGTAACAATAATATAATCCACGATAATAGAATGTAATGAGATTTATTTAAATAAATATAAATAATGTAAAAACAATATAACCAAACACCTGTGAAAGATAGTGTCTATTTTAATAAATACATATCTTTTTATTTATTACATTAAATCTCATTGCATTCAAGATTCTATTTCTTGTATCATATTATTGTTACTTTTAAACACATTCATTTTTTTACATATCTTGTTCTAAATTGTAATTTTTATATTTCTTGTTGTAGATTGTGGTCCTCATGGTGCCAGAATAAGTCGCCAAACTCCAAAAGGAAATTGAAGGCTACAAACAAGAAAGAGCAACTGTATTGCAATAAATATTCCCAAACCTGAAAATACTCTACAAAAAACAAAGAGTCTGCAGAAATAAATATTGGTGATTATGCTATAAAAAATCATTATAGAATAGGGAATGAGGCTAGAGAAAAACCAAGACCAGTATTACTTTCACTCACCAGAATTTTGAGCAAGCCATAAAGAGAGAATAAAACTGTAGGACAAAGAACCGTTTCTCGAAAAACAATATAGAGAGATCTCTGGAAAATAGTCAAAAAAGCAGGAAAATTGCAAAATCGAAGAATTCTCAGTTACGTGGAGAAATGGAATCTTCAAATACAATATGAAACGGTAAAAAGTATAAGAGAACAATTGAGAAATAAAAGAAAAAAAAATTGGAGAAGAACAATTCTCAGGTCCTAAGTTGTTTGTTGTTCACTCTTCCTTTCGTTCTATTATCCATCTCAACTTTAACCAACGTCTAGCTAAACATTATGATTCGGAACGTTCAAGGAATCAAAACATTTTTTCCTGAATTGCACCACATTGCACATTTTTTCCAAACCTATTGTACTGAAGAACTTTATTGTCACTTTTCGAAAGAAGTCTTATTCCTCAATAAGTATTACACTTGAACAATTGATGCCTTGTAACAAACAACTTGTTGACAAACATTTATTTGTAGTTAGAGATCTATGGGGCCGATGTTATAGGCTAGCCCTATTGATACATTTATCTGTTTGATATTACATTATATATGGTGTTGTTTCAAGTGTGATAAAGTACTATTTGTGCATTATGCAGTGATATAATTTTTTATAAGGTTTATATTTGTAAATTAACCATGTAATGTGTTGAATATATTTTATTGATTGCAGTGCCACTGTACGTATAGTAATTGACTCATTGCAACCAGACCCATCTTTATAGGATGTTGGTTATTAAAAAACTGAAAATTGAACGAAACTCGTATGACCTAGTCCCTTCAGGGATGAATACATCATTGATTGGTTGTTCATTCGGCAATATTTTACCCAAATATTTACATCACTGCACTTATGAATGGAAAACGTTTTTAATTTACAAAATTTAAGCAAATATTTGCGGTTCTACACAAAAGTTTACTCAAACAACCCCCCCTCTGGTCGCATTTTTTTCATTGCTACGACAATGGGATCTTTGTTATGAATCTTTGTGAGTGATACTCAATTAACGCTTTGAACGAAACGCTATCGAGCTAGGTTTATAATTGTACAGGCTTCCTATGCACTGAACTATGGGAACTAGACTGGAGCACTCCCTATAGATAAGATATCTTAGATGGCTAGGGTTACAATTACATAACACGCCATCTCAAAAAAAAAACATCTATTATATCTCACAAATCATTAAGTAGTTGATTTGCTAGTACTGATATGCACGAAACCATTTTTTTGTTTTCAATCTACATTTTTTTGATAGCATAGTTTAATTTGTTTGTGCGGCTTTCGGTAACCCAAACTGTAATCAATTCCAGACTAAATGAGGAGACTCCACTCACCGAATGTAGTAAAGATGGTGTTCCACAATTATATTAGTATGGTTTTGATCTGACTACTCTGACAGTTAGACATTTAATGGCAATTAGTTAAAATTGCTTGAAACTAAAGTACAACTTTCTCAATGCATAGAATTCTATCGACATTGGACATTATAATGTTTTTATGATTATTACTAGTTCTAGGAAATAACAGTGATTAGACAGTAATATTTTTTTTTTTTAAATTTAACAACCTTATTTATAAGGTCTTTATTACAAAATTACAATTTGCTTACACAGAATTATTAATTGTGAGGTAGGAATTCATTCGTACCTAGTACCATTCCATTTTTACTGATATTCATATAATCTATACATACCAATTCTGCCCAGGAGCCCCACCCCCATTCCCAAATCAATTCCCACAGCAAGTTGAAGGAAGAGCCGGAGGCAGCGTAGCTCCCCTCGCCTCCCTCTCCAACTCTTTCGCTATCTGGCAGAGGGCAAGAGAGCTACAGATGGCCAAGGCATGAGTGGGGATGATGGCCAGTGCATGGACTCCATTACTTACATATCCATTTACAATAGACCGCGAGATCACCACCATCTCAAGCGACGAGGAGGATGAGTGTTACTGGATAAGGAGTTGACAAAAGGAATTTGCGAAATTTTGAGGAAATTTTGGAATTAGACACGGGAAGTGGTATTGAATTGAAGGTTACGGATGGTCAGGATAGTTGGAGATTAATTGTTGTTGGGGTGTGAACGCTTCGACCTTGATGCGCCATTGGTTGCACAAGTTCTCTATCTCTGTGAGGTGATTTTGGAGGTTGCTGGATGCCGTTGATGGGTCGGGATGGGACGAAAAACTTGCTGTGACGTAGCAAAAGTTGCGTGGAAGGCGGTAGGCCTCACAGGAATGTCAGCAGTGTTTATATGATAGGACCGAGGACGCTGCCTTGAGGAACTCCTGTTTCTCCATCTGACGCAGCCCAAAACTCATCCCAGGACAGACGCCACGACGGAGCGGATACGATACATAATGGTATTTTAGGATATTTATCATAGCTCTCCAGAGAGAATGCCCGGAGTGAATAAAGGACCGGAATGTTGCCAAGTGTCGCTTTAGGAGTTTTGATAGTAACATTGGTGATCGGCAGGGTGTCGGGTTCTTTGCCATAAAGCTTTGGATTGGCGTTTGATGTGGATAAAGTCAAGTAGGTTTTGAGGTAAAGAAGTTTTGTTCTGGAGTTTCAGATAATAAGGTCGAGGCTTTGAAGTAGTGAGTTAAGAAAGGAGGTAAGTTGTGAGTTGGAAATGGACTTGCTAAGTGGACAGTACATTGCTGCTATGGTGAGGGTGAAGGAAAATGTGCGGATTTATACAGTAGTGGCTTGTAGGAGGTCATGGGCAATCAAGGGGACGATATGATGGGAAAGGGAATGGTGGGTACGATTAGCAGTATCAGCGTGTGATATTCCATCAGGTTGGTCTGTTCGGTAAAACCTGGTACTACGGGATTTTGAGAGATCTGTTGGCAGGCAGTCGCGTTTTAGTGCAACGTCAATGTGTTTTTTTTCAAATAGGGATGATGCCAGTTTGTTTGTGTGATTTCGAACACCATTGGCATTCCAAAGTAGGATACCTGGGGATTTATAGGATGTCATGATCAATAAGGAGAGCTTGGAATGAGATGGGAAAGAAGGTTTGTGAGGAGTGATATGAGAAGAGTGAAGAGAGTTCTGAAATCGGTGAGAATTCGTTGCTTGCTCTGCTTGTGGACGGCGTTGATGTTGGAGGCGGCTCTTCAGAACTTGGTAACTTCCACAGCTCTTATAATTTTCCGAGTGGTCTTGCTGACACTTTTCACTCCTAAGCTAGTGGTTAGCCACAGCAAGAGCGACTGTGGCCATATTTCTGGCAGATGTGCCACTGTACTGTCAGGCTTTGGATATGTATATGGATATGTCTATTCAACAGGTTCTTTTTGATCAATATTTCAGCAATTTAAATTTTTTTAAAGCTATTTTTAGCGACTTACATGTTTTTGAAAGTAGGAACAAACGGAAGGCGGTCACTTTGTACCAGTTTGAAAGTAGAGTCTCTCCTTTTAGCCTCACAAATCAAGTATACATCATCCTCTAAGTACACAACTTAATAAATAATACTACAAACTGATTACCTGTAGACCATCATTGTGATCCCAGAGTAGTTTTTGGTTAAAACGTAAATTCCTGGAATAATGAATGCAATAAAAGCAACAGTTCCAATTATTTGTGGTCCATATCGTGGAGCCTTTGAGTACAAGTAAGCAAGAAAAGCAAGAAAGGCATAAAGCTGGAAATCTACAGCCAGGTACCAAGACACAATGAAACACTGCAACATAATTAATACAATTTCATAAATGAGGAATAAAAATATATAATAATATGGCTATATAAATAAAAGATAACAACTTATCCAGGATTCCAAACGTTTTGGTTTCTGTACAAAAACTCTTCCACGTGTAGGCCTTAGGATATGGGCCTAGAAAATAGTTACATGACCGCGTGTTTCAATCCCCGTGAAGAAAATTTTTTGTTATTATTTTTGCTTCAATAATACAATTTTATTTTTTCATCAATCATAAATTAAATTTGTTTTAGATATATACATAGGAGAAGTGCCAGAGAAAAAAAATGACGAATGTACGATTTATGTCGTATTGAATCAGTTGTAGTTTTCATTTGTTAACTTTTCAGGTGTACTAACACTATGGAAAATGGCGAGGAGGAATAACGATCAGAATCCACGGAAAACGGTCATGAAAATAACCGAATAAGGGGGAAGAACGATGATAGTTGAACTTTGTTTTTTAATTTCCAAAAATGTGGTCAGTTTGTATATTCAGCGCCCACCCCCTGACCATATCAAAATATCGCCCCCGAAAAAAATATCCGGTATTTTTGATCAGAATTTCATTTTGCTTGTTAAAACGTCTCGATCTCTACAAATCTTCTTGGAAACAAAGAAAAAAATGTCAATAGATAAAATATTATACAACATATGATATAAAAAATCGTCAAGGCCACTTACCATGGCCGTATTAGTACTAAGATACAATGGCAACTTACCTGGTGTATTAGTTGGATATAATGGCACATATCTGATATATTTCTAGGATGCAATGGCACATACCATGTATTAGTTGGATAGAGTGGCACATACCTGGTATATTGGTAGGATATAATGGCACATATCTGGTGTATTAGTAGGTACAATGGCACATACCTGGTGTTCGGTGCCAATGTAGTTGTTAATAAACAGCAAGTGGGTCCACCAATATTCACCACACGTTGTAGAATCAAAAAGGACTCTGCTTAGAGGACCACCTCCGTTTTTCAGCACAACGAAATTATGAAAAGCGAATATAAACACGTAGGCAGGGATGAGCCTGAAATATTCTTTGCGTTTAAAAATTAGAATTTGCTTGTACATCATTTTTAGTTAGGTTGTAAGAATCCATTCATATTTACGTACAATTAACATTCATACCAACATTCACACAATAAATCCATACACGAAAAAGTAGAAATTTGAATAATAACCAAAGATCAGAATGAAAACGTAAGATTAAGAGAACGAAAGCAGCTTGTTTCGCTGATGAAGTAACAGACCCCCGCCCGTGGCACATATTTTGGGATGGCATTTTTCCATATTTTTGTCTAAATAATATAAAAAAATACATTAATGTTGTAATAAATAGAATCAATGATTATAATAAGTATGCAATTAACAAAAATGCGTGCATACCCCGGTGGCCAACATTTTATGCTTACATTTAATCATCGCTTACAATCTGTTTAACCAAAAGAAATAAAGATTTTTATTTATTTATTAAATATAGATTTTTTATTTTGTAATTGATAATTACCAATCTCGATTTTGATTGAGAAAGGGTGGAAAATTGTAGACCACCCCAGGTGGCAAAAACTAGCTATAAGCTATATACAATTTATTTATTTATTATTAGCTGCAGTATTGATCCCACGATTTTTAATAATTATTACCCAAAGAAAAAATGTTTTGACAGTGCCGGGATTCGATCTGATAGTATTAACTTGACCAGTAGCTATGTCAGAGGCTTCCGGTTCGAGTTTGTGCCCCATAAAAAATAGCTTTTATTTAGCTAATCATTTATTTTTCATCTCCAGTGACCGAGGTGGCATCAAAAATAGAACTAATTATTTTTTATTTAAAATACAGAATAACCCTAGGTGCCTTCATTCAAATAAATGTTTACATCTACTAATTTACTTACATGTCCATTTAAACACAAAATAATATTAGATACAACAAAAAGTTAAATAATATTAATAAATGATCTGTAGGCCAGCAGGTAGAGAGTTGAATTCGGTAATAATTCAAACAAGGGTGGAAACATTTTAATCACTCTATTTCAGGTCAAATATGAATATCTTGAGTTTTCCTCCTCCACTGAGGCGAGCGCTGGTTGTTAGGTCAAATAGTTTAGTGAAAAGGGGGTCTTTCTTCAAAATGAATAAAAAATGATTTATCCATGTACAAAATACAATGCCAAACTATTCAATCATCTGTATACCCTTGTGTTTTAACTTTTCATGTATTAGCACTCATTGAACGCAAAATTGAATGCTCCACAACATTTACTTGGAGCTATTTTTTCTTTAAACAGGTACTTTCTCCAAAAAATAAAATTATAGCGAACATCGCACTTACTAGCAAAAGTTAAAAAACTGTCGGTAACTTCTGGAGAAGTATTTTTTATGTATTGGTATTCATTTTAAGAAAAATTTTATATAAACGGTTCCTTTGATTAGATGGATCGTTTTTTTATTTATATAGAATAAACTAAAGACACACCCCTTTTTTTTACCAAATTGTTTGACCTAACAACCATCGCTCGCCTCTGTTAAGCAGGAAAACTCAGGATATGCATATTTGACCTAAAATAAAATGATTAAAAAGTTTCCAGCTTTGTTTGAAGTATTTTCGATTCCGGGATTTTGGCCCCTGCCTACTTGCCTACTACAAATAAATTTTTTAATAAATTTTACTTATTTGTAATAAATATACACAGCCTAAGACATTAAAATAAGTTGATTTTGATAACATTCTAATTGTATAATCTAGGTTACTGTTATGCAGTAGTACATATCTACATAGTAATGTGTAAATCTAGGTATATATGTATTTACATATTTATGTGTGAATAGCTAATTGTGATTTAACGTGTGTGTGTGTGTGTGTGTGTGTGTGTGTGTGTGTTACTGTGTAGATATTTCAATTTTATTTTTCTAGTCAGTTCTTGTTTCATCTTGTTTTGGTTTACAGTTATTTCATTTTATATTTTTAATTAACGATGAATATGAGTCTTTTATATGTACGTGTATATTTTATTTTATTTTATTACTACATTGTAAATTTTAGGAGGGACAGATACTGTCAGAAAACCCACTCTATGTAAAATAAATGTTTGTTTTTAATGGAAATAGCCCCAGGATAATAAAGATATTATTACTATTATAAATACGACCTGTGTATTCATCAAAACAACTAGTTTGAAACTAGTAAGATAGGAATATTAAGATTGCCATTTAATTTGGAGAAACGCTAGAAATATTCTTGTGATGGACATTTGCATAAAATAGCAAAATGGTGAAATTTAGGCTTTATTTTCAAAAATTTGTCGTCCGTATGCAAACTCGACAAAATGATACAATCCATATGAAGTCGGTTATAAAACAGTTTGACAGTTAGAGGTTTTTACCTCAGGAAGGTGCAAAAAAAAATATATATATATATATATAACAAGTAAAAATAAAACAATAATTTTAACTACTCATAATTAATTGATACCAATTAATGATCCAATGAGGCAATTGAAGAATTATACCAGATGTATTGAGCTAGAATACTCCTACTTATAAATGGTCTAAAATCATTCATTGCAATGGGTAAAACTATTTTTATTACTAACAACTCTATCTATGAAATCTAAAGAGCCATTGTAATTGTATAGTTAAAAATGTTTGCCAAAGCAAAAGATAATGCGGTGAAATATGCTTTGTTTTGCAATGTAAAATTAAAATTAGGAATATGATGGGATCAATTTTTCGATTGAGATTGTAGTTAACACAGAATAACATATATATAATTAACATTAAGATTATGATTAAGGTTAAGATTACCTGCACCATCGCATGGCTACATGGAGCCACACATTAATTTCTTTGCCTTCTTTTATATCCTTTATGAATTTTCGGAAAGTCAAAAATCCTGTTATTAGCATAAATGTGTTGACTACTATTATTCCAGTGTGGAATATTATAGACGACACCTTTCCTATCTCCTGAAAACCATAAATAAATCATATTATTTTAATAATTCATAATAATTGTAATTGTAAACTTCCACACTGACAAACATTTATACGATTTTAGCATGTTTGCCAAGGTCGGAGGAAAAGGTTTACAGGTATATAAATTTTTAAACAGGTAAAATTAACACAAGAAGGCTGACATGGGGCCCACACACGAAACAAAAAAGACTAGAACTAAACAGACGATTTGGGCATCTTTACAGACTACTTCAAACGACATCCTATCTCTCAATAACAATAATAAGTAAATTACAAATTTACAAAGATAAACTAAAGCCAATCTGGACATATGGAATGGAGCTGTGGGGGACAGCAAAAAAAGTTGATCATCAAGCGTATCCAATCCTTTCAATAAAAAGTCCTGAGAACAATAGCCAATGCCCCATTTTAAGTCAGCAACAAAACCCTTCATAATAATCTTAATATACCCTATATTCTTGAACTCATCCCTTCCAAGTTCATGAAATTCCATATTAACCTATCCAACCACTCCAACCCTCTAGCACAGTCATTGCACTGCACCAATCATCCCTATAATATTCCTCGGACTAAGGCGGCAGTGGCCTGGTGACCTGCTATAAATAAGTGACAGCGGGAGTCCTGGCAATCCTGTCCTGAACGTCTGTGTCTCTCGCGCACTTAGTCAGCCTTCACTGGCTCATATCCGTTGACAGGTCTAACGTAGGAGCGTGGGGGGACTTCCCAAGACTTCGCTTCCTCTTATGCATGCGAGAGTGGCGACAATCAGGTAGATTTGGGAGGTCCCTGGGCTGTTCTAAATACTTTGTGAATAAGTGAGTGAATGAAAAACTGTAAATATGGCATGAATAAGAACAATTAGTTATTTCCCAATAAGTCAGATTGTAATTTTATCGCAATAATAATACGAAATTAACACGACGCTAAATTTTCAATGTATTTTTAACAACACCCCGAACTACACAGTGCATAATGTGGTTAAGATATAAATTTCAAAGATATTTCAAAAAATTAAGTTTTGCGAAGCAACAGTGGAAATTACGTTGATTGTTTTCGTCATTAAAGACGATTTCAATATTTTATGTAATTATTTCTGCTATCTATATTTCTTTTTTATAAATAATTGAAAAGGCGATTTTTGGCGAATAAGATTGCTTAACAACTAAGTCTATTTATAAAGACTTTAAAATATTTCCTCAATTACATCAGCCAACTCACAATAATGTCATATACAGTGTAAATATTGTTAATACAGGAGGGGGTACGGAGTAATATGGACGGAGACGGTATGGACCATGTTTTGAAAATGAGTTAGTGTTCTACAGAATTTATAGGGGCCTGCTTGATTTTACTTGTGCGCTGAGAGTAGGGTCCAATGTGGCTTGTTTGTTCCAAACTTCGGTCGGATGTAGGCTACCTAGACACAAGAGGTCAAGCCGGGATCTCCTACTAAATACTTTGCCGGGGGGGGGGGGGGGTCCATCCAGTTATATACCATATACCTGATCAAATGCTCGGGATGGCATTGCCACCTTCGGTTAACTAAAGGTACGCAAATGACCACATCACAAGGCAATAAGGTACACGATATGTTGGCAAGGGAGCAATTCTCCAATTTTTACTATAGTATTTTGGACACATGTCAACCAGAACTTCGTTGAGCTAAAGAGAGAGGCTTTTTCCTACAACTGCAAGACATTACACAGACTAGTCCATATCAAGTACCAAACTGAACCTGGGATATAGTTCTACTCGTATTTCTAACAAATATATACAGTCATGAAATAAATGCAATTATGAAAAAAACCAACTTAAATAGGGAATAAAGAGGAATCACAAGCTAACAAAAAAATTAAAAACTAAATAATCAAAATGACTTTTTTAAGTTAATATTGTTACATTAGCTTACAAGGTCATTTTCTTTTGGATTGAACATAGGGGAGTCGTAAGCAGCCAACATCCGATGTCCAATAATGATGATGAACATTGATACTGTTTTAACTCCTGAGACTGTAGTCAACTCATCTCTCTTATTCGAAAAAAGAGCTGGAAGATGTACGTTTAGTGAGAAGTTCGTGTACCACCGTCCTAAAAAAAAATAATAGTTAATTGTCCAGTATCATACAATACAGGGTTTGATGAGCTTACTGATTTCGTGATATTTCCGTCAATTTGTATTGAATTATTTTTGTTAACATTGACACAACACGGTCACAGCTTTCTTATATAAACATAATTATTTTTTATCTGGTTTTAGAGATTTTTTGTAATTCTAGAACAGTAAAGCCAGAATAGTATATATTCTTGCTACGGTATTTAATTTGATACCATACGCAACATTCCTTATTACACAGTAATTACTTAATTAACGAGTCATTTATGTTTCATGGGATTAATTTTGTCAAATCTTTGTGCTGGGACTATGCCCCTATATTAAATCACACTGTACTGGTCACCAAAAGCTTTGGGCTTAAACTTTGCAGTTATGGCCTTCTGCCTGGTAGCAAAATGTTTTCAATCGGGATTTATGGGTATTTAGCCCCCTCAACCCTTCCCCACACATTAGGTGGAAATCCTCAAGTTGTGGACTGCATAGTCGAAAATCAAGTGTTTCTCCTACGTGCATAGGCACTTTTCCGCCGGTCATTTTTTACCTCCAGTCCCTTCTGTAGCCTTAGTCGAAATCAATCAGTAAATTTAACTAAATCTATTTTTTCAATGTAATTTTAATCTGGGAAGAGAAGAGTAAATACCGACCCCCCCCCCTTGGCTAAGTCTTTGTTAAGATTGAAATCGAACGGATTATATTTCGTAGGAGACAATCATAAATTAACGCCTGATTTTGCTTCGGTAAGCTTTCCATTAATTGTGCTTGCTCAGTGCTCTAGTTCCATATCGAGATATTAATGACGTTGTGATTCATTCGGAAATATCAGAAAAGGTTTCGGATTGATATAACATAAATATTGTTCAAGCACCCCCCAAAATAACTCGTGATAGGTAATCCAATCCCATTGGCGTGAAATCCAATAGCTATTACTTTAGAAAAAAAAATTCGAACTTGATTCTGATCTGGGTTCGGAGGCCCTAATCGAGATTTCCTCATCGGGCAGATTATAGGGAGGTAACCTGTCGTTACCAAACTCCACCCCTCGGCTAAAGGCTGGTTCATTCTATGCCAGTAATTTTGTTTAGTAGCGAGAGATTTAGTAACTAAACATGTTTGGAGTGAGTGTTATATTAGTAAAATGATTTGGCGGGATTGACCCAGTAATTGATCCAGCGGGGGATTTTAATGTCTCACACTGCTCGGTTCCTGGACAGCTCTTGAACATTCCTGGTTAGTAAAGCTCGTTAGTAGTCTGTTGTCATTCTACTAAGTCACTCGTTACTGGATATCCTACTTAGTAGGGAACACATGATAGTTATAAGCCATTACATCGCTGCACTGCTAAGTTTTAATAAGAAAGTTTTGCTAAAAAAATGTCCCTTAAATGGCCAGAATTTAAATATCTTTCAACTGATTTTGGGGCAGAAAGCAATTCACATTATTGAAATTACAGATCTTGCATAGTTGGATATTACTAAACTTTATTTTTTTAATATCACAATCGACCTACCACCAGAAACATTCCAAACAAGAAGGTTTTTCATTTGGTATTTTTGATTAAAAATAAATAAATCATTCATTTACTCTTCAAATATCGATTGTTTTTTCACTGATTTACGAGTAGAATTGTGTTACATGAACTATATATATTCACGTCTGTTTCTTACTGCTTATTAAATCAATATCGGCAATATTATCCAAAATAACTTCACGTTATTTGTTGAGCAATACGTTAAACCTAAAATCCGTTATGTGCTATATTGTGACTGTATGGAATACTCTATGAAACGTATACAAACGAAATAAATAGCTAGAAAGTCAACAGTCTAACAAACAGTTCGGATATGGAAAAAAATAATTAAATAATTGGCCTAAATTGAGATATAGTGGAGAATAATTATCCCACGATATTAAATTGATGTTACCTTTAATTACTTCTTTTTTACCGTTTTTATAAAACAAACACATGAAAATAATTTTTTGTTTACCTGTTATTAAAGGTAAAAAAGTTTTTTTTTTTAATTATTCCTGAGCGTTCCTGAAACCTTTCAAAGTTTTACCACGGTAACGTTCGTCAGTAATTTGAAAGGAGTTAAGCAATAAAGAACCAATACAAACATGTTTGCTCATAGTAATGCCGGAGGGTGGAATCCTATCCTCCGACTGAAATAATTGCGAACGAAGGTATTGTTTTGCCTCCGTGAACAGAGAATTAGGAGTTCTCGGAACCAACAGTTCATTATTCTTTGCTCCGCGAACACCAAAACATTCATACTACACCTTTGGGTCCGTTATCGGTTTGTTATCCTCTGCACGAACGAAGCTATAGTTATT
This sequence comes from Acanthosoma haemorrhoidale, assembly GCA_930367205.1. Classification (NCBI taxonomy): domain Eukaryota; kingdom Metazoa; phylum Arthropoda; class Insecta; order Hemiptera; family Acanthosomatidae; genus Acanthosoma; species Acanthosoma haemorrhoidale. The sequence goes on from OV884009.1 coordinate 45,612,535, forward strand.
TCAAGTGAATCTCTGTTAATGAGTTAGGTTTGTTTTTGAGTTACTGGTGATTTGAGTTTTTTGTACTGATATTTGAATAGAAGTTTTTTTCCCAAAGAAATTCTGAAATTTATTCAAGTGAGTATATTTTTACTAATTCAAAAAATATAATAAAACAAATTTTTGCGTTCACATAAAAAATTAATTTTTACAATAGTGATATTACGTCGAGGAGATATTCTAACTTGTGCTATTTTGCACGAGTTGAAAGTGCTTTTGGGTCTACATGTGTTTGTTAAACATTTCTTTACACTATGAAATCTACAAAGAGTTCATTTTTGTTCATTGATGCCTGTAGTGATTCTAACTACATAAGTTAAATCACCCTATACTCTATTGCATATATATTGTAAGCAAAGTAAAATAATATGAACTAAATATATTATAAACAAAGGTAAATAACATGAACAAAAATAAATTATTATAAATCTATTAGCAATAAAGAAAGGCAGAAGTAACACTAGACGGGTCTACATCTGTCAGTCATAAATCTAAGAGACCCTTACAGCCTCCCGGCCTGCGGGATACCCTTAACACATTGCACAGAAACCGCAGGTACTGAGTAACCCTTTCAGCCTCCTGGCTAATTACTTAACACATGCAGGGACGCAGGCACTAACCAACCTTTTTTTCAGCCTCTTCTAGACAGGCTGGTTAGATACTTAACGGGGGAGCATAGCCCCTGAAAACCAGTCTTCCGCGACCGTTCCTCAGTGATACTTTGCTTCTGTTCGAACTCTGAAAATTTGACTTATTCTTTATGAATCCTCTGTACCTCTCCTCTTGAACATAGTGCATTGTCGGGGCACATACCTATCGTAAATGGAGTCAGATATGTTATTAACTCGAACAATCCACACTTGTCACCAGTGCTAGGTGATCAGGCACCACTAGTGACATCCCCGACAATGCCGATTTAGAAAACCTGCTTAGATGTGTCAAATTTAGATTTACAAACATTAAGTGAAAGAAAGGATAAACAAATATCTCATTAATTAAGACTCGAGAGTTAATTATATTGAATCAAAGTACAACAATAAATTTTTATTAATTTTATATTTGTATTACATTTTTCAAAAGCACGTTTACTAGAAGTGCGGCCCACTGTACCTTTACGCGTCAGTGGCCCGTGAAGCCATTTGGGTTGGCCAGGCCTGAATTAAAATCTTATGCTCATGGCAAAGAAGAAAAAACTGAATTGGCAAATAAATTGTTTAAAATAATTACCACTGACCTTGAACCTTTCAATGTGGTTCCAAAAAAATTGTTTGTGGGATTTTTCAAAAAGTTGGGATCCGCGATATTTATTGCCGAATAGAGAAACGTTTTCTAATTCCTTGTTGCCACGCGTCCAAAATAAAATTCATTGAACATTTGAAATTGACCAATTATATTGCTGTGACATCCGACTTGTGGACCTCGATTTCAGGGGATAGCTACATCACGGTCACGAGTCATTTCTTCATAGATGAGATTGGAAAGCAACCAAAAGAATGACAGGCATATTGCCGTGAATATCACCGAAGCTATCCAATGTTCGATGCATATTCAATTTCTTTGGACAAAGTAGTTTGTTCAGTGACAGACAACCCAAGCAACATGTCAAAACCTGCTAATGATCTGAAAATTAGACAGCTACTTTGCACAGAGGCTCAAGCACTTCTCACGACCTCAGCTCGGGAATCTCCCGTCATGATCGCCTGCGTTGGCTACTGCGGGGACCTCGTAGTCCTCCAGGGTCACGAAGACCTTATTGAATACTATCTTCCCAAGAGTATTAGGGACAACCTCGCTCCACTATGCCTCCACCTTGTACTTAGTATATATTGCCCCACAGGTTCCATTGCCATAACCATAACCCCCGCTCCGTCCCCCCATCGATGGCAGTACGCTGTCACGGCTGGAACGCTTTAGTCTTAGGTTCTAGGTATAGGTTTTAGTTTTTTAGTGCCCCGGTTGTAAGCTGAAGGTGAGCCTCATCACCTAGTGTGTGTATGTGACTATGGACTTTTAACTTCAAAACGAATGTATTTTTTATAGGCACTCCTTCGAATGCATCTGTGTATGCAGAATGAGGAGAAATATGTAAATCATAAATTATTCATTTATTTATTTTGTTCATTGTAATTTTCAATAAAGAGGATTTGATATTTAAAAAAAAAAAAAAAATAGCCAAGAAATAGCCATGTTTGGTTGGCAACTTCCTTGGTTTGTACTATATATTTATCTTGTATGTTACTGCTTTTGTACTAATTTGTATTATATTGCTCTTGTTTGTTATTTGTCAATCGATGACACAGTTAACAATTTTTTTTATTTTATATTATTATTTTTTCTTATGGAGGTTTACTCTTCATTTTAGAATGTCGTTAATTTTTTTTATGATGTAATAGTTCTTTTTGTTTGACAGAAATGAACTTGTCAACTGTACGTTACTGTTATTTATAGGGAACTTTTTTCCTGGAATATTTTTTTTCTTTCTACTGTATTGCTATTGTATTCTATTATTTCTGTCCTTATCCAAGGGTAAAAGTTAGAACTTCAAATCTTGATAAGTTTCTGTTGGATTAGTTGAGAAACCCACTTTTCACGTTTCATTTTTCCCTAAATGTAGACTAAAACAAATTAAAAGTCGGTTAGAAAATGAAACGATTCATTTTATATTGTCGAATGTTTAATGTTTTCCCCTATACTTCCAGGTATTATATCTGAATTTTTACAGTTTTTTTTTTAATTTTTGACAAGAGGGTTTTAATTTCAGCCACATGGCATTAAATTGAATTGTATTTCAATTAATGTAACTAACTAATGAATTATACTTACTCATAGTCTTACTGTCACCTCTCATCAAATCAATGGTTGTGCTGGCTATAACTAATGCAAGTAATCCTATCACAGTGTACCTAACAAACAAAAAAAACAGCTCATAAAATATATACATTATATTTGACAGACAGGCCTGCCACTGTAACAAAAAGATACTTGGCCCGAGAAATTTAATCAGTAATGAAAAGGAGGATAATATTTGCTCAGATTTAATCGGCCTTTTTTGGCAGTTTTCTCGATGATTTGTGGTTTTGAAGTATTAAGGTGACCTACATATGGTGTCTTCCTTTTCGTTGGTAATACGAACAGTCTCCTGTGAAATACTGTACGGCTTCTATAGTTGCTTCTCTTCCTTCATTATTTTCAATTGAATTCACATAATCTAGTCCCATAGCTCCTATTTGTATGTTAAGATCTAGTCAAGAGCTGTTAGCGGATCTAATACTGCTCAAAAACTTTTCTAGAAGACGGTTACAACGTCTTCAACTAAAGTACAACAAAGACTCACTGAAGTGACCTGCATATGTTTAGCTAAGTTCTGAAACTAAACAGAACGCAACCGATTTTTACCAACATTTTTTTTATATATCGGCATTTCATAAGTTAAGACGGTTTATTTATAGTTTACGGTTAAAAATTGTTTTAAATAGAATCGTTCACTACCAGTGAAAACGGTCAGTATGAATATGAATAATATACATATATATATCTTACCTATTCTGAATAGGAATTATGTCTAAGATGTTACTTAGTTGGTTAAGTACTTCTCTAGCTGAGTCGCTAACAATGACTAATACAAAAAAAACCTTTATTTCACTTGCCAAAGCCATGGTTATTTTTTTGTCCAAAACAAGCTAATATCACAGCAACTCGGGCCACTACATTGATTTATTTTTGGATCGTCAGAATTACATTGGAATGTATAGAAAAAAAATGGTTGTTAAGTTTGTAAGTGGCGCTGAGGTGGTTAGCACAATGTGTTGCCACTCAACCTCTGTTATATCAATCTGATACTATGTTAAGTTTTTATTCAAAAATATGCTCACTTCTCCCCACGGGGGACAGTACAATGCGATTGTCTTTCGTCTGTCTATATACACGTAATACCCATGTATACTCCACGATAGCCGTCGTAAAAATGACTGCCTATCTGTAAATTTAAAGGTGTATTATAAAACACTTAGAAATTTACTAATTAGTTTTTGGTTTAAATATAGCAGTATGGGAAGTATGGAACTTAATGTTTCAACTCAGAAGATATTCAACATTTCAAATTTTAGTCGCTTACTCATGGTTTGGCCGAACCTCAATTCGGTAATCGTCGATTCCACTCGTCCAGTATCCAAAAGTCCAAGATATATACCTTTAGGAATCACAACTTTTGGACATTTCCATACAAATCCAAGTGCCACACGCTCTTCACTTGGATCTTATGTAACTCTGTAGGTCTTGGCGGGTGTAGAAATGAGGGGGGGAGGGTGGAAGCAACCCTATTTTCTTGTCCGGGGACCCAAGAGAGAATGATTAGTTTTTCTTTCCGGCTTTCTGTTTGGAGACCGATTATTTCATTATTCTATAACTATGTAATAGTTTTTTTTTAAATAATATAAAATATAATAAATAACTTACGCAAAGATGTAATAGCCAGTTGCTTGTTGTGACTCCGCCATGGTGAAGGTGAATTTGGGTAAGATAGCAATATGGGCGTTGATATAGTTAGCAGACAAGGACGGGTACAAATGCTCCCTCAGAGAACTCTCGATGTCTTTCTCTGAACAGGAGTCGGGTACGCAGAGTGCCCATCTGATTACATTTCTCTTCCTCATTCTCAGATCCGTTGTTGGCTGAAAGATTGGACGCAGATATTTAGAATATCTGCGGATATTTTAATGGTCTAACAAATAATTAATGTGGGACAGCGCGAACGCAGTCCCAACTCCCAAAAACAGAGCGTCCGATATACCCCGATTCAGGATATTCGAAGGGATCAGCCCAACCGAAGTGCAATGGGAGGGCTTCACCCTGGAAGACCCACCTTCATGCTCACGGTAAACCTCTACAATGGTCGATGCGTAGTGTCCTTCAAAGCGTTCTATGAACCTAGTTTTTTAGTATAATGACTTACAGGTATGTAGCGACCGCTAACTACATAAGATAAATCACCCTATACTCTATTGTATATATATTGTAAACAAATGTAAATAACATGAATAAAATATATTGTAGACAAATGTGAATAACATGAACAAAATATAAATCATTGTAAATGTGTTAAGCAATAAAAAATGCAGGGTGCCAAGTAGTTATATGAGCTGGGACACCAGCTGTAGTCAGGTATGAGGCCAGATGAGGCCACAGACCCTCGGCAAGAACCCTGCCAGCCTCTCCCAGAGGACAAAGAAACCACACGTCATTGGCCACAACAATCTTAATGATGATTGGCTAAGGGCAGGGCTAGATGAGTATTTAAGCCAGGGTCTAGCCCCTGTAAATCATTCTCTCCTGGCAACTACTGGCTCGTGGCTATCCGCTTGAACTTTGAAAACCTGACAGCTTTTTTATGAAAAACCTCTGCATCTCTTCTCTCCTAACCTCACTATGTTTTAGTCCGTCGTCGTCAGACCCCACACCTTCCTAGTGGGAATCTCTGCCTTCGTCTCGCTAAACTAGCACCTCCTAGGGAGAGACCCTTCCCTCGCGGACGACGGTTGCCGTGGCCCTGCAAATTTTCCTAGCAGCCCTCCTGCGGCAATCCAGTCTGCCTCTCTCCGGTTCACACTCGCCTTTGGGATCCGGACAGTTTTCGCCTACCCTCAGATACCGAGTGTGAATTCGTGGTCATTCCAAGACCACATAAACTTCCTATAATCTACCCTGTACCTCTTCTCCTGAACATAGTGCACTGTCGGGGTACATACCTATCAAAAAATGGAGTCAGACAGTAAAGCCGTCATGAAACGATTGTCCAGGTTATAAACTCAAACAACCCTCACTTGTCACCAGGGCTAGGGTAACCAGGCACCCCCCTCGTGACCACCCGACAAGGTATAATAACTGCGACAGGTATAATAGCATCGATTCTTCGGCTCGCTCAAGGATTTTTGATTTAAGGCGTATGTGGGCAACAGCCGGCCCGCGGGCCGGATCCGGCCCGCTGTAAGATTTGATCCGGCCCGCGAGACATTTTGAAAAACCCAATTTAAAAAAAAAAAATACACTACTTACTCATACTCATGGAATCAAGTGAGCGAGCAAGCCGAGTGGCGGTGATCATCAAAGAGTGAGGCGGCAAACATCAAAGTTCAAAGCCATTGATGTTTGCCGCCACACTGGCGGCGCAACAAAGGATTATTGCTTCGCAATTGTATTGTTCTACACTAGACGATTCTAGATCATTCCTTCATTTTGCCTATATAAGCGGGTGGATGGCCGGAACTTAGTTCAGTCCTATTCGAGCTACCGTGGTGATAAGTTTGCTTTGTGACTTTGTGTGCATCTTGAGTGCTTACTAATTATACCTATTTTCTTATTAAGTTTATCGAACGATAAGTAAATGAAAATGATGTCTGGTGGAAGGAAACGAAAAGTAGATGCAGAGGGTCGCCAGTTTCAAGAAAAATGGACTGAAGAATTCTTCTTTATCTTGCACAATGGTAAGCCTATTTGTTTGATGTGTAATGAATCCATTTCGGTGATGAAAGAATTCAATATAAAGAGGCATTACTCAACTAAGCATCCTACGCTGCTCTCACTGACAGGACAAATAAGAAAAGACAAAATCCAGAAACTTACCGCAAATTTGGAAAAACAGCAGCAAATATTTCATAGACAAAGAACACAACTTGATAATGTTGTGAAAGCTAGTTTTATAGTTAGTTCAAAATTGGCAAAGTCATTGAAACCATTTGCCGAAGGAGAATTTATCAAGGAGTGTATGTCAGAAGTTTGCAGTGTTTTGTGTCCTGAAAAGAAAAATGAATTTGAAAAAATTAGTTTGTCAAGACGAACCGTTGTACGACGTATAAAAATGATGGCTAATGATATAAAAACAACATTGACTGGCCGTATGACTGGTATTGAATCATTTTCCATAGCATTAGACGAGAGCACCGATTTGTCTGACATAGCTCAACTGGCTATATTTATTCGAGGTGTTGATAAAGAATTCACTATTACTGAGGAATTGCTTGCTTTACAGCCGCTAAAAGGAACCACTACAGGAGAGGACATTTTTAATGAAGTTCAAAAGGTATTCACAAGTTTTGGCTTGCCATGGTCGAAATTAGTTGGAGTATGCACAGATGGTGCACCTTCTATGGTCGGCTTACGTAAAGGTTTCATCGGAATTTTGAATGAAAAAGCAACTGAATTAAATGTGCAAAAAGATGGTTTGATAGTCCTTCATTGCATTATCCACCAACAGAACTTGTGTTCTAAGTCCATTCGACTCCAGAATGTTATGAATGTGGTAGTAAAAACCATCAATTTTATTCGATCCCGAGGGCTTAACCATCGTCAGTTCAAGGCGTTTTTGGATGAAATATCAGCCGAGTATGACGACGTAACATATTATTGTGAAGTCAGATGGCTAAGCAAAGGGAAAATGCTGAAACGGTTTTACGAGCTTAGAAATGAGATAGCAGAATTTATGCAAATAAAAGATAAACCACTATCTGAATTGAGTGACGCAAAATGGATATGTGACTTAGCATTTCTTGTCGACCTTACAGGCCATTTGAATGATTTAAATTTGAAACTTCAAAAACAAGGACAGTTAGTAAATGATTTGTACAGCCATTTGAAAGCGTTTCAGAACAAAATCCGCTTGTGGGAGGCACATATGCTGTCTGGTAACAGTTACCATTTCACCACGCTCTCTGCGTATGAAAATATTGCTTACGCTCAATATGCTGAAGAACTCAAGTTACTGTCGGAGCAATTTTCGATCAGATTTAGCGATTTCAAACACATGGAAGACTGTTTCAATTTATTTGCTACTCCAACAAAAAGTAATGTACAAAATGCTCCAATACACTTGCAAATGGAGTTGATCGAGATTCAAGAAAACTCACTCCTAAAATCTAAATTTGAAGACGTGGAGTTGTGCGATTTCTACAAAAAATACCTCGAAGAAGACCATTTTCCGCAGCTTAGAAAATTTGCAAGAAGATTGATTTGTGCGTTTGGCAGTACTTATAAATGCGAACAGTTCTTTTCATTGATGAAAGTTAATAAATCAAAACATCGTACAAGGCTGACTGACGATAATTTGGAAAATTCTTTACGTCTTTGTACCAGTGGAATTAATCCAAACATCGATGAATTAGTTTCCCAAATTCAAGCTCAAGTGTCTCATTGATTTCGGTGTCGCTATTTAACTTTCGTAGTTTGTAACAATTCTAAATTTAACGATTTAATTTAATGCTGTAGGTACCTATTTTTTCATTTCATTTTGTTATTTTAATAAATTGTGTTGTAATAACATTGTCGTATTATTTCATGGCTGACTGATATCTATCGCTAAAAATTATGAACACTACTTTAAAATGCACTACTTTTAAACGCGGCCCGCGAACGTATTTGCACACTAAAGTTTGGCCCATAACATGTCAAAGGTTGCCCATACCTGATTTAAGGAGTGGGTATGGTCGGGGTCGACTCAGCCTCCTGAGGATAAAAGCGTGGCTAGTTAATAATAATAACGAATTCGATTAATAAAACAGGATTTAAGGCTGGGTAACCCTTGGTGACGTTCGTGACCTACCTTAGCGCTACTTACCTGCCAACTACCTCGATTTCCATGTCTACATTACCTTAATACGTTGTGATTGGCTGGTACTAAAGTAAATCTTATTTTTTGTTGTAATTATTAAAGTTACTCAACATTGTCTTTTATCCGTAATGATTAAGTTATCTGTATTTTATTTTCCAGTGGCTTATTACTGATACATTTAATTTATTAAGATACAGTGGAATCCCGATATTTCGTATCCCGAGTATTCATATTTTCGGTGTAAGTGGTATAAAAACAATGTATTTCGGTCCCCTCGGTAATTCGTATTATTTTTATGCTCAAGGACACTTAAAATGCCTTATAATAAGTATTTCCAGCTTAAAAACTTCGTTAATTCGTTTCAAAAAAGGGAAAGAGGACAGTGAGAGACCAGAGAGGAGAATGAGTGCGAGATAAATAATTTCTAGGAAATCAAGTAATCCCTTCTTCAGAAGCAAAAGGAGAGCGAGTGAGAGAGACAAGTTTTATATGACATCGTACTATTTTGACGACGGCCTAGCAGTAGGGGGGATGCTAACCGACGACGAAATTTTAGATCCATCTGAGGACGTTGATGGTGAAGATGATGCACCAACAACTACTGCTTAAGTTGCTAAACAATACGTGAACAACATGCACCATTTTTTAGCAAAATCAGATGTTGGTCTGAACACTCTTGACAAAGCAATTGACAATACCCGTCTGCAAGGATTGCGTCAAAAAAAAATTACAGATTTTTTCGAACAAATGTTTGACTGGTGTTTATTTAATCGAGAACGTATGTACATATTTGTTATTGCATGTATTGTTTATTGTTTAGTTTAGTACTAAGCAGTGTTTATTGCATAGTTTTTATCCTTACTACATTGTACATACTTCTTAATGCGTACATGTTTGCATTAATACGTTTTTTATTAAGTTATTTGCCTGTAAAATTACTATATCGAGATCGACTTGTGCTCATTCAAACAGATACAAGCCCTATCCACGTTTGCTTTTCGACGTTTAGGTTCCTTAACAAAGGTTCCAACAAAGAACCGTCTGTTACTTAGTTCCAAGAGAAATGTCTCGCCATTATATTTTATCTAAAGCTAGTAGTGTCTCATGAATTAATTGACATTGCTAAATACTTATTTGCCAATGGTCGTCTTTACCGTAAGTCTACAAAGTCAGTTAGCTCCAGAAATAGGATCTAAATTCAGCTGTAAAGACGAAATGGAATTTTTTTTTCTGATTCTGGGTGGTCCTCAATTGTCCACCCTTTCTAAGCCAATCAAAATCAAGAGTGTTTATTTACAATATAACGGTTCGCTAATAATTACAATAGTTAGGTGATATAATCTATCCCTAGAAAGAGAATTTTTTTAAAAAGTACAATGGACATGTCATAAGATAGAATATGTTTTGTTTTTTTTCAAACTTTAAAAATGTAGGATAAGGGAAAAATAAAGTAAAATTTATTCGGGGTGAACGGATCCTTTTACTAGGAGGACCTATTTGAAGTTTGGGTGAAGGAATTAAGGAGTGAGGGAGACCTCAGTAGAGGTGTAAATGTCACAGTGCAGTGGTGAGAGACCACTGATGGGTTTATAGAATATGTTTAAAATAAAGAAATATTTATAGGGTACTGGAGATGTTTATAAAGAATATTTAATTTGATTTACCACTGATAAAGTTGCGAACATTTATGACAGTTTTAATAATTATTAATTAGGACGTCAAGATTAACTTGAAGGCCTAATAAAAATTTTAATATTTATTTTTTTTAATAACAACTTATTATTTAATTGCTGTTTCATACGCCACTTTTCAAGAGAGTTTCCCTATTGTTCTGAACACATTAAAGATGATAGTAATAAAACTTTCAAATTTATGATATATAAAACTATCTAGTAGCGTATTCACAATGATTTAACGCATATTTAAGAAACCCACGAAAAGTCCTATTAATATCTCTTATTGATTTTTATTCAATTCACAAGTCGTTAAAATCCTTTATTAATGTTAAAACACGTAACTAAGCCCATAATTAATGTAAAAAATGGCTACTTATCCTTCAATCAAATGATTTGATGATTAATTTGGTTAATTTCTTACATTTACAACTGTTTATTACCAAATGTATTACTTATTGATATTAGCCTAAGACGGTGACTGACCTCTTTCAATCTTATGCCGGGCTCCCACGGGACGTGAGTATTATCGATACATTTAATATGGATTAAGGAAATAAAATACATTAAAATTAATTTTGTGTTTGAAATTCATGTGAAAGCCAAATTGTGTGAACGGTTCAATTTTAATCTAATTTCCTTCATACGTATTAAGTGTGTCAATAATACTCAATTTCGTTACTTACGACCCGTGGGAACCAGGCATTAAACAGAGACCTCAAATGCGAAGTTATGCCACTGCTTTCATAGTCAGTAAATATAATTTAAATTTAATAAGAGAGATTACCTTGGATGCCTCCCAGGTTGATTCAGTATCTTTAGGATTATTAATGTTAAAACACGTAACTAAGCCCATAATTAATGTAAAAAATGGCTACTTATCCCGTGGGAACCAGGCATTAAACAGAGACCTCAAATGCGAAGTTATGCGACTGCTTTCATAGTCAGTAAATATAATTTAAATTTAATAAGAGAGATTACCTTGAATGCCTCCCAGGTTGATTCAGTATCTTTAGGATCTTGATATACGGTAGAAATGTCTGTCAGGAAATCTGGGCAGACTAGTTCATCCGGTGAGAACTCCAAGCTGGCTATCATGTACTTGCCGTGAATCCCGAGCTCGGGGACGAATATCGAAACACACTCGTCAAAATTGCCCATGTTGAAGTCGTTTCCGTACAGCAAGCCGGAGTTCACTCCAGATGCTCTTGCGTCGAACACTTGTGGAAAAAAACAAAAATTTGAATATGTATAAGTAACTATACGAAACACAATTCAAACTCATGTACAGAAGTTAAAAGTAGAAACATCCACAAGTATTCAAAATCATTTCACTACAGCAACCAAAAGCTACTTTGCCAAAATTTTGCTGTCCAGCAGGACACAGGCGGTTCCCGTTTTCGCTGATTATATCTCCTGCCTCAGAGTAAATTTGCTTGGATGGGACCGAGGTATGCAGAAACGCATAAATATTTTTGGCAATGGAACCTATGGGTGAATATTTATATTCGTTGTTTCGCTAATAATCCTCCTTCACCTGTTATGGTAATGCTACTTCCTTGATGTAGCGTTGGGCAGTACTGACGCTGTGTACAGTTGTGGTTCGCTGAATTTGTACTGCTTCTTTTTTGGCCTCTCTCGAAAAAAGACTTCTATTCATCTGGATCATCACAACTACTTGCACTTGGTTGAGCAAGCTCAAATTGCGATGTTTATGACTCATTACCAAAGTCGTTTCGGTTATCCATTTTGTTTTAAGTAATCCTTGATTGCGTTTTTGAGAGCTTCTGAGAAATGCCCTTTTTTTGCAATGAAGATCCAGGAATGTTGCTACCTACGATATTGATCTTGCGTCATAGGTGTGAGGCGATTATCTATACCACCGTCGATTGTTAGAAAAATAATCGGTAGACATTCGATAGTACACAGCAATCGATCAATCTAATGTAACAATCGACAATCGGTTGGTCATCCCTAAGCTCCCTCACTCGCCAACCGTTTCGCTATATAGTGAAGACCAAAAAGAAGGCAAGTTAGCCACTCATGACATGAGTGGGGATTGTTACAAGTGGCAAAACCGACCCCATGACATACTTATGTATTTACAAAAGATCACAAGGCCACTGCTGCTTCAGGTGACGAGGAGGGTTGTATGGATGAGTGTTACTGGATAAGGAGGAGTTCACAATAGGATTTGGATGTATGGACAAGTTTTCATGGAATTCGTCGAATTTGTAGGTTGTAAGATGAAGGAATCTAGGTACATGGAAATTATGGGGTGAGTTTGTGACGTAGAAGAGATCATTGACTATCGATCTGAAGACTTTGGCTTAAAATATTTGAGTCTCTTTGCGGTACATCTTTGCTTTTGGGCATCTACTCATTTTTTTGCTGACAAAACTGCTGACATTTGTCTTTTCAGTTAAATATATTTTAACCAAACGTTTGTCAGAATAATCTGAGTTATTATTTAATGTACTTATTCATTTCGGTGGCAGTCCTGTGACTGGCGGATAAGTTTCCCCTTTTGTGATAACTGATCAACTGCATATGTTAGAAATCCGGAACCTTAAACCGTTTTTAATTTCATACAGATGCATAAAATATATACCTACTCTCTTACTGTCAATTATAAAAGTCTACATAGCATTCCATGAATATCCTCTTATAGTTTATAATCTGATTTCGACTTACTTTTTGTTGCCCAAAACGTGAGGTTTGTCAAATGATTTTCATACTGTTTGCCGTGTACAGTACAAAGTGAACCGTCTGCTCCCAGACCAGAAGGTACATAGCTAATCATTTTCGGAGTCAATATCTGAGTTATCCATGGTACTTTTACACCCTCCTCTTTGTTGCATGATTCTACAAAAGAACAAAACAATATTAATTTTATCTCGAATTCAATGAAGAAAAAGTCAATTTTATGGCTAAAAAAGGATAACAGTTTAATAATAATAAATATTTTCATGTGATATGTATTATAATTTCTTATCTTAATAGTTAAAGCTAAAAAAATACTGATTATTAAATTACTACAAAACATCGGAATGAAATAAACATAAAGCAAACCTCGTTGACCTAGAAAGTGTTCAACTAAATAATTGACCCCACTAATATTCTTTAGAAAACCGGAAGAGCGTATATCCTTAAGGGGGGTCAAGTACGTTTCCTTAGAGACAAGTTTTATCTTTTCATTCCTCCAAAGTACTACCCATAGTTAACCGTCAATACATTCCGTCCCCAGGCTTTGGGTATCTCTGATTTAACTTTCTGATCAATGCCCTTGGCCTTGTTAAGGCTTTTTTTTGCTCACCTTATACATCTATAGCCCTCGCTGGGACTGCTTCTAGGCCCTTCTTATACAGGATGGCATAAGAATAAACGTTTCTTCAGCGGATTTTGACCAAAGGCTACCATTTCTGAAGAGTGCAATAAATGAATAAGTAAAACTCCTTCTCGTCATTGAGGATATCCTGGAGTTCCTCATCTGTAGTGATCACCTGGCCATCCTTACTGATGGTCTTTTTTTCCCCTTTATTTTGAACCAGATAGGACTTATTTAATATTTTACTACTCCCTGTTATCACTTCTATGTGGTAGGTCTTGAGCTTTGTCTGTCATTTTACTTCATTTAACTTCTTTGTTTTCGATTTATACGCACTTAACCTAGTAGCATTGTAGTCAGCTTTCAGTGCTTTATTAACCCCCGCCTTTAGTTTACGTAGTTTCTCAATCCATCTCTTATATGAGATTCATTTTCCTTTGGAATTTCGCGACACCATGAACCAACAATTAATCCGGACAAACCCAAAACAACGAAAACAGTGCTCCTTTGTAAAATAATACAGATAATAACACAACTACAGATAAAGGTGACAATTACAAGTAACCGACCCTTTTAATCAATACGTGTATTAAAGAACTATATGAGCCAAAAACAAAAATCTATAAAATTTATGATGTAGCAGAGATCAAATTTGGCCACAAAAAAAACAATAAAGTACAAAAATTCTACCTTATGCCTAATTTGATTATGAGCGAAATTGCAAATAGTACAAAAAGAACCTAATAAATCAAAAATAAGTCTAGTTGAAGCAATGAAAATAACGCGAAATTTAGATTTCACTTTTAATTATAAAACATTGTGAAAATTTAAATTGCTTCTATGCAGAAATTTTAAGAAATTAAGACGTATTAAAATCTCTTCTTAATGCTCTAAATTAATTTTTAGAAACATTGAGTGATATTACCGATTACTTATCAAATTGCGTGATTTGTCACTTACGAACTTAGTATTTTTAATTTTTTTTTTATTTATATTTTTGTGTGAGTTATTGATATCACTTTACATTTACTAATCTGATTTTCAATTACAGCTTTTTATTTGCGATTTTTTGACGTTGTTGTACAAGAGCTTTCAGCGTAAAGGTATCATCAGAACACTATCTACGGCACTTAAAAGGAATATATACTGATCAACTTAACACACCAGGAGATAGGGTTAAACTAAATTCCGAAAATATAAAAAAAAAAAAAAAAAAAAATGGGGAAAACAAGTGGGGAAAAATTAATACAAAATAAACATGTTTAAAAAAAACGAAATTCTAAGAATTTTCAATTGTAGTAGAATAGAAAGACAATGTCAAGCTAAGTACACTTCAGCACTGTTAGTTGGAATATACTTTACTTAATGACTGCGACCATGGTTACGTATAATAATAGAATTTAGTTTAAAATCTCTTTAAATCCTAAATATTTTCTTAGACTTGAGAAAGCACATGCAGGTACCGCATAGTTCCTTTTGTAGCACACGATTTCCTTCAGTACACTGCAGCACTTCATGATCAATTGGGTGAGTAGCCATGAGATTGGTGTATAGTTGTGTTTTTAATAGTTATTTGACGACTTGTTGTCAATTTTCAGCAAAGTCCGTTGCTTCAAGAAATTAAGGGTGCTCTGGGAGGTCTTTTTTTAAATATTTTGAATGAGCGAGTGAATGAAAATTGAACATATGGTACGAATGAGATAATTTATCGCAATTACATATCGCCCAATGAGGCAGATTTTAATTTTATCATAATAAAGTTGTTTAAAATTAAAAAGACTTGAGACATTTAATTTAATTTTTCCTTTTGTTGTACTCCCAATATGGAATATACCTTGAAACTTTTATTTGTTTATTGTAATATTTGTAGCGCTAGCTAATGTGTACATATGTTTAATATTACAGTTCTAAACTACATCTGCAAGTGTTCGATTTATAACCTGAGAACCTCCACCTCCTTTAAGTTTCTGAATTCGAAACTTACACATATATTAAAGAACTAACTGAGCCAAAAACAAAAATATATAAAAGTTATGATGTAGCAGAGATCAAATTTGGCCGCAAAAAAACAATAAAGTAAAACAATTCTACCTTATGCCTAACCTGATTTGGTTTGGGAACGGATATCAAGTAATCGAAAAACTTGATATTCTTCAGTGAATGAGCACGTGACCACACAAACATACCTTGACAATCTCAGAAGGCCTGACTTCCCTTTGTCACAAGAAATCAGGGAAAACTTCATTCTTGTTGATGATAATGCTCGACCTCATAGAGCAAAGGTGGTTGAACGTTACTTAGAGGAACAAGAAATCACGCGTATGAACTGGCCCGCTTGTTCATCCGAAATTAATTCAATTAAGCATGTTTAGAATAAACTCCAACACCAGTTACACATGCGCTCGCCTTGTCCAGATAACTTTGATGAACTCGCAGGTGCATTTAATTGAGGAATGGGCTTCTTTGTCCCAACATAACATTTTGAGCCTTATAAGGAGTATGAAATAATGAAGTGAATCTTTAATTCGAATCAGAGGAGGCGCAAATACCTAATAAAGATGTTGAAAATGAATAAAGAACAATGCCTTTTATTTAAAAAAAAATTAAAAACTTTTGTATTTTGTCTTAATTACCAATGAATATTTGTTCAGGTGTCTTTTTTTACCTAATAAGTAATAATTGAATAAATAAATGGTACACTTCAATTTGTGAGCAGTATGTACTAATGCTACAGCTACTATGTACGTGCATCTTTTCAAGTATAAAACTAGTTTTAATCGGATGTTTAGATTCATTGGAATTCGAGAATGTATTATTTCTGATTCGGTTTTATAGCGTGTAGTTACTCACTGTGTTCGGTCGTGGAGTTTGCGAATGCCCCTGTGAGATTGACGGCCGAAATGATGAACGCCACTAGAAGGCTCCCCCGATCCATCATGTCTAAACAATGAGACTATTGCTGAAGAGGAATATCCTGCGCGTAGAAGTGAGGGGGGAGTATCTTCGTTTCGCTGACTAGGGCGCTTTATAATAACACCTACTATAGGTAGGGATGCCACATAATATAATACAATCATATTAGGAAATGAAGATGTTTTACTCATAAAAACTTTATGTTGATATTTTTAATGTACCATTACTGACATATGTCTTTTATGGACAATGTGAGCCTCTTTTTTGACCTACAGATAATAAATTTGTAGGTTTTATTTCTTGGCCCAAGGATATGAAAAAAATACCGTTAAATATGTTGACTCGTGATTTTTTATGGGCATGATATTTTGCATGGTAGTTCTAGAACTAAATATAAATGCAACCCTAAGAAAAATAATAAAAGGCCATTAACCAATTACTTATCGTTAGTATTAAAAACTAAATATTTTTCTATCTATACTAAATAAAGTATGAAATTAATAACTTTGCGTCCCTATTAATAATATTTACGGCTTTTTTGGGATTTTCTAGGCTACTATTGCAAAAAACAGTTTTTCAACCGTAACAAAACACTTAATTGTGCGATACATGGTTGATTTGATTTTTTGAACCATCTCGGCCACTAAAAATTGGTATAAAGGATTCAGTGGTCAGGCACCTCCCTAGTGACAACCCGACATAGACAAATAGCCCATGAACTATTAGCCAATGACAATCCTTTTTTTTTTGTCTTTGCTATTTTTTTTTTTCGATCTTCATTTGTACATTTGACTAACGTTCGTCGAGAAATCTTTTATAAATTTTGTTTTGTTTGCCCAACCTATGTGAAGTATTTAACCCTCAGATGATATATCAAATAAAAAGGACAAATTTGATATAAAAAAAGGAGTCTCTGGTGAGCACAATCAGAAAGGAAATAAAACATAAAAATGCATACCGCAAAATATACGCTGCTGTAGGTACCCCAAATGTAACTAAAATCAGTTCTAAAGTCCTAGGCACCAAAAAAAATGTTTTTCTTATAGACCTGAGTAATAGACAATTACACGAAATAAAAAAAAGCTGAGGTGAATGGGGTAACTTCCTGAAACTTGAATACATCGACATATGCCAAATCAGAAACCGACACGTATGTAGTATATGACAATACTTCAATCAAGTCACAATATACCTAGCTCGGACCCGACACAACGAAATCTCCTGCCAGAAGAAGAGCGTCAGGTTGAGAAAGGTTTGGGAAGGCCGGATTTAGACAGCGTGGCCAACACAACGCGGCTAATTAAATGATAAACGGGATAGGACGCAATTATAAAAATACAAGTATGAAATATTCTAGATTGTAAATATTCTAAGAAAATAATCAAATATCATATAAAAAAAAATATTATGTGAACATTAACTGGAATCCTTTATATCAATTACATACTGAGAGAGAGAGGGGCTAAGACTGAAACATCTTATAAATGCGCAACAACTTCAATATGTTAACTTCCCTGGAAAGTAATCAATAATGCTTTACTAACGTTTTTACTTGAAAACATTTTCAAAATTGTTAGAGTGACAAAAACATGTCGCCTTCGTTTTTTTATAAATTATACATTGCAAATCGTGTCGTCAAGTGGCATGAAGGTTCTAAACTAAAACTAGACTCTTGTCTTGGCATATAATTGAGTAGTGGAGTCCGTCCATTTGTGGCGAGTCAAAAGATAAATGTGTTTTTTGTTGGTGCAAGTCACCAATGACTTACACTATCCTTTTTTTGGGAAATTTGAAGGCTACCGGTATTACGTACATGTTGAACTTTTTCATCAAAACTTAATGGCACGAACCTTCCATTCACACCACCATCAGCTGGGCCAAAGGCATTGACGACGATCGCTTGATGTCGACTTTGAAAATGATATTGACGTGAGGCGTCGCTCGTGACACGATCGCCGACTTACCTCAAATGTTATACGGAGGATAATTACCTACTAATTTTTTTTAATTGCATTATTATTTTAAGTATTCATTTAAATGGACATTATTTTATATGGTTTATATTAGTTTATAGCAGAACAATATTTAAAAAATTATTTCAATTCACCTACCAATATTTAAGTTTTTTCATATATATATTTTTTTATATTTATGTCAATGATAGACAATGGTATTTTTTTTTATCCTTATTTTATAAAGTAATATTTTCTTTTTTTGTAATATATTTTTTACTATAAAGTATCAATAAATTATTTAAAGAAGCATATGGCATTGCGTTATAAGATCTCCCAATTTTTTTTTTTTTGGGGGGATTTATTTTATTAATTTTACGAATTTTATTATATACGAAGGTCATCATTCTCTTCAAAAAAGGATCGTTTTCTTCACGTTTCCACAACGAATCGCAGATGGAAATCCTTTGGGCGAGGTTAGCCTCACTAAGTTGATGGGGAACCCAAACATCGAGCCTGCTCACGTAGCCAAGTTGATGCAGATGGTTTTCAACACTCGATTTAGAAATTTTGAGGATAACTGCGATCTCCCTAGTTGTATAACGGGAATTGGTGTCGACTAATCCCTTCACTTTGTCGCTGTTAATCTCAGTTGGCCGGCCAGAGCGAGGTGCGTCTTGAACCGAAAGATTTCCCAATCGAAACTTGAAAACCACGTCTGGCACACACGTTCTGTAACAGGATCCTCTCCATATACAGTGCATATCTTCCTGCAAGTTTCCACTGCTTTCTTGCCTTTTTTAAAATAAAAAAGCATGAGGTGTCGATAATGTTCGTTTTGGTTTTCCATTTTCAGGATGATCCTAAACACACAAAATACAATCAATCTCGTCGGAATTTCGCGTCAAACTACGTTGAAGTGTCTAGTATCTGACAAGAGCGCACTCGCAAGGGACGGACTGAAGTTAGCTACATATTAGACTGCTTGAAGTTTCGTGACGACAAAAACCGAACGGTCTTTTTGGCCAACCCTTTATTTTGAATATCACCAGCAATTTATTTTATGGTTTCTAAAATTAGATTCAGTCGATTTCCAGCGTCATTATTAAAAGGCAGTGATGCAAAGGCTGCAAATTTGTTACCCTAAGACCCCCCCCCCCTATTCAACTATAAATTTATTGATAAGATAAGGAGGGACTTTTTTAAAGTCTTCCTCTCCTTGAAAATATAAGTTATTTTCAACTGATTACAGATACTGAGAATGTATATTTCCTCCAGGCTTACTTTACCATAAAAAGATTTTCATATCATAACAAGGACTCCAGAATTGCCTCAAACATCTCATAGAATACGTCCTCTTAATTGCCTTGATCAGACTAAATAAACACATGCTAATGAATCGGCAGTCATAAAACTTAAAATTATGGTTTGAGTGAATAAAGGAAAAACAAAATATATGGGTGTTAGAGATGTAAACCTTTCTGTATTTGGGATAGGAGGTTAACAACTCATGGAATAATACAGCTCTGGATATATGTGGGAGGATTAAAGCAGCTAACCTCTCCTGTTTCGGGCTTTCTAGGCAAATTAAAAGGAAACACTTCACCAATGTGATAAATTCATTCATCATAAAGAAATGTTTTGCTTGTAGTTGGGGGGGGGGGTCAAAATTGCTGAAAAGGGATTAAGGAATTAAAAAAAAGCTCAACTGTTTAGTAACAAGAATTAGACAGTGAAACTACTTCAAGCTTACTCTGTGGCCAAGATAACCTTACCTCTGCTACTTCTGTATAAAACATATTCAAAAGCTTCTGCGTTGGCCATATTCAAAAAGTTTGTCATAAACCGTTGA
This sequence comes from Acanthosoma haemorrhoidale, assembly GCA_930367205.1. Lineage (NCBI taxonomy): Eukaryota > Metazoa > Arthropoda > Insecta > Hemiptera > Acanthosomatidae > Acanthosoma > Acanthosoma haemorrhoidale. The sequence goes on from OV884009.1 coordinate 45,632,891, forward strand.
AACACAAAACGAACCTTCAGGAAGTTACAAGTACATACTTGGATATGGCATTATTTACATCATACCCTGAAGACATGCTGATTCATAAATTTCATCAGCTTAACAGAAGCATAGTAGAACAAATACAGGTAAATATTTTATTAATGTTTACCTTATTCAGGCTACAATTAGTCTCTGTTGAGGGTATCTATGTATAGATACCATAGTTGATAGCAAATTACATGTATCTAATTCTTTACATGAACTTAATTATAAATAATAAGATAATTATCATTAATAATTACAGACATGTCTAGGAATTTCACAGTAATTTTTTTTTAAGGAAACAGGAGCATATAATTAAATAGAATTGCTAAAAGTGAGCTTTTCACTTAAAGCTTTTATGTGAGAAAAGTAGGGGTGAAACAAAAGAAACAGTTTTGAGGGGGAGCAGAGTGGCAAGAGTGTATAGCTGACCCTTACACTAACCAATGGATCACACTTTTTTTTTCTATTCCTAAAGAAGGTTTAATGACAAAATGTTCATAAACATGTCATTTGAAAACAAAAAAGTCAATGATAAGATGGATTATTGCGAGGAGCACCTTACTCGAATCCTTTCTACTCCACAATTTACCTTAGGCTTCACTGCTATCTTTATAACTATTATTTCCAAATTAGCTACGAAGCCAAACTTGGTGAAAAACCAATGATACATCTGGAAATGCTCTAATGCTTATGTATTACAATAATGCTGAGGCAGTTTTTTCATTAAAAAAGGTTAAGCAAAAAAAAAAACTATTCACAATGAACTGCTAACTATATGTATTAAGGGAAATAATTTTTAAGATATCTATACTCTCTTAGTGCCATCATATAAATATGTACTACTAAAGGGCATTGTTAGGATCAACAAAAATTATCGATGTATGTTGTAGGTAAATAGTCCTCGATTCATAAGCTATCCCTTCTTTACATGGGTGTGGAAAAGGGAAAATTTGTGTCCATGACCAGAAAAATTTTGATATCTAAAATTCTTAATATTGTCTTTGTCAATGTCTTGATTATTATAGATCCTGTATTAAATATAATTAAACTGGAGCCATATTCATTTTCATTAAGCAAAATTAAAAGGATTAAAATTAATGCTAATATTAAATAGAAAAAAATAGTAATAGATATTATATTTTTATAAACTGAACATATAAATAATATAATAAAAATAATAAGAAATAATTATGTACTAAAATAAAATATCTAAGCCAATTATATAATATAAATTTACAACCTTGTATAAACAAGTATATGGTATCACTGTAATGTTATAATCACTTAAAAATAAATGAAAATACACATAATTATGATATGGTCCCACATTTCTCGAAACCATTTAATGAATATATATTCATACAAATCATCAATTAACATAAATAACAGAAGCCCAAATAATCATGAATTCCAATATTAACACGACATTTTCAAATCAAAATTTATCAAACCATGTATATAATAATATAAATTATGATTAGATTATATAATATATGTAATAATTTAATCACTTCCATTTAAATTTGCGTAAGTGTATATGCATACATGTAAATTTATTAAATTATATGTATATAAGTCCATAATTACTTTAACCAATAACACAAAGGATTTGCATTTGTCAACCAAGTTACAGGATATCAATAAAAATAACTATTATTTTTTTTATAAAATTTTAATAAAAGAAAACATAGCTTAAAAAACAAATTTTTAATTTTCATAAAACAATAGCTAGTTGAATGTCACAGAAATATTAATGTTTATATACATAAGCTAATATTTATCCATATTTAAGAATTTAGAGTATTGGAATTGAAACAGGTACAATGATTTAATTTCTAAATTATAAATATATATAATTCAATATTAATTAAAGATAAAGCCCTATCTTAAATGGAAAAAACCTAAACATGGGGGAGAATGTAGTTTAAAGTTAATTTGAAGAGAAATTTGAACATTATTCAAGTTTCATATTTAAGTTAAACAATATATAATGTAATAAGAGAGTGTGTAAGTGTATGTATATACACATAGACATACACAATACAAACTAGGTACAGCAGGGCCGTGATTAACCAAAACAAAAATAAGAATCCAATTACAAAAATATTGTCAATCAATAAAATATATTAATAAATTGTTTTTCATGAATATATATAAATAAATAATTTGTATATTTAACAAAAAAAATGAATAATTATTACTATATATGAAGTACTTACTACAATAACTACATACAATTTAAATAGATTGGCTCATTTCAATAGTTATTAATCATGATTAATGAAGGCTCTGCTGGTTACATAACATACAACCAAATTATAATTAAAATTATATTAGATCTACATGACATACATCAAGGCAGCCCTTATAAGATAGGTATATTGTTTGTTTTATTTAATAATAAAAACAATTAGAATAAATAACTGTAAAATATAAATAAAATTCAAAATAAATCACCAAATATTTATAATATAATGCAAAAATAAAGTAACTCTTTATGATATATTTTCACAGAGGAACATAAACAGCATTATATCAATAAAAATGTTTTCAAATCTCATTAAATTAGAAAAGAAAAATATTTTTTCCAAATAAATAACTAATATATTTTCTATCTTCCTAAACATTACTGGAATACTTTGGTGTGAATACCTAATACAATTAACAACAAATTACCACTCACGATTTACATGACTATGATGGCAAAAAAACAGGCTTAGTTTGACATGCCCATGCTTTTTTCCAAGACTTAAAGATCTGTTTATACAATAAATAGGGAGAATATAGCACTCCATAAAAATACAAATTTATTTTATGCTTCACAAAACATTATATCATGCCCTTTGTTACAATGGCACAATAGCTGGATGCTATATAATAGTATTGTCTATAATTGAATATCTATTCTCATAAAAAAATTTACATTATGCTCATAATTACCAAGCATAAAAGTATATAATTCCAGTACATACATCTAAAAACCTAGAATATACAAGCTTGACTTGAGTACTGTACAACAGCAATTAAGCAAGAATTCTATTATAATGAATGAGATAATAAGTATAGGTACTCTAATGATTTACTAGATTCAATAATCTAGAATGTTTGATAAAAAATACAGCAATCATACAAAAAAAAATTAAAATATCATAGAAATACCAAAATCTTCAGAGAAGATCAAACATACATTTCACAAGTATTGTATAAACTGAGAATGTCAATAAATCTGAATGTAATTTCAACAATAACAGAATTCAAATTTTTAAAACTAGGAAACTTGAAATAATAGTTTTATGAACTGCAAGTGCATTTCCATTTCTAAAAAAAAATATTACTTTTTTTCATATCATACATACTTATCACAAAACAAAATTGAAATATTATAAACTAATATGCACAGGGGCATAAATTGCCTTAAAACATTGCAGGTAAATAAATCATACCCAATCAAACATCCTTACTTTAAAAAAAAATAACTGATTTTGAAATCCTTTTTTTGAAAAATACATAGAACAGGAATGAATTTGTTTTGGAAATATTCATTCTTATGATAATTGAATATTCACAAACAAATTTAAATATCAATATAAAACAAATGTCAACAAGCAAATATAAATATATTATAAATACAAAATTTTAAATATAAGAAATCATGTCTTTTTAATATTTTAATTTAATTTGGTGAAACAACTTTTTTTCATTATTTTATGTTTAACAGTAAAAGCTTTGTAACCACAAAATTACATTTATTAAAAGATTAATAACTAATATGAGGAAACTGGTGTTCATAAAATTTATTAGCAACTAAAAATATATTTAATAACCTCATCATAAAACTCTTTTTAAGTGTCTCATAAAGTACTTTTTACATTAAATAGCTGATGACAAGTTTGCTGTACAACTGTTAGTTCAATAGTAGTTTATTTGTGCTGAACAGCATTTTATAAGACAAATTAAATAAATTTATAGTAAAGTAATCAGTCTTGCCTATCAGTGAAGAATTAATTTAATTTTATTAACAGTACAAATAAATAAAGTATACTTCTATTTTAGAATTTTTGTTTTTAATTCAACATTTAGAATCAAATAACATATATAATTAATTTCATTTCAAATGACAACAAAAAATTAATAACTAATATTCTTAATCCAAAATAATATCAGTAATTTGGGAGATTTTAAGTGTCAAATCAAGAACACTTTTAAATAATTAAATAGACAGCACATAGTTGTACGCTTAATGACCTGTAGATAAGGAACCAACAATGGAATTTAAGACAAGAATAGATGAATTAATATTCCAAAAATACAATTCACAGGAAAAAAAAAATACGATAGCTGTATACCAGCATGAAAACCTTGCAATAATTGGACTCACCATTTATAGTTATATAATTTATCACTAGCATTAGTAAAACATTTATATTTGTGAAAGGAATATGTGAAAGAAACAATACGAAAACTGTAATAGCACTTAGAAGAAAATCATAATAATAATTTTTAAATGTCATTATTTTACTCATTATATGACACTTACAAAATATATTTGATTGATATCAACTAGATGGCAAAGCTTTTACTGTTTTGATTACTCTAACAAAATGTTCTTTATCAAAATTGTATAATTACTTATTAAATATATTAATATTTATACAGTGAACAATTTGAAAAAAAAAATAAGGATGTGGAACACTTATAGGGGGAAAACCCCAAAAATATAACATTAGAAGGTAACTATTAATAATAATGCATCAGAAATATTTACTAAAACACAGATCTCAGTATATCTTACAAAGTACTTGATTAGCTTCCCTGTTAAAACTGATCTGACAGGAGTTCACATATTTCTTGAGAAACTGATTCTTTGCTAGATCTCACGGTAAGTCGATACATCTGGAAAAGATAATGGAATAGAAACAGTACACAAAATAAATAATTGATGATTTAACAGCAGTATTTAAACAGAGTTATACAAGAACATTAAAACCCCAATAAACCGAGCAATATGGATATCCCCGCCCAAAAAAACAAAAAAAAACTTAAAATTATTATCAATAATATAAGCATCTAAGGTGTTTCGCCTCATCTGAAAAAAATGGAAAAGTGAAGATTGCTGACATTGATATCAAACCCCTCATATATACATGGTACAATGTATGTAAGTATTGGTATTGCTCACTTGTGCTTGCTTGTTTGGCTCTAGACGTAGGAGACATCCTATTTGCTGTGTTCTAGTGTGAATAATTCCAGCACAAACAAAATTATCTGGGTTTGGATCAATTCCATCAAGTAACTGCATCCCAAATCCAATAAGTTTAGTTCTAGTAGACATTAAATCCATTCCTTGCGTAGCACGAAATATCATCTGTGATTTTTGTGGATTACTAGAACACAGGAAATAGTTTAGGGAAAAAAACTTTAGTATAACTATAAGGATATTTTCATTTTAATTCAAGTTACCCTCCAAGGTTCTTCCATCTGGCAAAAAATGATTCACCATTCATCTCAGTAGGTTCAAAAAATTTGTTCATAAAGATTGGAAGCTTGATAGTCAACTTTTGAGGAACATTGTTATAAATAAAGGAGATGTTCATACTAGGTGCATCTAAAAAAATATAAATAAGGATGGAATTATTAAGGAATATCCTTATTTAATCAATAAAATATCAAATAAAACACAAAGAAATAATCATTTTATATTACAACTATTTGTTCCATTTAACTTATCACTAATTTGGGATTAGCATACTTAAACCTGGATTAAATAATGGGAATGAAACAAGTATAGTGGAAAACAACCTTAAATACAATAATTTGTGTTTTGTAGGTTTACATGTCTTGATTTAGCAATATAATTACATAGTATTTAAACTAATACACTACTACTGCTAAAAGAATCAAGACGTTAGATTATTATTTAACAAGTGTCTATTATATCTTGTTGGGTCCCAAATATTTCTTTTATTACTTTTTTTCACTCACGTAATTATAACAATTAATTTTATTTATTTGTTAAAAGAAAAACCAAGATTGTAATATTTTGATGTATTGAGATGTATAATTAGGAATGAAGGTTGTTTACGTCTAAGCAAGTGATAAGGTGAACTCTAATGCGATCAGCATCGACTTTGTTTTGGCATTGCGGATCAACTCCGATTGTCAGCGAATTACCGGCTCAGTTCCATGAGATTTGCAAATGAAGAAGGACCCTCAGAAATTTTTTGATTGATGATGACCCCACATTCACACTACTTCTTCATCGCTGACTGTACACCGGATATCCACCACCCACCCACACTACCTATTGTTTGGAGAGTGAACATCGAGAAGAATTTTTTCTTCTCCACTTTGGGATCTCCGGTAAGAGGTTATTTTGCTATTACACACACCAACTATCTCCAGATTCAGCTCACACCATCCTTCTACTTGCAAGAATAGAAGGCTATTGACTTTTGGCGATTGACACTATTAAATTTAGTAAATATAGAATTTAATTCATTTTTATTTTTATTAAAGCGAAAAGACATTTATATTTTTGTTATCTATGTTTCTTTCATTTTATTTTTAGATTACTAACCCAGTTTCTAACATTACTTTTTTTTTGGTTATATATTCCATTTTGAAAAAAAAGTGTACTTTTAATGTTCATTACATATGTATTGCCATTTTATAATTTTGGTTTTTTTGTATAATCTTTCCTCGATTATATTTTGTGTACACAATCTTGTTTGTTTTTTTTCTCTCTCTCTCTAGATAACCAATAGTTTTTTGGTTTTTTTTCCTTTTGTTTTTTGTTGTTTATCTGGGAAAATGCAGGCACCCATTCTTGAACTTTTTTGCTGAATTTCACAGCCGGTAATTTGCAAGGGACAGAAGTTAGGCGACGTAATTTTACTAGCCTCTTCTTCCACATCTTTTGGTCCTCCGTGTTCGGATATTGTGATTCAGAAAAAAATAATTGTATTTACAACATTCCGTCTTGATCCTTTTATATAATTATCTTCCCACTCACAATATTTGTTTATTTAATTGGTATTTTATTTAATTGGTATTTTATTTGTTTATTGCTAAATTCTGCCATCAACATGCCTCCTAAAGTTAACCAGGATGATTCGGAAGAGCAAATGGGAACTGACTCAATCAAAAAAAAAAAAATCTTCGCTGCTCGCATTTCTCGACTAGACAGTGCTTATGAGAAGTTTTCAGCGTGTTATTTGAACATGAGAAGGGTAGTAAAAAGGTTGAAGAGGCCCTTAACAGAATACAAACTGGTTTATAAAGAAGTCCGTGCCAGCTATTACGAAGCGATGGCATTGGGTTTTTCTATTGCCCCTAAGGAATCGGAATCCACTGGAAATAGATCACTGGTTGAAAGAGGCGAAGAATATTCGCAATTACGCCTTCCCACAATTAATATTCCTACTTTTTCAGGCAATATTTCCGATTGGCTTTCGTTTAAGGATACTTTTTCTTCCATGATTCATGATAATACGGACTTGAATCCCATTCAAAAATTCCATTATTTGAAGTCCTCCCTAAAAGGTGGAGCGGCTCACATTATCACGGCTATTAATGTCACTCTTGACGGCTACGATCAAGCTTGGGCAGCTTTAACTAAAAGGTATGACAGCCAACGATTACAAGCCACCCACCATCTGATGAATATATTGTTATGATATTTTAATGTTATGATTTTTGATTGTGTTTTTGAAGTAAACTCGGAATTAGCGAGCGTTGAAGAACGTAATAATGATCCGTGGTTCATCCCTATGAAAGTATGAACGTTGTTATTGCCATTATATTAACTATTAATATTTATAATAAAACTAATATCAATAATTAATATAAACATTTATTTTATAAACTTCAAAATTAAGCAAAGTATAAATATCCGAAACAACTGGCATTGAATAACCAGTTGAAAGATCAATAAGGCAGCGGAGAGATGCAAGATATATATGAACTGGCAGAGGACGAAAGGACACTCTTGATCTTGGAACCGGCAGAGGACGAGGCAGCAAGAGGAGGGACTCCAGGCCAGGTAGCAGCCTCACGCTAAAACCCGGAGACTGCCTCGTGGTGCATCAGGGAATACCGGCCCAGACTTGCATCCGGCCTCGAGACAAGATCCACGCACTCTTTCACTGACGATCAAGAAGAAGACGCTAATCCGAATCACGCAATAGAAGACGACCATCGAAGATAGCAACACAAAGAAACACTGGCCAGTATAAATACATAAATTTAGTTTTAACAGTATTATTTATTACGTACGTATTCTATTTGTATATCAATTGTAAAATCAATGTGTGTAAATAAACCATTATTCCTTTTGCCAGAAGTTTCCTAAATTTTACTAACAGAACCTTGAGATAACGTAAAGTTAAATATAAAGTTTTAAATTATATGAAAAAATATATAATTAAAATATTGTTGTGATATTTTAAAATGATGATTTTTAATATTATTTGTTTAAATAAACTCGGAATTAGCGAGCATTGAAGAAGTTAATAACAATCCGTGGTTTATGTCTTTGAAAGTATGAACGTTTTTATTGTCGTCATATTAATTATTAATAATTGAAATAAAATAATATCATATTTAATATAAACATTTATTATATAAACTTCTAATTTAAGCAAAGTAATAACTATTCAAAACAACTGGCATTAAATAACCAGTTGAAAGTCAAGAAGGCAGCGGGAGGTAGTATAAATAAACCGGCATGAACAAAAAAGACACTTCTTCATTCTTTCGTCCGGAGCAGGCAGAGAAGGATCCAGGTAGCATCCTTGCGAAGGCACTGCGACCCACCGCCTCGTGGGCCCACTTTCACTCAGCACGAAGACGCGCAAGTAAGACGATTCGGATCAAGCAAAACAAGACTACCAACGAAGATATATCCACAAGAAGCACTGGCTAGTATTAGTATACAGTTACGAATAATTTACAAGGTACCATTTTAATGTTAGTTTTAACAGTATTCTTTATTACGTACGTATATTTATTTTTTGTATATCAATTTTAGTTATCTTAATGTGTGTAAATAAATCCAATAAACTTTTTGCCAGAAGTTTCCTATATAATTATTAACAGAACCCTGAATTAACGTAAAAGTTATTAAATATAAAAGTTTTTAAAAATTATATGAAAAAAGATATAATTAAAATATTATTATTAATGCATCAAGCAAATATTAGAATAATATATTGTTGTGATATTAGATATTGTGGAGTTTTTATATAATATTTAATCCAACCTTGAATCAAGAAGGCAAATAAAAACAATTGAGAGTGAAAAGAAAAAACAAAAGACAGTGAACTGGTTGTTGTGATGATAGAAACACACACAGAATTACTCACTAGTTTTAGCCAGTTATAATTAGTATTGTTGTTATTATGATGAGAACACAGCATTATACTCATCTAGCTTTGGCATCAGCCCGTAATACATGTTATTAGCTTGAGATTGTGAGTAAGAAAAACTTAAAAACTTTGTTGGTTAGTGGTTGTTGACTTGAAACGGAACGGAAGAGAAATAGCACGAAGAGAAGAATTATAAATTTGAATAAAAAGAAGACCATTGAAGAAGAAAAGGAATCGAATTAATACACAAGTATTTATATAATTAATATAAGTTTATTTTTTTTGTAATTAAATTCATCTTTTTGCCAGATTTATTTTTGTTAATAGAACCTAATAATAAATAGTAAATAAAATATATTTAAAGTAAAAGAACGTAATAATATATAAATAATAACTATTTGAATAATATTTAATTTTCCACCACTTCAAAAATGTTCCCTCGCCACTCTTGATCACTTTTCGTCAGTAATTCTTAAAAGCGCTGCAGCCTTCAATAGATTGAACTTAGCTGATCCCACAGGCTTTATATTGTACATGTTTGCCATCAGGCTGTTAGATGCCAAAACTCGAGAGCGTTTCGAAAACGAATTTGGTTCCAGATCCGAAACTCCGACTTGGAAGGAATTTTCGGATTTTATCTACCAATTAATCATTCAGCTTCAAGCAAATACTATGACGTCAAATCAAAAAGCCACTCCAGCTAACAGCTAACACTGACTATAAATATACTCACCAGGCAAAAAAGGTGTTGCTGTCTTCCGGAGCAGTCACCGAACAATTTAAATGCCCCGTCTGTATGGAGAATCATAGAATTTATGATTGTCCTAAGTTTCGATCACTCGCCCCCCAGACCATTGTCCATGACCATTGTTAAACCATTGTCTCAACTGTTTTGCTTCAGGTCATTCAGCTTCGAAATGCCCCTCTACCCATTGTTGCAAGCAGTGTCATTTACGGCACCATTCTCTTTTACATTTTCCGAAAAGTTCTGACACCCGCTCCATATCAAATCGTAATCAAGGTCATTCCGTTTCTAGTGTACACTCATCACTGCAAACTCATTCGTCTGAAAACTCTACAAGGAAATCTCACAATATACCCACACACTCAGAGTCTTCACAAATAACAACCAATAGTCCCAACCCCCCAGCTGTACAAACATCCGTGTTGTCGTCGGCTTCGACAGGACAAATAAATGTTCTTCTGGGTACGGCTCTATTTAAGATTAAAGACTCCTTTGGTTGTTTCCAGTTGGTGCGAGCTCTAATTGATAGTGGGTCTCAACGCTCCTTTATCACCTCACAATGTGCAAGGCGATTACGTTTGCCACTTATTCCAAATGATCATACTTTGGTTGGTTTCGGGAGCCATCCTATTTCTGGTTGCAAGCACCAAGTTTATTGCAGTATTTCTTCCACTAAGGTAGAATCGCCAGCGCATCACACATACGCAATTGTGATTGATTGTATTAGCAACGAGATGCCCTGCGAAATCATCATGGATACGGTAGTTCAACATTATCAACATTTAGATCTTACAGATCCAATGTTCAATCAGCCAGGGCCCATAGAATTTCTTGTTGGTACTGATCTATTTGGGAAAATCTTGGAAGGAGAGGTAGTAAAATCAGCTCATGGATTTCCCAATGCCATAAAAACCACACTTGGTTGGATTTTATTAGGACCCATTACAACAGCAAATCCATTTCTCTGCAGCACTACCTTGCTCGCTAATTCTACACCTTCATCTGAACTTCAGAAGTTAACTCAGGTGATGACTCGCTTTTGAGAAGTCGAGGAAATAAATGATGTTCCGAGAAGCAATCCACTTGATATAAAAAGTGAGGATCATTTTAAAAGGACGCACTCTCGAACACCCTCCGGTAGATACATGGTCCGTTTACCCTTTAAAACGCAACCTCTCAACTTAGAAAGCTCCAGGTTCATGGCCTTAAAACGTTTTAAAAACTTGGAAACGAAATTTGAACGAGAACCATCCCTAAAATTGGAATATGGAAAGGTTTTCGAAGAATATTTAAAAAAATGTTATTTATCGCCCAGTTCTCAAACGGGGAAATATTTTCACCACTGTGTATTAAAAAAGAGCACAAGTACCAAATTGCGTATAGTTTTTGATGGTTCGGCTACTACTGTTAATGGATCCCTCAATGACTACCTACTTTGTGGTCCTAAACTACAACCTGAGATCACAGATGTATTGTTGAAATTTCGATTACCGCAAATAGTTATGACAGCCGATATCTGTCAAATGTATTTGCAGATTTTGATTGCCCCAGAGGATCGTTCCTATCTTCATTTATTTTTTAGAGCTGAAAGTTTTGATCACCTAGCCGAATTAGAATTTAACTGTTTACCGTTCAGACTTTCATGTTCTCCCTTTTTAGCAATTCGAGTAATACAACTTGTAGCAGATGATGGAAACAAGTTTCCTAATGCGTCTCGAGCATTGTTAGAGGAAATGTATGTTGACGATTTATTGACTGATGCTGATATGTTGGAAGAGGCACAGGCACTTCAAAGAGAACTCGTAGCCTTGATGAGTCGAGGTTTTCAATTGAAAAAGTGGTGCAGCAATGCAATGGAGCTCTTAGAACCAGTTTTGGTGAATGAGCCGAAACCCATGATCTCCTTATCTAGTTTGGAAGATAACGTGGTGAAAATACTCGGAATGCAGTGGGATCCTCAACAGGATAATTTTACCTATCGAATACACTCAAGAGATTTGGTTTTAACTAAACGAGGCATCCTTTCAACTATTGCCAGGATGTATGATCCTTTAGGATATTGCGCCCCAGTTATCTTCAAAGCAAAGGCGATTCTTCAACTATTATGGTCAGAGAAACTCGATTGGGATGACCCAAATCCACCTGCTATTTCCAAGTCCTGGGAAATACTTTTTAAAGATCTGGCGCAATTAGAAGCTATTAAGATTCCCCGTGGTCTTAAAACACGCTCCCCAGCAGACATGTCTGTTGTGGGATTCGCTGACGCATCTTCTTTAGGTTATGCGGCAGTTCTCTATCTTTGTTTTCAGGATCAATTGGAAAGGGTAGACAACCATCTGATGATCGCTAAAACCCGATTAGCTCCATTAAAAACCCTCTCAATTCCAAGGCTTGAACTATGCGCTGCTCTACTTCTTGTCAACCTTTTGGGATCTGTTCAACTCATTGTACAACGATTAAAACCAACCTCCATTTTCTTGTTGTCTGATTCTTCCACCGTTTTATCGTGGTTAAATACACCTGTTCATCAACTGAAAACATTCGTGGCCAATCGAATAATGAAAATTTTAGATAACTCTTTTCTCCCTAATTGGCATCACATTCGTTCTGAAGATAATGCCGCCGACATTGCATCTTGGGGAACTTCTCCGTCAGACTTGGTCAATCATTCAGTTTGGTGGAAGGGACCTGCCTGGATGAAGAAACCATTGTTGGAATGGCCATTAACTAAGCCAACAAAATCATCAAAATTTTCAGACTTACCTGAGACAAAACCAGTTTATACTATCTTGGCTACCACAACCAATGCATCGTCTTTATTTGAAGTTATTGAAAAATTCTCATCCTATTCCAAATTAATTAGGGTACTTGCTTATGTCCAAAGCTTTATCATAAATTCTCGCCCTCATTCAACCAAGAGAAAAGGTCAATTAAGCTTAGAGGAACTTCGTCAAGCTACTCACACCTTGGTTAAAATAGTTCTAAGACATCATTTCCCCTCTGTAAGCTCCAAACCTTCTCTTATAACATCGCTAAAATCATTATCCGTTTTCATCGATTTTCGTGGAGTGTACAGGGTGGGCGGTCGCCTCAGTAATGCCCCTATAAATTATGATGCTAAACATCCCGTGTTGTTACCCTCTAAATCACATTTTGTGGAACTACTTGTCGACCACTACCATATTGTTTATTTACATGCTGGACATCAGCTCCTCCATTCAATACTACGTCATCATTATTGGATTATTTCAGCAAGACGTCTAATACGCACTCGAATTCACTGATGTTTGAAATGCCATCGCCTAAAAGTAAGACCTTACACACCTTACATGGGAAATTTGCCAATGTCAAGATTCAAGCAAGGCCGACCCTTCATGAATGTCGGGATTGTTTTCGCTGGTCCATTCTCAATCCGTGAATCCTCTCGCCGTAAGGCTGCCCTCGGCAAAGCGTATGCCTGCTTATTTGTGTGCATGAGCACAAAGGCGTTGCACATTGAGATCGTGTAGCAATTGACAACAGTAGCTTTCTTAGCCTGTTTGGACAGATTTATAGTTCGAAGAGGACTACCCAGCAAAATGTTCTCCGATAATAGAACAAATTTTGTAGGAGCGTCACGACATTTAAAAGAGCTATACTCCTGGTGGAATACCTACTCCCTGAAAAAGGACATCGAAAACTACTTCGTCAATCGAGAAATGACATGGAGTTTTATCCCTCCATTCGCACCTCATTTTGGAGGTTTGTGGGAGGCTGGTGTGAAGCGTTTAAGTACCACCTTAGGAGAGTAATGGATTGCCAACCCCTTACATTTGAAGAACTCTCCACCATCACAAATCGCATAGAAGCGATTTTGAATTCTCGACCCATGCATCCTATGTCATCATCATCAGAAGACTTGGATGTCTTGACGCCGGGTCACTTCCTGATTGGTGCCCCTCTAGTTGCTCTGCCAGAACCAGAGTCAATCGAGCCATCGCGCCAACCGTAGGTTTACATGTCTTGATTTAGCAATATAATTACATAGTATTTAAACTAACTACACTACTACTGCTAAAAGAATCAAGACGTTAGATTATTATTTAACAAGTGTCTATTACATCTTGTTGGGTCCCAAATATTTCTTTTATTATTTTTTTTCACTCACGTAATTATAACAATTAATTTTATTTATTTGTTAAAAGAAAAACCAAGATTTTAATATTTTGTTGTATTGAGATGCATAATTAGGAATGAAGGTTGTTTACGTCTAAGCAAGTGATAAGGTGAACTCTAATGCGATCAGCATCGACTTTGTTTTGGCATTGCGGATCAACTCCGATTGTCAGCGAATTACCGGCTCAGTTCCATGAGATTTGCAAATGAAGAAGGACCCTCGGAAATTTTTTGATTGATGATGACCCCACATTCACACTACTTCTTCATCGCTGACTGTACACCGGATATCCACCACCCCACCCACGCTACCAAATGTTTGGATAGTGAACATCGCGAAGAATTTTTTCTTCTCCACTTTAGGATCACCGGTAAGAGGTTATTTTGCTATTACACACACCAACTATCTCCAGATTCAGCTCACACCATCCTTCTACTTGCAAGAATAGAAGGCTATTGACTTTTGGTGATTGACAATATTAAATTTAGTAAATATAGAATTTAATTCATTTTTATTTTTATTAAAGCGAAAAGACATTTATATTTTTGTTATCTATGTTTCTTTCATTTTATTTTTAGATTACTAACCCAGTTTCTAACATTACTTTTTTTTTGGTTATATATTCCATTTTGAAAAAAAAGTGTACTTTTAATGTTCATTACATATGTATTGCCATTTTATAATTTGGGTTTTTTTGTATAATCTTTCCTCGATTATATTTTGTGTACACAATCTTGTTTTGTTTTTTTCTCTCTCTCTCTAGATAACCAATAGTTTTTTTTATCTTTTCCTTTGGTTTTTTGTTGTTTTTCTGGGAAAATGCAGGCACCCATTCTTGAACTTTTTTGCTGAATTTCACAGCCGGTAATTTGCAAGGGACAGAAGCTCGGCGACGTAATTTTACAAGCCCCTTCTTCCACACATCTTGGAAATATCCCATAACCCCATTATTCCACAGTTTCTTGTTTGTGCATTCCCTTACTCCCATTCTCACCATGTCTTCTATATATTATGAAATAATATTAAAAATTAATGCAGCATTATAAATAACCAATATTATTTGTATGAGCCCTAAAACAATATAAAAACCCAGTTATATAGTTTAAATTTCAAACAAGCTTCAAAAACTGATTAAAACACAACTGAGTTAGTAACAATTTTAATCCAATGTCTTCTATTAAAAAATTGTTTTACCATACATAAATGATCTATCTCAAGCCATAACCAGTTCTAAGAAAGGATATGTATCATTTTTAGTAAACTTTTGGTAGCCAATCTTTCATTACCATACATCTGTGCCCTAGGTCATGAGTCAACAAAACCACGACATTTTGATTTAACATGGGAAAATTATAAGATAACAAATTAATATTAAAAATATTATTTGAAATAGCTTTTTGAGGAAAAAGGTGTAAGGAAAGGTAATTGATTGGAAGGTTCTATATTACCTTCTGAGGCAACAGTATATTTTATACATGGTTGGTTTTATGGGCAATTAACAAACAGTTATTTTTGTAAAAACCACAAGTATATGACACAATTCAGTTGTGAATTTAGAACAGAATAGAAAAAAAATTTAACTCCAGGACAATTTCCCCTATGAATAACATTAATGTTCAGATGGCAAATAAAAATAACTATAACAACATAAAAAGAAAAGAAAAACAAAATAGTAATGGCAATGTAAAATAAAGTGTAAACCTCTATGGAAATGATAATAATTATGAAATAAAAATCGTTCAACTCCTTTTAGTAAATAAAGCCTATAGGATCCACCTATAAGAAAGCAAAAAAAACAACAATATGCAGAAGTCTGTATAGTTGGACATTAAATAAAAACAATAAAATTAATACAAAAGGAAACAAGAAAGTGATGTATAAGCTGGCAGGCAACATTTATCTATATATAGTAAACAATAAAATACAAATATATTGAATGCATAAATATAAAATAATGAATGAGTGAATCATTTTCAGACTCCTCATCGCTTAAAGCAGGAGTGGCCCTGTAAACTTTCGTAATTAGATAAGTAGGTCATGGTACCACTGGATACTATCCCTACTTATGTCACAAAAACCTGTGGCTCATGGATCACTTCCCCTCTTTCTGGCCACATAGCAAAAAAGTCAGAGATTGAGGATGGGGGGTCCTCAGGGACCTGGGGTCTCTTGGCCAGATTTAATTTGTACTTAAAATATGAATGTTGTTATGAGTATAAACTGCACATATTGAGTGAATGGGATTATGTATAAGGAGTAAAGGTATAAAAATGCTGACAAGGAAAGCTATTAACATTAAAAAAGATTTTAAAACAAAAAGTAGATTAGCAGTAGTTTTGTAGAAGGGAAAAAATATATGAAAAACTGTAAGAAGACTTATATTATTATTATTATATTAAATAATCAATATTATAATGTGCATATTATATACAGGAAATAAGGGGAAAGATCCCTAGCCAGAATGATAAGGATTTGTAAAAATAAAGAAGGTAATTTCATAGCTGAAACCGTCCCTGTCCTAAAAAGGTATTGTCAAGAATAATAATTTGTAAACCCATTATTAGACTTATTAGGGAAGGTGGTTTACTGACTAATAACATTGAAAGAATAGTTATCGCCTAGAAAACAGAGATTTTCAGGCAGATAAATGGACCGGTAGAAGAAGAAATGCAGAACTCTGGGTAACTTTTATGGATAACCAGGCTAAATAGCTTCATTTATAAAGTGTGTAAGGTTAGCCACGAAGAAAGATGGCAAGAACCTCATGCTGACATACATAGCATATTGAAACATTGTCTGCGATGAAATTCTAACATATCTCTTCTATCAACAACAAAAAAAAATGTGTGCTTTAGAAAAAAGATATTACTCCTTTAAGTGCTATATAACCTTTTAGTTATTGAATATTCTTTTTTGATTAGTCAGAGTGTATATATTTTGATTTTATTATCCATACTACTAAAATTTATACTGCTTCTAATTTTAAAAATGTTGTTAATATCCACAAAAAATCTTTTGAAAATGCATTGTCAAATCTTACCTGTATAATCCTCAGCACATTCAACATTTACCATTTGTTGAATTTGTGCACCAGCATCTAATACAGGTTCTACAGGTTTAATCTGAAGACTCAATTTTGGGACCCATTGGGTTTGATTCATAAGGGATGCTGTAAAACCCTACAAAATAAATTATAGTTTTTACATTTAATGTTCATGAAATCACTCTAGGGATTTCAAGGAAATTTTTAGTTCAGATTTAATTATTTTGGTTCAGTAGTTTCTTAGCAATAGATGTTCGAGCAAAAATACAATACCCTTGACAGTTTTATAGGTATAATAGTATAGATAAAGTGTTAAATACCTGCAATGGAAAAGATGTCTTATTTCCATAAAATAGTCCTAGCCTTCCTAAATTTTGCCGAAATTCACATTTTACTCCGATTTGAATCAAATCATTTTCAAATAAAACCCCATTGTTTTTACAAACAAACCTATAAGAACATCAGTATAATTAATTAGCAGGAAGAACGAGTAATTATATAAGCATTGCTTTAAAACCATACTTTTTAGGATTATAAGTGTTTTGCTGTATAGTGTTAGATTGAGTATTATTCATGCCGTTACCACCACTGTAAATATCACCCAAAACATCCAAAAGCACACCAGTATTTGTTGGTGCTGGAGGAGTAGATAGCCCCAGAAGATCAGTTGCTGTATTTGTTGGAGCAGAGGTAGTCTGAAGAAAAAAATAAACCACTTAAATAATACAAAGGTAGACTTCATATAGGATATGTAGTATTCACATAAAACAGATTTTATAGGCATAAATAAATAAGCAATTCAATCTAGATGAACATTTAAATTAACCATTGGGTAAAGTATTTTGGAATAAAATCTTAATTTTGTGAATCATAATATTTACTTTTTACTTACAAGACGAATTCTAATGATTATTCTATCTGTTATCCACCTTCTAATACAGTATTTAAATAAGTGAATGAGCTCTCAATTAGTTAACGTAAGCATAAGGTTGCAGAAGCAATTGTCTTGAGTGTTACTGTTATTTATACTCTGAGGTCATCAAAATATTGGGACTGAAGTTTATAAACTATTAATTTTAGGTAAAATAATACAATTAGAAGTCAAAACTGGAAGACTAGAAAACAGTTATTTTAATTAAGGAAACATGGTCACTATACATCCCATATAAGTGGCCTGTAACAATTTCAGAATTACTGGGTGGAGCGTCATCTTGCTAGATAAGTTACCTTATCTACGGTACCTTATAAGTTACCTAACTTATTATCCTTGCTCAAAAATTTAAGATTGTTCAAATTTCATGATCTAGTTTAAACCATTTTGTGACCTGTAATTTTGTGGGGGGGGGGCCTTGACATGTACTTCATTTAACACCCTTAATAAAGCTGAGCTAATCAAAGATTGCCAGAAAAATAAAATGTATAGCATAATAGAAGTTTATATTTTTTATGCGAAAATATATGTATGTGTTGATTATTTATATTTTTGTATTTTAAAGTATAAAGTATTCTTACAAGAGAATTTGAATTGTGGTTGGTTTTGTTTTCTATGGATTCTATATTGTACGTAAGAGCAGGACGAATTTCATTCTCTGGCACTCTCCCAGGTTTCTTTTTCTTCAGGACTGCCAAAATTGAAGATTCACGCTCAGGAAAGGATGGCATTTCTTCCAATACAGTAGCCTATAAATGGACAGAAACTAATTATCATAAGGGCATTAAAGTGTGGGAGTAAAGACTGATTACAAACATTGAAATAAAAATGACATTTCTTAGAAGAATTTTATGTAAGAAAAAAGTCACATATAATTGTAAGAACATTGTAGAACAAAAATTCATAGTATCTAAATTAATTATAATAATTTATTGTTACATAATATAAAAAAAGATTAGCTGGAACTTTCAAGTATATGAGTTTCTTCACTAGGGTATTCTTTAGTCTCACATTATAAACCAGTTTCCCCTTTGATTCTAATATAAACTTCAATTTATCATTACCAAAATTCAAATACCCAAAGAATAAACTATATAATAGTTTTTGATTTCAAGCAAATGGTACTTTTTTGACTACATAGAGTGGAAGTAAAACTACAAAGTGGTACCAAAACAATACATAAGCTGCATTAGCTAAAGAAAATTGATTAATGTATTTTGAAAAAAAATCCAATAAATGCCTTCGGTCTTACTAGCAAAATTTATTCATGACAGTGCCATTGTCAAAATACTGAAGATGCCTGATTTTGGTGAATTGTTGAAAAGTTTATAAATAAATATTCCTGGTAGGACCCAAAGCTTTTAGTGGATTTCTTCCAGAATACCTTATTTTTTTCAAAACAAATAAGTGATTTTTATGTAGAATTCTTTACATTATGTAAGTATGATGTGGGTAAGTCGATTAACCCAAAAATCAGACCAGAGCACATTCACTTAACATATATTTCATAAGGATGAAAAATACATACTCGAACAATTCAGATAAGTCTTTCATAACTTAGATAATGTACAAGTTGTTAATCGTATGATTATTATATATTAATATTTTTAGAAATTTTATGATTGTGATGTGAGTAACTGATATTTTTAAATCTACTAATTCACATTAGTCAGAGAATGAACTTTAAAAACAGCAAAAATTAAAAACAAAGTACCAAAACATCTGTAGAAGCAATTATGCTCAACTGAAGATATTCAGAAGCTCTCTGCTGCAGCTCAGCATCAGCACTGCGAAGGTTGCTGTGTTGTCGGAAAACTTCTTGAACCACTTGCTTAACTTCAGGAAATAAATTTACAAATTTTACGTATGTTGAAAGTAATAAAGCCCTTGTCATGGGAGAGCACAGATGATACTGTAAAATGCAAAACAATATAGATGAATAATTTTTGTTAAATCAATAATGAGGTATTTAAATAAATTAGTTTATATATAAAAAAAACTATCTACACATATAAAGTAAGTGTACCAAAAATAATAAAAACAGAAGTGAAACAGCTGTTATTTTTTAAATTGGTCAAGAGCTAAGATAAATTTTATTATTACAAAATTGATTTACTTATTAATGTTAGTTTATCGGTGGATCAATAACTTTTAGTCAGATGGTATTTGTTTTAAACGTGATGATTTAAAAAATAAAATAGATAATAGTAATAATATAACATAATGCAATGATTTTTTTTGCTACCTATATATTCAAGGGGAATATAATGATTAGAGAGCATTCTGTCAATTTATTGACTTTTTTTATATACAGTAAATCCTTGTTAATGCACTACCCCCCATAAGGAGGACTATTACTGGACATATTTCAATTTCAACTATTTAACAGCTATAATTTTAATTTTGGGCTAATGAATGATCAAACACTATTTCAATAAATAATAAAACAAATCCCAGTCTTGTAACTGTTTTCCTCTTTGCTAATAAATATTTAAAACAATGGGATCCCTCATATATAGTCATAGCTAATACAACACAATGCTCTGTGGAGACAATTTTTTTCTCTTTCTCAAATGATTGAATAGTGAATTTATCAAGTAAATTATACATATATTAACTAAGATAAAAAAAATTTGTTTTTTAATGATATACCTTTGAATGAAGAAGTTGAAACTGTACAATAGGAGCTGACCTCTTATCTCCAGCAATTAAATTTCCAAACTCTCCTAAAATGTAACCACCAACTTTCACCATATTTTCATGACATGCAGGAGCTTGAAGAGCCTAGTAAAATTAAATAAAATTTCACTTAAAACCAATTTTAATAACATGATAAAAAACACTACATATAATAAGTCAAAGATTTTTTAAAGAAAAGTGTATTAGTATAATAAAAGCTACATTTATGTGTGCCATAAAGCCATGAATTAAAAAAAAAAAATCATTAACCCTTGAGGCAGGCCATGTACACAAACAATGCACCAGGGCTAACAACTCTTAAATTTCCTGTTAAAATTACGACACACAATAGGGTGCTTGGAAGGGAAGGTTAAATTTTGTTTCATATAATTAAACTTTGTGTTTACTAAGTCGGCCCATATATCTGTGTCAATCGTGAAAAACCAGATGAGTTGAATTCATTTACTTTTCAAGGATAGCACTTATAATTCCAAAATACTGGAATAACATAAATTATTTTTAGGCACAGATTTTTTAGTGTTATTCATATTTATACTGGGAAAATATAAACCGATTGAATAAAGAATTTATTATTCTATAAAATTAATTAATTTAACATGAGTTAACCACATTCGATCATAACTTACCTTATTTTGCACATGTTTTTTTTTACTTAAGCTCCATAGCAAAAATCATTTTTACCAAATAAAACTCATTGGATAATATTAGTATATTTTTAGTTTTAATTTTATCAAGGGTGGATAGTATAATACAAAAACACTGGTTATCAATTTAAAATACAAAATAGTTTTATTAAAAATAAGTTTTACTATCTCGTTCATCTATTAAACAGTTTTTAGCAACTACATGTACACAACTTGGTATTTGCATCTGGAAAACATTGCATTTTTGGCATGTACCAGCAATTTTTAGTGGTTTGAATTCAAGATTTAAACTATTAAAAATCCAGAAAGATTTTTATAAAAAAAAGACAGGGTTTCTTAAATTTTGTTCTTTGTAAAATGAATACATTTTTGAAATGGTCAGAAGTTGCCCTAAGGATAGGATAGAGCATACCTGTAAAATGTAACCTGAATGATAGGAACACACGTGCAATGCATTTAATTTTAGGCCAGTATATAAGTTGTAAGTATTTGATGGATAATCCAAAAACACAAAATAGAACTTCTTAAAAACCAATGAGTAATAATTAAATTCATACATTTAATAATTTTAGTCCTTAATAATTTATAAATATGACTTTTTTAAATCATTATACTTAATTATTATAAAATTAATTTTATGTTTATTTCATTTTATTATCTAATAAAATAGTAAAATCTAGTGTGTTTATGCTCCTAAACTGTCAACATACTAAATTTCTGAACAATCTAAAAAAAAACCACAGGAAACAATACAAAATCTATATATTGCAATAGCATCAAGGTTGGTTAAAAAAAAAATATAAAAGGCTAGAAGATAATCTGTAGGTTATTATCAGATAATTACACATTAAAGAAAAAAAAGTATAAATCAGAAACAATAAGCGTTAACTTATCTATTATTATGTATTGATACACAACCTGGCTATTGAAAATCTATTAAATGTCATAATACTAACAGTATTATTAAAAAAATTATGCATTATTTACTTCAAAAACAGTCTTGGCAGCATAACCTTGGACATCATCTCTGTTGATTACAATTTGAATGACACGATACCAAACTTCTTCAGAAACATAATCTCCTGCGATCCTTATAAGATTGAGTATAACATCAACATACCAAGTGTAGTCAGTTGCATATTTCTCAGCCAATATGGCAACTTTTAAAACCTATAAAAATTTACTTTTTAATCATTAAAAAAATAAAAGGGTTAATTATTTTTGTTTTACTCTAGTGGTCACTGGGTTACAAAATAAATACATCTCTTAATCAGAAGTTGGATTTGTAAGTAATAAATTCCAGATGAACAGTACATATATGCTATTATAGCCTAAAACCTCAGCATGAAGTATTTCATCGAAATTATCTTAATTTTATTTTATTATTTTATTTACTCTACCCTCGACTGGACTTTTAGTAAATTAATGATCAGCATATTCACATCTTCATAAGTGAGGTTGTATAAGCAACATTACAAATAAACAGTAAACCATGAACAATGAAGGTGTAAAAATGCTGCATATACCCTCATAGATTTGTTAAAATGCGAATTGCAGATTATTTCCTAAATCATCCAATCAGTTGTACTCATTCATGTATTATAAGAAGGCTTTACAAAAAATAAGAAAAGAAAATCTTAGGTATACTAAACTGGAACTAATGATTCTCAATTAGTTAGTAGACAACTAGTCTCATAGCCACCTATTATTTCAATTGTTCTGATAAATATTATAGAATAAGAACGTTATGTATGAATTAACATGGATCCACTAACATTGAAGCCTTGCACTACAAGATAATTAACATTATACGTATTATCCGCATGAAGTTACAGAAAGACAATGTTATATATCATATGTCACACATCACATGTATATCTGTAATCATAGATTCTAATCTCTGTTGACTGTCCATTATGTTGATACCGTATGTTAAAAAAACTAAGTATTTTATACAAAATTATATTGTTAAGGAATACCAGTGTGAAGTTTATGTTGAATTCAGTAAGGATTAAACTTTAATTGAATACAAAGGGACTGGATAGTCTATACCCTATAGGTCCCAGGAACAGCGAACAAGTCTGCCTATATTTGTTTAAAATCACAAAAAAAGTGACGGACTATTTTCACTAAAATATTTCAAAACATTATATTAAATATTTCAAAACATTATATTAAATATTTATAAATATGTATTTATAATTCATTGGTAAATTAATAAAAAAAAATTCTTTACTTTTTATTTTAAGGATTTATTTTACTTTAATTTTAGAAACAACATACTAACTCAAAATAAAATTGACTTTCCTTCAACTTTGAATTATCATTTTCCACCTTTTAAGTCCATTTTCACCAGGGAGAGATGGAAACTATTTTGTGGCAAACCCATAATAAATTCAGCGTTCCCCGGTTAATTCCCATTTCCTGCCTTAAGTTAAAGTACAAAAGTATGTTAAATTGAGACAAACTAACAATGCTTGTCATATAAGGAGAATATTGAAACTTACCATTTCTTCCCTTATTGAGTAATCAGCAGTTTCAAGATAATTCAACATTTCTTGCACTATTTCTTCAGCATTACTTCTGTCACACATTGCGTATAATAAATCGACAGCTTGTTGTCTAACTGACACATCTTTTTCCATCTATTAACATTAAAAAAATAAATAAATAAATAAAGAAGGAAGAAATGAAGTCGTTTCAGAATTTTTTTACACATGAACTATGATGACAGTAATAAAAATAAACAGATCGATTAAACAATTTTTCATGTTTTCTGGTTAAGATCAAATAACAGGAAGCTATTAAAAAAGGTTTACAATAAGGAACATGAAAACAGTTGGGCCTCTAATTTTATTTTGTGAGTTGTCCAATTCTTGGATCTGCAACTATTCAAGTTGGTTAATAATCATCTAAGGCAGATTAAAAAGTAATAACAAAACCTTTTTTACAAGTAGTTCTGACCTCCAAGTTCAAATCTGTCATTCAATACTTACATAATAATTTTCTTTTGAATTTATATTTACTTTTCCCTTTAAATACAAAACTATTCCAACAGTACCACACTAAAATAGATCAAAAACATTTTGAAATAATTAATTTAATTTGCGTATATATGGGCCAAAGAAATAAGATAGTGACAGCATCAAAGCTTGAACCTACAATCTCCCGATGTCTGGCCACCTCTCTTTCTATAAGTTATCCTTGAGTGAGCACCAGCCAAGTCAATACCAATCTTTATATCTTAATAATGCTATGCTCTAATAAATCTTGCAAAACATCTATACCAAGGGTTAAGTCTGACAGAAGGGGCTACCGTTCCTTTAGCTCAAATTTTCCGAGTTAGTTTGCCTGTTTTCAGCATTATATATATATATATATATATATATATATATATATATATATATATATATACGTAGCTAACATTAAATAGTAAACAAATACTAACTTTATAATAATAGACACAAAAACTAATAATCATTTATAAAAATATAATATTCACAAAATTATCCTAGGGCTACTGATCCATAGATATACAAATTAAAATTGTAAATTAATAGCACTACTCAATAAGACGACAATTGTGAAACAGTGAAAGCCTAAATAGAAACACTGGATATCGCTTATAGTGACCATGAATGTGTAATAATATGAGTAACTACTTTAAAAAGCAAACCCATAATGGGAATTCTTTTGCAATTAACATATTTATTATAATGATCAGTATAAAATACAAGCAATTAACAAAAAACAATAGCACAACACTACCTGTTAATAATTTCAATGGTTCAGTGGTCAATATTTTTTTTTAATATCTTTTTTTATAATTCATTAAAGAAAAGTAATAACACTTATTGTGGGGTTAACAACATATCATTATATAACTTTTCAAAATGAATCTGTTGAACAAAAAGAACTAATTTAAAGCAATTCATAGCAAGGATCGGGCTAGAAATAATGAAATTTTAGCTCCATTTAATTTTGAATTCAAGGGTTAGAAACAGCTGTCATTTCCTACTAAGAAACAGAGATTTTTCAAGCTTTGATAAACTCTCTCTTTTTTTATGTTTGAATTGTTCTGAATGGCTTTTTAACTCTTTCACCAATAGTGTTTTGTGAATTGCCAATAGGCAATTTGTTACTTTGCAGGCCATCTGAATACATAATACAAACTTTTCCAAGAGCAATTTTTTTTTTTCAATAGCACTTGCATTTCATACTAATTACTTCTGTGTAATATTTCGAGAAGAGGATAATTGAAAGAGATGAGGTGGGAGTACACAAAGAATGTCAGGTTCTGTGAACGAGATAGGGTTGTTTTTAGGGACAGATTGAGTTGTTACTTTTGAGGGATTTAGTAACAGGACCAACAGACGTTTTCTCTCAACAGACCAACAAATCAAGTTGCTATAGCTGGTCTGTCATTCTAATTAGTTCAAATTACCTAGAATACATATTTTTTGGCCTGGGACCTGATTTTTCATTATTAAAGTGAGTTTGTCATATCTGATCACTACAGGCAATAACCAGATCCAGTGTATAATAAAAAGTAAAAACATATGTATTTTTCTTATTGCATAAGTAAATATGACATACCTTCATTGAAACAATTACTACTTCCTGATGTTTCTTAACAGCTTCATGACTAAATTCTGACGTGGCTAGTAAACACATGGACTCTAAGGCTAAATATCGGAGATTAGTCTCTCTGTTAGATAAGAACTGCCCTAATTGGTTGCAGGCCCTCACTAGAAGGTTAGGTTCACTAAAAATATGAATTTAGTAGTATTAAAAAGAATTAATCACCAAAATAAAAATAAAAACTTTCAACAAACAGAGATATTGTTGTCAGGGCAACTTTGAAAACTCAAGTCCATTAATTTACAATAGTATATTTACTAACTAAAATAAAAACCTATACCAGAAATTACAGAGAAATAAGTGATGCTTAAAAGAAATAACTATAGAAAAGAAAGTTATACTATTAAAAAATTCAGTGATACTACATTGTCTAAATTCAGTAGAGCTACAAACCCTAATAGCTTTATACCAGCAATAATGTCGTCTGTGATATCATAAGGGCAACTGAAGAAAAGTTATAAGTTTCAAAAATAATTATTTTAATAATAATAATCCTTAATACAGGATGGCTTTCTGTTAATAATTAATGGACATTAAATTATAAAGTACAAGTTTTTATATTTTTTGGATTCACAAAAATCTTTTAATGTGTACTATTATAGAACTATATTGACTACAGCAACATCTTAAAAGCTCTAGTAAATGACCTTCTTAATAAAATAATTTTTTTTTAGTATTTTCTCATTTTTCACCCATACTAAAATATAATTTTAGCAATAGCAAACTAACAGCTTCCAGTCTCCACACATTAAAAACATAAACACAGTAGCAATTTCTATTTACTTTCTTTCAGTATTATTATTATTATTATGTTTCAGCTTATTCAGCCACATTTTTAATCACAGAATTAGGTTAATGGCGAAAACACTAAATACACATTAATGACGAAAACATTAAACTGATGATGTGGAATGCTTCAACAATTCCAAGTAACGGATATGGAATTTAAAATATTTTTACAGCGTAATCAGCAATACATAAATTCAGTTAGTGAGACCTGACTTTCACAGCAAGATAGATTCTCAGTTCCAGAATATGACATTCACAAACGAGATCACAACAGAGCAGGAAAGATCTTCATCCTGATAGTCCATTCCGAACACCATTTCACACCAATCCCTGACTTAACACTTAGTGAAGCAGTAGTAATTAATACAGCTATTAACAATAAATCAACTACTATCATAACCATCTATATTCTAAACCTATATTCCAAAACCTAACACAGCTATTAACAATAAATCAACTACTATCATAACCATCTATATTCCACCTAACAAACACATAATCTTCTTTTTGAAGACCTGAATAGAAAGCATATTCTAAGGAACTGTGACAGAACTAACAAAAATGGCAAATCCATATTACACTTCACAGTCAATAATCAGAAACAGTTTCACGGTCCGTTCAAACCAAACCGCATCCCTACACAGCACAATTACCAACCCAGCATTATTGATCTAACTTTCACTAAAAATACAGAAAACTTAACACCTCTCATTGCCTTAGCCTGTCAATACAGATCACTACCCCATGATTTTCCGAATAGGATCCACTTTTCCAAAAACAAGCGAATTGTGCTTAAAAGATGCAGACTGGTCCATGTTTCAAAAAGCTTTGGATTTTAAAATATGCATCCATCAATCCTATAACTAACAATCCACAGTATTCCACAACATTTTACCCAGTCTTACCATTATGATACCTTTTCACTTAAAAGTGCTCATAAAAATAGAAAATAAACTCCGGATAAAATAACCAACTAACCAGAAACCCACCAAAAAAAAAACAAAGTTTATTTAATAATTTTGTTATATCCTGTAGATTGCTGGAAAAATGAAAATTTGACAATTATTTAAACTCTTACAGACTAGGAGACAATAACATCTGGAAAAATCATAAAAAATTCACAAATCTATCTCCAAAAATCATAAAACAGCTATTCCTACCAGGATAATAGAAAGCCATACTGCTTACCAGCAATCCATTTCCACAAAATCACAAAAGCATTACACAAAATCACTTCAAATTAAGGCTCAAATCACCATAACAAGAAAATATCAAAAACGGTTTGCAACTATTTGAAAGTTCCTATCACAAATAACTTTCCCTCTACCTCACCAAAAACAGGCAAAATCATCAAACAATTAAAAGAAAAGAAAGCTCCAGGGGGGATGGCATTCCCTCCTTGATGATCACAAATTTTATCAGAAAAACGATGTTCTGTTTTTATTCAATTATATATAAAGGCACATAAATTTCCCTATTATCTAGAAAATTTCAAAACCATAGCAATACCAAAAGCAAACAAAGATGAATGAGACATTTTGAATTACTGAAATGAATAACAAGCATATCAAATAACAAAATCTCTTAATTGATAAACAATTTGGTTTCAGAGAACAATACTCTACTGTTGACCGAGTTGGCACTCCTTACTGAGTTCATATCCTTAACCTTCAATAAAAGACAACACACAAGCTTTTGTTTAACAGCAAAACAGATAAAACCAAAAAAATCTCAATCACATACCAAAACAAGCTTATACTTCACAAATCAGTCAGACTATCTCAGATAACCTATGCTTTACCAGTATGAGAGTTCCACGTGTAAAACCAACTACAAAAAACTTGAAAGGATACAATACTTCTGACAGTGAAGGATACAATACTGAATCATTAAAAACTACCCTCACTACACAAAAATAACTACAATGATCAATGACAACTCCCAACAATTTAAGAATTTGTCCTTTCTCAAATAGAGCAAGCAATATTCTAACAAAACATTAGCTTCTGAAAATCCATGAATATGGGAGAGATTGGTAATTGCAGTATAACTTTTCTCAAAGGATTCACTCACAAATGAACAAAACATGTGTCATTAGATATAAATTTTGTATTTGATTGAGTAGGTTAAGATGTTTCTTTTTCTTACAGATTTCACATCGTTTTCTGATAACGAGGCAAGCAACTTATGACCCTGAAAAACTTCCTGTATTGTATGTGAAGAAAAATTGTTCATTTTTCCCATTATTAAAAAATGTTTGTAAATATCACTATTATCTAGCTACACAATATATTGGAGTACACAATACAAAAAGGATTACTAATTCATGTAAATATAATTAATTAGTAAGTTTACATGAATCTAAAATAAACCATAAATATAGATTCATTTTATCTTATTATCTCAAGCAAAGTTATACAAAAACAGTACTTCTGAAAAACGTAGTAAATAAAGCCTAAAACAGTATTAGTTTTGATATGCATAATGTTATGGATATAAAGTGATTTATATATATATTTTGAATAGAATTTTTAAAACAAAATACATTTTGACTTTTTATTGATGAAGTACGTTTTAGTGATCCAATGATTGACTAACTGTAGACTCATACTCGATTTAAGGTTTCATTAAGATCTTTACTAAGCAGGGAATGTCTGGTCAAGGCCAGCATCATGATAGAAGCTGAGTAGCTGCTTGAAAAAAGCAAAAGCTAATCCGGCCTAAAAAACTAAAATTAAATTTGTGAGGATTATCAAGCGCTGGCTAGCCATGATGCTAATACCATCTACCACTTGTTCGTGCCATGTCGGGGTAGAAGTTATGTTTTGATTGATCTTGATTCATTTTTATTTACCAAGTTTTACACCAGAACCTTGTTTTATCCAGGTGATTTTGAAAGTTATAATGAACAGAACATGTATATAATTTTCATCTCTGATAGTATGGCTGAACCTAATACCTTTTCAGATGTTATCTGTAGTTGGTAAGTCAGCAGTGTAGTGTACAGAAGAGGTGATAATAATACCCCTTGAGATACTACAGCAGAAATCGGGTGGATTAATGATAGCGAAGATCCTTTTTGGACGGCAAAGTACTCCTTTATCAGAAAAGATTTCAGAATAAATTATAATGTGTGAAGAAGTATTTGATTAAACTTAAAGTCCTTTGTGGAGACTTTATCAAAAGCTTGTATTATCTAATACATCCAGGAATACACCAGATGGATATCATTTGAGCTCTAGTGGAGAGGATAAGTAATTCAGTCATTCCATGTAGTTGCTGTATGTAGAAAGCCAGACCGATGATGTGGTAAAATTTTTGAGCCCGTTATCATCAGTATTCTTTTGTATAGAAGTTTCCCTAAAATTAGTTTCCCTTATTGGAAAGGATGGGAAGCAAACTGATAGAGCGATGTCAAGAGGAAATGTGTGAGGGTTTGTCAGGTTTAGCTATCAGTGTAATGTGTGAAAATTTCCATTGAAGAGGGAATCTACTAGTAGACACTATATATTGTCAGCAAAAATACAGGCTTTGTAAGAATAAGCAAAAATATGGGGGATCGGCTTTTCTGGGTATTTCTTGGAGGATCTCAGCAGCTATCGAGTCATGTCCAGTCCAGGGGCTTTTCTTTTTGGTAAATATGTAGTTTTGTATTCAATACCGACAGGTTTAAAAGCTTAGGGAGAAGTATGAATGTATAATTCATGAGTAATGAGTAAGGTGTGGTGTAAAGACTGTTGCTAAATAGTCAGCAAGCATCTCAGATTTTTGATCATCTTATACCATCCAAGAGCAGTCATTTCTACGTAGGAGCATAGGGATTGTCTTTTGGCAAAGAATACGCTGAGTAGCCCTCCACGAACTTCTGTCTACAGTAGATAAATTGGTTAAGTTTTATATGGAAATATGCCTTTTCAGTTCATTGTTAAGTAGGTTAAATTTTTGTCTGCCATTCTTTGCGCTGTTCTTTCCTCTCTGATCAACTCCAGGATATAACCAGGATAATTCAAGAGATTACCCAGTTTGTTCATTGATGTTGAAGATGCCCTAACTGCTTGTTGGTCTAAGTTATTTGAATTAAAGAGTGTATTGCACATCTAAAAGACAATATTCACTGGGCCATAAGAATTAAAGGTTTTAATTAGGAATTCTATAACCATACTTTTATCACGATTTTGACAGCATAGAAAAAGTCTTTACAAGCCTTACCCATGAGGACCTGGGCACCTGAGTTGTTACAAACTAGCTTTTATAAAAAAGGGACATCTTGAATTGATTTAAAGACCATGCCCTGACCAGTAAAGGGCAGTCTAGGATACAAGTGGGGAGTGATCGTCACTTCATCTAGCAAATTAAAACTGCTATAGAATGAAGTTGGGAAAGGCAGGAAGAGTGTCTCTGAACGAAACAAACAATCCAAATTGCTAGTAAGAAGTTCAGTGGGCATATGGATAATAGATATAAACCTAGCTGATAGGAAGGAAAGTATTAAGCTAAATCTGCCACCTCCTGTATTTTGACTAGACTAGTCCATCTTTTCTCTCACTTTTAACTGTCTCTATTATCAACGACTGTTAAGAAGTTATGGCACCAGAGACTGCATAAGTTTACATCAACATATTTTAAAAGATAGAAAGATAATTCTAAGATCTCATTTATTAAATATTCAATGCATTTTGCATTCTATACAATCAATTAGCCTAACAACAATTGCTATAACTAATTCTTCAACAAGATTACATATAACTTGTTTTGACATAATAAAATATCATAAAATTGGTTTATAATTAAGAATATTCAGGTATTCCCTCCAAGTAAATAAATAATGAAAATTCAAATCATTTTGGTTAGCACATTGCAAATACCCAAATAACAGTAAACATGAGCATGCCACATCAAATTGGCTTCTTAAACAGAGACAGAATGCCACATCACATGCTTTAAAATTTGATTATTTTTAATTAATCAAATATGTACGGTAAGCAAAGTACGATATAAGAAACCATTACAATTATTATTATTATCCTTATTCATTATTATATAGTCCTGTCTATAAAACAAGGTTCAACTGGCAATTAGATAGATTACAAGTTATAATACTTAGAATGTAAATTATTATGAAGAACCATACCTATCATTATGTATAATTAGACTGATAGCTTCAAACAACACAGCATTTTTGGCATTGGAATGTTGAACTTTTTTTGATTTAGGAGGTTCTTGGGCTTTGTTAAGAATTGTTTCTAAACATTCATTCAGTCTTCCACGAACTCCAGGATCCTCTATTAAAATAATAAATCAGTATATAACAAATTCAAGGAAAGTATTAATAATTACTGGAAAATTTACAAAAAAAAAAACCTGGAGGAGTATAATTTTGCAATAGCCTCAATAATTTCACAGAAAGCCATGGTGCTGGTACAAAATAGTAAGTATAATCCTGCAGATCAGTGTAACTAGACGTCACAATCTGTAACAAAAAGTATTAATTGTAAACATAGTGATTAACACATTTGAATCCAATGATAAAGTTGTAAATACTGCAAATGTTAAAGTTATAAATAGGGTGTCCTAAAAAAATGTATAGATACATACTTTTATTTTTCTTAACTCCCTTAATTTTAGGCGAAACAAAATGATGACTGATATTAGACTAAACACTGGAATAGGGAATTTATGGGGAGGGACAGGTTAGTTAATTAGGTAAGAGTTAATTTAAAGCAGATTCACATGCATATTTAACATTACTTATATTATAGATAAGTTTGAAGTAGATAACTATCCAGGAAGCCAACAATTAGACTTCAGAAACAATATAGCTATACAGGAATCTATATTGGCTGTGGTGAACATCATTTTTAGGAGTCTTAGTATTATGACATGGATTTCAAGAGATTTTATTAGACTATTTTTTTAATAATGTTACGTCAGCTGAAAATACTGTAAGAATTTGTCATACCAACATTTGTGATGTATGGAGGGTGTTTATACCTCTGATTTACAGTAAGATGGTGCACCTTCGCAGTAACTCAAGTGTGAGGCCTATATTTATGAAAATTTATCAATCTAGAAGCCAATGGGCTATAATATGGTAAACAGAAAATAAAGTTTCAGCCAGGAAATTGATAGCAGCTGATCATAGTTAATAAATTGAGAGAAGCTATTGAAAGAAAATTCCTAATACCAAACCAAATAATTCTAAATGGTTGAGGTATCTACCTTGTGAGATTCAAATTCAAAACGATGATTTGTGCATATGCAACGACAAAACAAACTGCAAATGTCTTCTTTGCATTCTGGTTTTAAACCATAGAAATACCATAATAAATAAGTAATCCTTTAAAAAGTGCTGAAATTCTTTGGGGAGGAGGGCCAACCTGTAGGCATAAACTAACTTTACAGTTTAGCTTGGATTTTAGATTGTAGTAGTAATCCTCAGTGGTTTGGATGCTGGCTTTTAATTGTGAAGACCTGGCACCCTGGCTCACCCAAGGATTTTTTCTTTGGAGGATGGATATAGTCGGGGTTAACTCAGCCTCGGGTGGAAAAAATGAGGAGCTACTTGAATTGATAAGAAGCAAATCCAATCAAAAAAACTGAATTTAAGGTTGAGAGGTAGTGCACCTCAACCCCACTTACCAACTATGGAGTCAACCTTTGCCCGTCTACCCTTACCTTTTCACCAGGATTACACCAAGAATATATTTTTTAAGTTTAGGAACTAATATGGCTTTCACTCTACTTTAAGACATAGACTTGATAATAAAATTTTGAATAAAAGGTTTAAACTAAAATGCATTATTATGATTAAAACAGGAAAACTTACTCTACTTAACCTAGAAACCGCAAGACTGATACAGCCTTTATATTCATCAGGATTCCGTTTCACTAAAGCATCGATTAATGAAGCAGCAGCTGTTACTACTCCTAAATGTTGGTCATTTAACAAATGGACTATACGAGATGTCCACTCTCCACCAGGAATAATTTCTTGTGATGTGCGAAATAGACGAAGTAAGCACAGAGCAGCAGACTGTTTGACTACGTCCATAGTATCTCTTTAACAAAAAGATATAAATATGAATTGATAATATTTCTAATATTATGTTATTTACAAAACCATTTCATAATTATTTAATTACTTATACCATGTTCATTCGGCATTTAGCTTGAATCTGTAACTGGCAGAAATACACTAATAGCATTAAGTATTTTGATACTGCTAAACCCATTACAGCTCTGATTCATTCTAAGGTAACTAGAAAGTTTTTTTTAATATTTAAATTATATTTGGTAAATTTTTATGAATTGTGCACATGGTAGAAAAAGAAGAAGAAAATATTCATGAAGTTCGTATTTACAAACTTACTTGGTACTTTCTTACAGACTAGTTATGTCAATATAGGACTGTTGATGTCAAAAGCAGTTTTTTCGGCTGAAGCCCTTTTTTTTTTAAGAGCTCATACACTTACGATTTGTGTGTTTAGATTTGAAAAACCCATTATATGTTAAATAAAGATACTAGCATTAATCAAATAAATCTAATAAATATTCCTTACATAATTATCCATTATAAACATTATATGTGTTAGTTAAAGTTAAGTACAGACATCGTCGTATAACACGATTTACATATTACGTGAATTGCCCATCTTCCACTAAGCTTGGCTTGATGATTGTATTCATAGAATATTCTATTGAGCAAAAGGTTCCTCTTTAAGCAATTATACTTACTCTTTAAATAGATTTTATTGACAAACAATAAAATAATATATTTCATCAGTAGTGGTATTGGTTAAAAAGTTTTTTTAAATAAAAATAGAAAGGCTTAAATTGTTTTTAAGCATTATTTAATTTGTTTTTTCTTACTTTTTCAAACAGTTATTCAGCAGTAATAACATAAATTAATGAATTAAGAAAAATAACAGCAGTAATCTATTTTTTTTACCCTGAAACAAGTAGCTTAGGAATGTCATATCCAAAAGCTTCAGCCATCTCCCTGCTTCCAATATTTGCAATACATTGCATAGCTAAATTAACATGAATAGGGTTTCTAAAAATAAAATATACATCATTAAAACAAATTCTTAACAAAGATAATCATATTAATGCCCAATAAAATGACTTACCTAGATGCTAGATCATTTTTTATGCTCTGTATTATTAAATTTATTAAATCACTATTTGTATTAACAAGCACTGATATAAAAAGGTACCCCTAAAAATTAAGAGAAAACAATATAATAGTTTATAAAAAGCATGAAATAATGGGCTAAATACTTTGAAGACCAACGCACAGATAGGTTATTAACAAATCCTAAACTTCAATATGTTTGATAAAATAGTCTAACCTACAAAAACTTACAACAAACTTTGAGTAGCAACCATGACTTTGGTACCAGAACAATTTAAATTAAGAATATAACTTTGAACTTAGAAGTAGGTTTATTGACTATCATTGAAGAAATTCTCTAAATGTGCTGATTAAACTTGTCATGGTTTACCTATGATCCTAAAAAATATGAGCTTTTCTTTATAGTAAAATAGAGAACACTCACTATTTGTTTTTCTGAGTACTTATTGGATGACAAAAGGTTAACTGCTTCCATATGGCCAAAATCAATGTCATGTCCCAGTAAGAAAATGAACAGTAATTTACAAACATACTTCTTCTTTTGGTAGCCATCTAAAGTTTTATCTCCTTTAAATTTACTGCGGATATTAGCCAACTCCTTATTGATTCTTTTAACTTCGGCTTCTTTGCTTTTGCCTGAAAAAACAAAGAATATAAACAAATATAAAAAATTTCTATCCCAAAAGTTACAGTTACTATCTTTAGATCTTAATAAGCTAACCAATGTTTTACCATCTTGAAATAAAATATACGACCAAAACTAGCAACAGTAATTTTTTTTTTTAATAATTGCTACAATATACTTTGGACTATAGATTAAATGAGATTCATCAAACTGGAAGGCAAAATAGCTTTCATATACACACCAATTGAAGAGTTTTTTAATATTAGAATATGATGTTGAATTATTAAATTTAAAATGTTATACCTTGAAAGTTTTATACACACACTATCAACAAGTACATTTTTTTTTTTTCAAATAGACATTGGAAGAAAATGTTGTATTATAGACCTATACACCGGTAGTACTGTTAATTGAAAAATGAAAATAGATATTTAACACATAAATATGGGTTTCATTATATGTTTCTTAACATATGATGCACATACTATAAACATAAAAATAAACTTGAGATACTTACAATTCCTGATGTCTGAAATAAACACTGCAAGCCCACGCATGCCATCTCCCCTAACAGCTGGCATGGCTGGTTTCTCTTATAACTAAACAAAAATAAATGGATGGATAGTAAATCACAATAACACAGACATGGAGCCTCATAGACTCAAGGATTCAAAATGTTGATAAAGCACTTAAATAAAAAAAAAATACATAGTTTTACTTGGCTAAAATATTTAAATGGCATTCATAAGTTATATTTTTAAATCTGGATGTGACGAGAAAAATAAAAAGGAAAAATGGTCATAAGCAGCTAATTTGTCCAAATTACCATTTTAATTTTAAAAATAATTACTGAGTCCCAAATTGAGAGATTTTAATTTGTAGTAGGTGCGGATAAATCATATTCCGCTCACCTAAGTGATACGACATCAGTTGAAAAATATGTCTGAATTTATCTAAAACATCAGATTATGCTGATTAAGTGTTGATTGAAATACAATAACA
This sequence comes from Acanthosoma haemorrhoidale, assembly GCA_930367205.1. Lineage (NCBI taxonomy): Eukaryota > Metazoa > Arthropoda > Insecta > Hemiptera > Acanthosomatidae > Acanthosoma > Acanthosoma haemorrhoidale. Next base: position 45,669,693 of record OV884009.1, read on the forward strand.
GGAAGTATGTGGAAAAAAAGCTATGTGTTAAAAAGAGGTCAGTTCTATATCCCTTAATTAACCTTATCCTATTTCACTGTTAAGCTTTCTCAAATCACTGCTGAGAAGCTATTTAAAACTTGGGCTTGAAAGTAAAAAATGAGCATAAATGATGGTAGAACAACCTAGAGAGGCAAGCAAAAATATTTCAGGGTTAAGATGCAGGCAGAATAAACACTATAGGTCGACAATAGGCAAAAAGTCTTTAAAAAAGAATAGAGGTGGTGTGGTGCTTGGTTTGCAGAACTTATATAAGGCCCAAGAGAAGTTATCAAAGAGATTAGTAATTAATTAAGGAGTTATACATACAAAAATACCATTTTTATTTTTTGACAACTTGGTTATTTTTATGCTTGCTAGTGAAGATATCAAGCATAACAACCTGAACTAAAGAGATATAAATGATATGTCTTTTGTTCAAAGTGATTCGCTATTTTGTTTGGTAGTTTACATTACTTAATATAATTAAATTTATACCATATGTTTTAATTACAATTTATATTTTTTAATAAATTAAAGTTATTTAAGTTATTAACTTAATTTATTATGTTTATGTATTATTATACATCCAATGTATGTTATACTATTTGTTAAATATAATATAATTATATATTTGTTAAAATCCAAAATATGTTGTACCATGTGCTGTATAGGTTTTATTGTAGGTTCGTGCCAAAGCAGTAGGAAAATTACAAGGGCTTATTAATTCTGTTTAGTATACTACTAGTAATCTTGGTGAAGCTGCATCCTGTCATTGCGGCAAGAATTTCTGATAGTAATATAATTAACTAGAAAGTGTACCAAATTTCCAGCTGCCTTGCAAACAAAAATTACAATGCACAGAACCCCCTCTGTTCATAACAAAATCGGAGGCCTACAATTGGTTGAAATAAAGAAAGGTGGAAGGTGAGAACAAGACCAAAACTGGAGTTAAGGTGTTAAGACTGGAGCCTACAAACAAAATTGAATACAACTAAAGTAATACATAAAAATGTTGGGGAGTATTTGGGAACGCTCCTGAGGGACAAAAACCAAAATTTCTGACGAGTCAGTTGGCTACCATAATATATGTGGTAAATCAAAAAAGCTTATCATTAGTCAGAAATCTAATAGAACCTAGCCACATGCAAGGCAGTGCTTATAGAAGGTCCTAAATCGGATACCCTTAGCATTGAGTTAAAACTCAATCATTGGACAGAAAATTAAACAGTTACCTACCTACTCACATGCAGAAATGCTTCAAACCGCTTATGTAGATAAATTACTTGTTTTGTTTTTTTAACACAAGAAAAAAAAAAATATAGCAGGTTATATAAATAGGAATCCAAAAGAAGAACCGGAACAGCTGGAAGTGGATTTTCACATCAACGAGTCATCGTGTCAACTGTTAAGTATCAAATGTGAAAAAACACATTTTTCATATTTGACACATTACAGTTGCTAGAGGCATGATGGCTGAATTTTCGGAATACTATTAATTAGAATTATTTTTCATTTAAACAAAATAGAATGAGGTCAAACGCTTATAATTATTGTAATCAATAAAATAAACTTTTGTAATGTAGTAAATAATTTTGTCCTATTATGTAAGCTAAGAATTTGCATGTAACTGATATTAACATTAAAAGTAAGTTTTATAAGTAAGTATTGAAACAATACTTGTAGGTAGATTTTGTTAAAGATGTAAATTTAGTAGCATTATACTGTATTCTTGGATGTTTTTCAAAAGAATTTCTTTATTATTCTTTAGTTATTTTAAAAGAAATATATAATTTAATTTTTAGATATAATTTTCAATCAACTTTGCAACCATCAATACAGATTTCCATAATGTCCCAAAATATAGCTGAGACAATTCTATTAAATTTAAAATATATTAAATATTAAATTAGAGCTGTGTAAAGTGTTCTATTCTGAAAGGACAAAATTATGTTAGTATTATTAGTTTTTGTTTTGTTTTTCAAGTTAGTATACATCAACTTAATATTAGATAATTAGGATATTTAAGTTTGTTGATTTATATTAACTAATTGGAAATAAAAATTTTGAAAATCCATAAGCATTTTTAAAATTTTTTGTTCTATAATCAGGTTGAAATATAATGATGCTTATTATTACTAAATTACTATTACGGTTACTTATTAGACTGAATTTAAAGAAAGAATTTTCCTGCTAAGATATATTAAATTAGTAGAGGGTGATCCAAAGCAACTTAAACCAGGGACCCTGGTTGCAAAACTCAGGTATATCATGTAGACCCATGACATAATGAGAAGGCCTAGCTTGCCAGGCAGGTAGTGAGTGGAAACCCCAATGACTCATTGAGAAAATCCTTTATTGGAGTGGGGAGAACTGAGTATTTATATGGCAGGTGAACAAGCCTTCTCGCTTGAATTTCAAAATGGGATACTCATGAAAGTTGTCCAACATACTACATTCCAGCTGCCTACGGTGGATGAACTGAAGACATATCAAATTCTTTTATTCGCTGCAATATATGACAAACCCCGTGTTTAACACAATTTCCCCTGGCCTGTTTTCCCATCGATGGCATAAGGCAGTCGAGGTAGGAACGCTCTAGTTCTAAGTTAGTATGTAAGATTAGTTTTAATATAGTTTGTAAGTCCCATCACCTAGTCCTGTTGCATTTATATACATTTTAACAAAAAAAGATAATGTCAGTTTTTAGGACAACTGCTTAAAATGCATATATGCAGTAGAAAGAGCAACCCACAGCTCAATTATATTATTGTTTAATGGAAAAAAAACAAAACCCTCTCTCTTTGAGCCCATATGTTGTTTGAAGTTGTGAGTTAGCAGCTATGAGGCTGGGTACATCCAGACAGGCAAGTTCACCATAGGACGAGAACCCTGTTCCTCCATTAATGATCTACCGAACTCCATTCATTGTTGTTTGTTGTTCTTCCCATCATCTTAGCACTGACGACCCCCAAATCTACTTATCTTTTCCCTCCTCTGCTTCATTACCTCCCGACAGTCGATGGGTCAATATAGGCTCTTCTCCTCCTTCAGTAGATATTTCCTCGGCCCATACCTTTTCCAAAGCATTAATTCTCATCACCCTCCCCATATTTACAATATTCAGCGGTTCAAATCCCCAGTCTACTCCCAGAGCTCAAGGTCCCATTTTTCTGATCTTTATACTTCTTCCTACAGAACAACAGCATTCAACCATTCCATTCTTGCCCACTCCACCACTTTCTGGGATTCTCTCCCTCCTAATTCAGACTAGTTCATATGTGCCATCAAAATCCAACAGAGCGTTGGAAATGTTCATTCGAACACGTTTTTGGTCTAAGGTGAGCAAACGCGGCACCCAACGCGCGGACAGCTTTCTCATCTCTAAATGTAGATTTAATATGTGACAAACACGTTCTTTTGACATGTTCATAACCTCTGCTATCTCTCTCACTTTAATTCGGCGGTCGTCTAGCACCATTTGGTGAACTTTGGCGATGTTTTCGTCGGTAGTAGCAGTTTTTGGATGTCCCAAACGTTCATCGTCTCCCAAGCTCTTACGACCACGTTTAAATTCAGCTGCCCAAAATTTCACTGTGGTAAATGATAGTGCAGAGTCCCCATACACAGAACCCAACTCATCTTTGATTTGCGTAGGCGTATTGCCTTTCAAAAACAAATATTTAATGACAGCTTTATACTCGATTTTGTCCATTTTCATAAAAACACTCACACCGACTCACTCAAACGACTGTTACACAACAACTGCGCGTACAAAATGGCTGAAACTTAGGTGAGTAACTGTCAACAGATGAACAACGAAATTCACTAGCTTTTATTTACGACTGCTGCTATCTTCATGTTGAGGTCGGAAACTTTTCAGACCACCCTCGTATATATGCAGTACAATATTGATAGTCCGGCAAGCTCGTAATATCTAAGGGAAGAACATTTTGTCTGGTCTTAGTGAGGAAGTGGAAGGGAGGGGGTTGTTTTCCTCTTACAACATGTTTGTCCATTACTGCTAAGCAACCCCAGGTTTATCACCTATTAAGACAGTGCTGTAAATTGTGTTGGCTAGTCTTTTATAATACATTTCGTGTTGTGATTGTTTTTTTGTTACTTGATGGTGTTCATATAAAAAAAAACATTAACACACTACACTTATGATCCTAAATGAAAAATAGGCCATGGTTCAACGGCACAAGCATGGAGAAACAACAGCTGCTTTGAGTGTGGTCTAAGGAGTAGGGCGGGCTAATGTAAATGACATAATGAAAAATGAAGAAAAAATTGAAAAGTTTGTAAAAATCCATCATAGGTGAACCGCAAAACAGAAAAACGCTGAGGAGCCGCGAAGTTAAAGAAGTTTTAAATGCCTAGTTTCAACAACAAAACAGGAACAAGCCAATATCAGGTGACATTTTAAAAGAAAAGGCGAAAATTTTTTATAGTAAATTACCAAGAAAGAAGATTTCCTTGCTAGTGATGGGTTGATTGAAAATTTTAAAAATGATTTGGTATACGGTTTCTTCAGTTGAGTGGCATATTATGTTAAAAATTGTTTTTAAAAAGGTTTTACAGTCTAAGTATCAACTAACATTTTTAGTTATAAAGTTGTGGTATTTGTAAGTTATAGTTATTGTTTTCTTAATAAAGAAATATTAATAAAAAAAAAATGTAGCACACCATTATTTCGACCTTAACTCCTTAATTGCATAGTTTAAATGGGGCCATCAGTAGTCCAGAACATTATTATTTGACAATAATACAGAACATTATATTTGACAATCCGACAATTTGTTAGTCCCATATTAGTTGGATTATATATATTTACATATTATAAATTATGTAAATTATAATATAATAAAAATTATAAATAAAAAGATTAGACTGTACACACATATACTCATTATTGCTATTGTTTATTTCTCCTGTATTTGTACATGTCATGGTTTTCTTTTAAATTTAATATTGTATAATACCAATTCTTTTAACATTGTTCTTTACTTTTGGAATTAATCGTATGATTTACTAAAAGTTTTTGGTTCATTTTTTAAACTGATGAAAAAATTTTCATGTTTTTTTCTTTTTGAGATGTCCTATTTATTTTTTTAGCCCAAATTTGATTTATTTGTTTGTACCACGTTGTTATTTATAGTGGGGGGGCCATGGTCCCAGAATAAAGTCTTTTTTTTTTCTAAGGTTAGGGCAAGGAGTACATGGGTAGGAGGTGGAGGCATAGGTACATACTCTGGAATGGACTCCAGGACCTCTTGTGGAGAAGAGACTGCTTATTTCAATTGAGTGTTTTGACTGTATCTACTTCCTAAGAGACTGGAAAAGGGCTAAGTGGCCTAATCTCAAAAGGCACTCACTGATTGGGATCTGACAGCACAGCAGTTTAGAGCTACACACCCTTCAGCCATTTTCTGTTATTGATTACAGATCAAAGTGCTGGAGAGGGGCAAGTACTTGGTGCTGAGGCAAGTATAGCTGAGACCAGAACACCTGAGGCAATATGGGTCCTCATGGATGACTCCACAGCGAGCTACTTCCTCTATTTTATGTTTTGTTCTCATGTAATGTACTATTACAATATTTTTAGCCAGAATTTTATTTAATTATTGGAATCTTAATATTATTATTCATAGGGGCCATAGTCACAGAATAAAGATTTTATTCTATGAGTTCAGGATGGGACCTGTACTGCCAACTTGGTGTTCACCAGCCGGGCCCAGGAGTAGGCAAGAGAGAAGCTTTTCCATAAAATAGAAGGGCCTCTAATTAACAAAGAGAAGAAATATAGGGGGAAACATTTCTCTCCTCTTTCCACAAGTGGAAGGATCTTTGGGGCAAAGACCACTTAAACATCTCAAGGGGAAGTGGAGGTGGGATCTAATCAGGCCAGGCATCCACGACCCGAAAGCTGAGACCTGGGTAGTTGAAGTCTAAGTAGTAACAACAAGCAGGGGAGGTGCTGCATACAGTATTAAAAATAAAAACGGTAAATCCCACACTGCACTGGAATGAGCACTTGTATTGGGAGAATGACAAACCCATTTAGGTCCTAGAAATATATATTAAAAAAAAAATTCAGGATTCTGGAAGATAGGGCTTAATACTGCTATATCCACCCCATTTCCTAATGGAAAAATGATGGGTTTAAATTTAAAATTTGAACTTTATGTAAAACTAACCTTATTACAAGTTAAAAAAAAAAATGTTTTTTAATTTGTTGGATTTAAAGTTTTAAAACTAGCCAATCCAAGAATCTGTAGCCTTGCCATTATTTGTTTCATTATTTAAATGATTTTTTTTTTTACCAATTAAAATTGGTTTACAACAATTATGCACTAATTAAATAAATATAACCAAAATAAAAGACAGAAAATAAAGAAACTATGGAGAGATAATCTTTGATATAATTTTTGATATAATTGTTGATGAAGTTTCATTACATTCATGCATGGTTACGCAGTGATCTTTGACTATAGGTTTACAAAAATCATGGTGAATTTATCAATCCGATACAGAGTGTCAGATTCTGCACAAGATAAGGATAGATAATCTTTAGTGTAAACATAATAAATGAAAGCTTTGTTAACACCCCAATGCCCGCTCAGCTGCCACAGGGATCTATCATCTCTGAACACACATGTTTATTCAATATTTATATTAACGACTGTCCCTATAGACTAAGTCACATTGGGTATGTTCACTCCCAAATGGCAAATGTCTGGTCTGGTCTTTGCCACTCTTATGTTTAAGTTAGAGATATTTACATGGAAATCCCATTTGATATTAGGAAGGCATGAAAAATACAGACATCCCTATGAAACATGATTGTCATTAAATTGGTTTAAAAAAAATATCTTTTTTTCAAAAATTTTGAGTAACCTTTCAAATTAAAGAGCTTGGTGACCTGATTAATAATAGATAAAATATTTTGATACTTTGGTGGACTATAATTGCAAAGTCATTAAAATCGTCTGCACAGACGTAACGAACCCCTTATATGTGTGATGAATCACACTTAATATGAATTTATGTTTCTGTCCTTCCTGATAATATAAATTTTATTTTCACTAAGTTAATTTTAAATTAAAATTGAAATGAAAAAAAAATTGTAAGAATGAGAAATGCAAGAGTGCACGGGAGAGATAACATAAAGGATAAGCTGTCCATAGAATATCAGTTCTATGTGAATAAATCTACTTAAAGCTAGGTTGAAAGGAAAATCCAGTCAACTGTTATGTGTCACACCATTAAGGGTTTCATAAAGGATGCAAAAACAATTTTTTGTAATTAAAGTCCCAGCACATACTAATACTCAGATCTTTAATTTTACATGCTACTCAATAAGACAGGAAAATTTATTTTTTACATGAAGTTTTCTTCATTTTTAGCAACATCGTGACACTAGATAGAACTACTATGCAACAAAACATATCTCTAATAAGATAATAAGCCGAGTTTAATTAAGTTGTTAACACAATATGGGTGACAATTTTAATGATATTATATAATTATAGTATAGAAATACAAAACGAAAATCACATACCGCAAATCAGTACTTCAAGATCTTTAATTTGATACCTGACTAAAAATTAGTGGAAAATAAAATGTTGTCTTAGAAATCAAATTGTGTTATAAGGATTTCTCCATACAAGTTAAATAAATTAAGCATCACTTATGGAAATGAGTACAACTATAAGTGATATTAACGATTCTGAAACCAAACTATTCTACCATTAATAAATGATGTAATGCAAAACCAAAAAACTTTGATTGAAGCCTTGCCAGAGAGTAACAAAAACAAAAATCGTTATAATGAAAACATTGACAACGTGGATTGAAAACAAGAATATCAACAATTTTGACACATAAAATGGCATGTATCAGGTCATTTCCGATATAGATAACCACTATTAAAAATGTTCTGTTAAGGTAATCTGAGCAAATAATTAATGAAAGCTATCAAACAATGAAAACATCAGTTAGATAAGTTGTTTATCACAAATTATAAAAACACTGTTTGATAATACAAGAGGACGCCTAACCTAGACTTGCAATATTTTTAAAAACTAAATGGTAACATTTTGTACCTTCAAAAGTACATATTGTACATCAAAATTATAATGTGGAAACACTTGGCTTGACAACAGTAACCTTTTTAGGGTAGTAGAAATACATCCAATAAAATATTTTCTGCAATTTTAAAATTGGGTATTGTATATATTAATTTCATTCATAACTGACTAATAAGTCATCTGTAACAGCGAGATAAGCTTATTAATTATAAATGAACATTATATTTTCATGTCATGCAGTAAAAATAAACTAAATGACAATAATAAAAATCAACTTAATTTAAATAAAACCATGTAGACTTTAAGGTTTACTGCACAGTTTAATCTATTTAAGTTCAGCTTGATACCTTAGAGAAATCCTTCAACACAAAATGATTATAAAACAAACTTGACCACTGCAGCTAATTTAAATGTCAAAGAAATAATATAAAATAACCGGCGTAAAAATCACTGAAAATTACATTAAATAGTAATCAAAAGGTTCACTTACAACCTCAGCAGATCTGGACATTAAACTTATTCATGGCGAAAGTTTATGAATATTACGATTAGAAAGAAATAGTTAAACATACAAAGACATAAAAACCAATCGGATCATAAATATTAAGTAAAAATGAGGTTATTCCAGCCTAAATGTTCACTCCTAGAGTAATTGAGATGGGCAAGATAGAACTGTGTAACTAAAAAACAACCTTCCCCTTTATCAGTGAGATACAGACTGCATAGACGCCATTTGCAAATATAATATTGCAAAGTAATAAAATTATTAAAACTACTTAAAGTACATTCTTTTTTTTTTTTCCTGAATTTACCAGCAGTAATTAAACAACAGTTTGTTTTATAAATTACTGCAGATCTTTATTTCCTTTGCCGTGTGCTATGTTATCAGTTTGTGTGAGAGCAGTCATTTCTGTCAGTTTTATCTTAATTTTGACAATCCTACAGATGTCATTGGTAGTTTTTGAATGTTAAATTATAATGAATGCCAACAAAAGGGTCGCGATGAAGGAATTTGTTACTTTTTACATTCTACTAGTTTCAAATAACGGAATAACCAACGATCATCGTCACGGCTTGAAGCCGGTTTACGCAAAATTAGGTTGGCTGGAACTGGAGCATTATAGTTCTAAAAGCCCCTTACTTAATTTTTAATGCAAGAGATTATTACCAACTTCACTACAGCTGCTTCCTAAAATATCTACCAGTCATATAAAGTGACATTCTAATACGATTTACTGTATTCAAATACATTTTATAGACGAAAAGTATCAAACGCTTTCAAGTCATTACCTTCAATCTTGATGATGGCGTGATCAGTTAGAAGCAATGGATTTGCAGATAATGATGATGATTTCCATTGATTTAATTATTACAAAATAATATTATTATTACAAGCATAAGAGTACGAAGCGGCTGATGCCGGTAAGGCTCGCAGTTAAAGCAAAATGAGGTCGTAGAGATTGAATATAACAATAAAAAAATAATCGAACCAAACCTATGCATGAAGTATATTAATTAGTGTAATAGATATGTAATATAAATCAATAAATGTCCCAAACACAAGGCGTCCCAAATCTGGCCTAACACAGATCAACCACTCCTAACACACGACCACGACAAACCCACAAAATCTACGTCATTTCTTCCCTTATGCTTTCCTATTATGATTACTGCTGGTTGGCTTTTGGTGGTTTTTCTCCGGGTCTTGATCAAAAACAAAAACGCCTAATGAACAATCAATCCCCTCCTATTTATTTTTGAGAACCCGAGAGAATCCGCTGTTCAGAATCAGAATAGCTATGTATCGGCCACTCTTGTTCCATCCCAGCTTTAAAATCCCTTCATTATCAATATCTTCTTTCCTCTCTATCCGCAACTTAATTAGTTTGAGTACTGTCTTATCAGCAAATAAGTACCTGCCTTCAATATTTAACTTTATACTTTGTTAAATTATTAATTTTTTTATCCTATTGATTACAAACAAAGCTTGCAGCAGTTAGAATGTCATATCACCAAGATTTTTGCAATTTATTTAATTTTCAAGCAAATTTTATTTATTGGCATTTTTGTTAACCTCATGGAACTTACATCCCAAATCAATTTACACTTCAAAGTTTATTGTTTCATTTCATTAGCAACGCACCCACTCAATAAATTACATACCATTCTAATATCAATAATATATACACTAATATCAAGTTAAGCTTCAATCAGACTTCTTTAAGAAGAGGTCCTTGTAGGACCATCAATCGACGTTTGGGAATACACCCTGCAGGCAAGGAAAGTACCCCGAATAGTAGTCTACACCTCCCAAGAATGTTTCTTCTCGTGAAACATTTCTGCAGATCATATAACTGGAAGAAGAAGCGAACATATCCTTCAAAACCTCCTTATAGGGCACAGTCAGGATATTAAAGGCTTTATGGAGGAGCACACTCCGTTAGCCAGCGCTAACCACCCCTAAACGTCAACCCATCACTCATCAGTGAACCGAGCGCTATCTATGGGTAGAACCACATAGTTATGGACAGATTGTCCTGCAGATAGTAATTGACTTAGTGCTACTTATTTCCAAAGATGGTAAGGTGAGCCACAGTAGGCCCTGTCTTACAAAATAATTATAAACAGCTAAATTCTAGTTTGATAACTATGTTGATCATATTAGTAAGCAGGTAAATTGTAAATTATCCACGTCCACCATCTTTATTAATTGTACTGGTAATTACACAATCGAGAGGGGGTAGTCCAAACACTGTCACTTATCTTAATCGCTGTACACATGACTAATGGTAATCTATGAACAAATTTTCTATAAACCAGTTCCCGGGGTGAACATGCAGCCTGTTATTTCCTTTACTCCTAACGTAACTGTCTCATTTTCTTCTTCTTTCCTCCAACGATATTAACTTCAAATCTGCTAGCCAATTAGCCTACGACAAGCGACGAAGCTGGGGTGACAAGTTGTTGAACCATGTCTGCATTCTCCTCCAAGGTGGCCTTACCTGACTCGCAAATTACGCTCGAGGCCTTCCAAAGGAGGTAAATCCATTACGAATTCTTGGGGTTAACTTTTGAAAGGATTTTTATCAGAAAAACTAAACTGACTAAATAATAATGCGACTCCAGTGATGGATCTGTACCGATGTAGCTTATTGGAGTTTACGGTAGTAAGACAACCACATGTTGGCTTGGCAGTACATGGTCTGATCTAAAGCTTTTTTTGTCGGGAGGCATAGTGAGGCAATGGCAATTCCAAAAAAATATTTAAGTCCCATGGAAGTTGTTAGACTGAGGAAAAAAAAGTTTTCGTAATTGTTTCATTTACTTATTATATTGAAATATGTATTGTTGAAGCTATTGTTTAATTTATTTATTTTATTAAAACATGTATTGTCGTAGCTATTTTAAAACTTTAGCCCTCAGCCAGTGGCGTAACTATATCATCTGGGGCCCGTGGCAAATTCCTTTAATGGGGGCCCTATCATTAAGCTTTATTATATTTACGAGTAGTTTAGTTACCCACAACCAATAATTTGTATTATGGTATATATATTTTAATATTTTTATAAATAGGTACAATATTAAAACAATATTTCTGAGCTCGCGGCCACTTGGGCCGGGGCCCTCTTGGGCCGGGGGCCCGTGGCATTTTGCCAGCCCTGCCACCCTGTAGTTACGCCTCTGCCCTCAGCTGCTGCTTAGTATGGAACTTACCATATTAACTAACCTTGTTCAATCGAGGTTGAAAAGGTGAATCTTGTTTTATGAATCTCGAAGGAGTGTTTGTTCCACTGCTTGTCTTGCTGTAAAGCAACACCCTACCCATACAATCGTCACTACGGCATTTTTTTTTATTATTATTATGGGTTTTTGATACTAGATCAAAGTATTAGTATCGAATCAATCTTAGCCATAGCTGGCTGACTGTAATAATAATCGTTGATTGGTGATAATAATAAAGCTAGTGAATATTTTAGATATTCACATTGTTTTAAAGCGATTTTTTGTCACCGGGGTGGTTATAACATAGAAATGGTTATTTTTGGTAAAATATACTGAGTAGGTTTTTCATAAGTATTTAATAAGTAATCAAAAATCTATAGCCGAGGCCACCCGGCCTACACAGGTACACTCTTTCGATATTGTTAATTCGCTTTATTTCTTTTATATCTATATTTCAAAATTTAGTTCATAATTGTTCTAAAAATAAATTACTGGTGAGAAGAAAAAACGGCGAGGTCACTGATTTTTGTATCAACTATTTTGATTGCGCCATCTACAACATTTAGCAATTTGTGAATCACTGGCAATATAACGAACAAATCCTTACATAACTGTAATAAAACCTAACAACCTCACAACAGGAAATGTGTTAAACACTAACAAACCTAATTTTTGAAAAATCCTGAGGCAGCATCCGAAAAAAAAAAATAAATAAAGAGGCAGAGTAAGGTTCACAGGTATCGAGAAATGTTCGATTCAGTCATAACATGAGCCCCAGATTTTGTTTTTGTATTCTATTTTAGTTAATTTTGTATTATTTTTATATCATTTTAGAAAGCTTGATGCATATCTGATCTATTAGAATAACTGTACTATATTGAGAAATTAATATTCATTTATTTAACCGGAAAATCAATTTACTAGGTTGTTAAATCTACGTTATTTGACATATCAGTTCATAAAATATGTTACTAAGGAAAGAGAGTAACTGGAATCAAGCGACAACAAACTGAAATGTCGTACACATGTTGATTACCAACACTTGACACAACGCTTTATCTTATCAAGCATTTGACAATAACAGCTCCGGCGACTTGGAGAATGAATCTGACACAGTACATTCATAGTCGGAGGATCATTACTGCTTTCATGACTTACATTCTATTGACATATACCTATAACTCAATAGAACGAGTTACTATGGCTTACTATTGGCAATTGATACAAATTAAAAACCAAAATCTCATGTATTAATATTTTTATAGATAGGAGGAGAAAATGTTTTTTTATCAGTATAATAGCAAAATTAATTACTCTCAAGCAAATTTAAATGTAAATACAAGTTATGGCGATTTTATCTTATTTTTACATTGGAGTGCTTAAATGATAGCTGTCTAGTCGCAGAAGCTGGCATGTAGTTTGTACATAAATGACTTACAAAACTTACTTTAATCAAACATACACTATTCTTGTTTGTAAGGTACATTCTGTGACAAATATGGGAACAATTAAAATTAATTACATATAAAAAGACAAGCATCAGATCGACTACTTGCTGACTCCAGGTCTCAAATCGTTAGATAGCTAATTGTGGTAGTGTATGTGTCATAACTCAAGGGGAAAGATTGATTATGTACACATAATAATTAAGAACAGTGTAATTAGCATTAACAATAAACACATGAATCCTGCATTGCGTGATTGCCCCCACCGGGGGCTAGGGTCTCGTCGACACGGCCCGGCATGCGTCAAGAAAGAGATGAGTAAACCTGTGGTCCTTGACATGCACTGGCAGCCTAGTCGGCGGGGAACTTTATTTTTATTTTGTTTATTTATCTGATTCCATAAGATCTTAGAAGGTGTGCCCCGACAGTGCACTATGTTCAGGAGAAGAGGTACAGGCTAGGTATTATAGGTAGTTTACGTGGTCATGGAATGACCACGAGTTCACACTCGGTATCTAAGGGTGTGAACCGGAAAGAGACAGACTGGATCGCTGGGGTAGACGCTACTAGGTACATTTTGCAGGGCCCAGAGACCGTCGTCTGCATGGAAGGGATCCCTTCCAAGGATGTGCTAGTTTTGGTGAGACGCGGCCAGATAATCCCGCTAGGAAGGTGCGGGATCTTACTACGCCAGACTAAAACATAGCAAGGTTAGGAAAGAGAGGTACAGAAGTAGTTAAATAAGAAAGGCATGGTTCGAGTATAGCAGCAACCGCCAGTGCAGAGAGAGAGAGAGCGAGAGCGAGAGCAGTTTTCACTTCAAGTGTCTGGTTCGGACTGATTGAAAAAAAATCAGAATTTCTGCCTTATATATGGAGGTCAGAGACCTGGCTATGCCTGCGGCCAGTTAAATAACTTTACGGTGATAGACTTTTCAAAAAGAATTTATTTAAAAGTACAACGAAGTAAACCGTTAGTAGATACTGTCTTACGTCTAAGCGGGAAGAGAGAGTGTGACTGAGTGAGAACGGGTAAAATCTGGAGGAGGTTTATATAGGGAAAAATGGATCAGTGCCACTTCAGCGGGGCCTGGGAAATATCAGTGGATGTTGCTTCATCCGGTGGGACGTCATCTGGGCCATTGCTTAAGGAAGGAAGAATTAGTGTTGCCATACCAAGGGCCTGGGTCAGTGATAAATGGGTGTTGCCTCAGCTGGTTAAGTGTCATCTGGGTCATCGCTGCGCCAGCTGCTGACGTGATTTGTTGACATCTAAAACTGGCCTTAGTGAGCTCCGGCCGAGTCGGGATCGTGCACTAGTCCCCCCTCTCTTAACTGATGCCGAAGATTTATTAATAAAATATGGAAACGTAGGCGGGTAGTGTTTTCTTCTCCGAGAAGAGGTTAATTTCTATTTATTCGTTGTGAAGAAGTTGGCACAACAGGGTAAAAAACAATCTGATCACTGTATGAAAAATGTAATCTAAACGGAAGAGTCCAACAGTATTGGTAATATCATTACTCTCCCACACTTATTATTGAAGCTGATGTTAATATGAATTATTATGAATATGGTTAAACACACAAATTGAACGGAAAACTATTAACAACTATTTTAGTCTATGATAAAGTCCTTGAGGTGCCAGGAGCTTTCTGAATCCTGGTAGGTCTTGTAGGAATACCCGGCATGCATGGAGCATCTCCATGGGCTGGCAAATCCCAAAGCTTGGACTGGAGTTCGGTTCTTCTACAACGGAAGGTGGAGCTGGTCCTTCAGGAAATAGGATGAATACAGGTGACTGAACATCAAACGTGACGCTCTTTTTATGGGTGCCTTCTCCACTTCCGATCTTTGGGACTGATTTGTATGATGTTTGGTCCTTTGTAAAGTTTGACAAGTTACGTCAACCGTACCAGTACTTGAATGATGGTGCCAAACTTCCATGGTTTAATTCCGTGGCAACACTCGGTTTCAACGACTGGTGATTTGCAAGACCTAAGTGCAGTTGCTCGAAAGTGGAATAAGATAAGTATTTTACTGGGGTAGTATGGTAACTCATGCATTTCAGTTTGTTTCTTAAAAAAATGCACATGGCTCTTTACTAATCCATTTGCAGCTGGGTGTCCGGGTGGAATAGATTTTTGTACTGGTGAAAATACTCCCGTTTCTTGAAACCACGACGTCGGGAGGACTTGATAGCTGAACATGTTCTTTGAAAATTCAATTGTCACAGCAGATGTAGGAGCTTCTTAGTGATTCTAACTTCAGGCCTTTTAGGCTTAGCATCTATTACTATAAAATAATAATAATCAAGGAAGGTAACAGCATAGCCTATATGGTTATTATCTGGCTCATCCCACGGGTGAACAGATTTTTCACGTTGGCTGTAATGTTGGCCAATGAACGAGATATAATGCTTATAGGCTGCTCTACGCCGTTTATAAGATGTGAGACGACTGCTGCTATACCCCGCACATTTGTAAACTGAAGATGAGTCCCATCACCTAGTAATGTATATATGTTATAGACTTTTTAACTTCAGAAAGAATTTTAATTGTAATCCTACCCTCTTTCGAATGCATCAGCGCATCGCAGAAAGATGAGAAAAATTGTAAATCATTTGTTCATTGATTTTCTTCATTTTTCTCACACATTGTATAATAATTAAAGGGGTTTAGGGGGAAAAAAACAAAAAAAAATGTTATACCCATTGGCCCGGCGTCACAAGCAAGGACAAGGCACCCCTTTGATCCCTGAGAAGGGCACCTTATCACTATAAATTTCGTTTTTCAATTTAACATAACTCAAGGGGAAAGATTATGATAATGGGCACATAATAATTAAGAACTGTGCAATTAACATTAACAATAAATACATATAAATCCCGAACAGGGTAAAAAAAACAACCTTATCACTGTATGAAAAATGTAATCTAAACGGGAGGTACCAAACAGTGTTGGTAATATCACAACAATGGCAAACGGGTCAAATTGGGCTAGAAAACAGTTAAAAATTGAAACATCGTTTTAATTAAATATACGAATGCAGATCATTCTCGGAAGGGTATAGGACATTGTAAATACAAAT
The DNA here is from genome assembly GCA_930367205.1 of Acanthosoma haemorrhoidale. Taxonomy (NCBI): domain Eukaryota; kingdom Metazoa; phylum Arthropoda; class Insecta; order Hemiptera; family Acanthosomatidae; genus Acanthosoma; species Acanthosoma haemorrhoidale. Next base: position 45,686,059 of record OV884009.1, read on the forward strand.
AAATAAAAATATTATATTTTAAGGTAATAATACTTAAAAAGAGGCGTTTAAAAAGTATATTTGGACTTTTGGATGTTCATCAAGCTATATAGTCTCTCCAAAATATTGCTTATAGACAATACATCTTTTGACAGTCAACGTTTCGCCTATTCAAACACCATCAGGACTGAAGACCTTATCTATAACAACATGTTTAGCTTTTTTATGTATATGCCGAATTGGATTGATACCTTTATTAGATAATTTAGATATGTTATAGGCAGCTAGCTGATTGCCATCTAACCTCTCCCAACATAATAAATGGCCTGTTTAGCTATCTAAAAACATTCACATCTTTTTAGCCAAATTTGTAGATTTACCAATCCAATTAGGTAAATACATAAAAGAGTTAAACATGTTATTTAACAACATTCACAGTCATGATGGCTGAACAGGAGAACCGTTCACTGTAAAATGATATGTTGGCAATAAAAGAATATTTACGAGAGACTAACTTTTTATGAACAACCCAAAGTGCAAAAATAAATTATTTTTATTCGGACCAACGACCTAACACTAATTATTTTTATTTCAAAGCCTAGTACAGCTTACATTGGCAAGAAATGTTGATTGTGATTAAATATTCAGTGAAGAAAAAATATATATATATATATATTATCTATTACCCTGCACCACTCAAGGCTGTGTTTTCATGTTATTTATGCCTAAAGTATATTCACGTAGTTTCGACCAAATATCGAAAACATAACATTACCCTAACTTGGAGTAATTGCCATTAGAAGGACCCCAATCTCACTCGAAATATAAAAACACAAACAGCTATTTGACCATTTTGCTTCTGTTCCAGGCAAGGATAGGCTGGAAGCTTGCCCGACTTGAGGAAAGTGGGTAATTGACCTACCCATTCGTGGCGGTTTTGTAAAGGCTACAGATGGGCTTAGGCCGTGTCATTGCAAAATGTTCTGAGCCAGCCAAATGACCGACCAGGCCCGGGCCCGATCAACTAGTATATTCTATATGCGGATCAGACCGATCAATCCAAATCGACGAGATTCGTTCTTTAAGTGAACGACTCATTAGATTATGTAGGTCATTAGATCTTCACTTTCGCTTGTCCTTCTACATGTTAAAGATACGTTTGTTGAGGCAGAAACCTTTCTTACCTCTACATTGTTCATATTCAGGGAACTAAAATTAAGTAACTAGCAGCAACATGGGTATTGATGGTGAACTAAAATTTCAGTAACTTGATTAACTGGTTGATCCTAACTATCAGGAACAGGATCTTAAAAATTGAATTTCAATACTTGGACAGTATTTTCCATTATTGCATTTTAACTAAAAATCTATTCATATGCCTTTTAAATAAATTTCAGAGCGATCAAATAATTTTTATGACCGCTATCACAGAACGCAGACAGACCACCTTGTATCTGAATGAATGTAGATCTCATAATTTCTTTTCAGGCTCGGAAATAAGATATCTCCGAGCAAAAACAAATCCTGTCACTTCATAGCATTAATATATATACATTGATTATGGCAAAGAAGTGTATAAAGGTTTTGTTTTTTAATATTTATTTTAAGGTTAGTTAAAATAGTCTCCAAATCAATGCTGACAAGTCCTCTCAAGTCACCATCACCATCTGCCGCTCATCCTATCCTCCAGTTTTCTTTTTAACCAACACATTCCTGTTGCATCTCAGACAAAAGACTCACTTGGGCCCCCATCATGCCCCAATGACAAGAAACTAACGGAAGATTCTAACTACTTCTTTACCTCATGAACAACTATTCAAAAATATCCATAGAAAACTAGAGACTGATTTACAGGAAGATACTCCAACCTATCTGGTACAACACAAAATAGAAGTGTGGGGTAGTGCCAACCCCTTAATATTCTTACATACAATCTAAAATTTCCCGCAAGGTAGTTAATACTCCCTTCTATATCAACAACCACACTTTATGTACTGATTGCATTTAATCGCCTCAATATTCAATAAAGATAATCCTAAAAAAGGCTTCATCGATTTAGAAAGTATATTTTTATGGTAAAGGTAGATCTAATTGGAGCATGTATTTATTATGGTCATATTTTTTTTTTTATGCCCTTCCTGAGGCTGAGCCTCAAACGGGTTATTATGGTCATTGGAAAAATAAACTTTAAATTTAGTTCGAATAGAATAAAAAAGAGTTTGTTCCATAATCAAAGCTTCTGTTACTGTCAAAGGTCCCACAGAGGTTAGATGGTCTATAAGTTGAATTAACAGTCGGTAATTAATACTTCCAAATATGTAGGTTACTATTTTTACTGCTTGTACCTAATTAATACAGACAAGCAGTATTAGAATTAAGTTAACACTGAGGATAGCAGCAATTCTCACTTGTGTTGCTGATATTTGATTTTGAAGAAGATAACAAGGAGCGTGTACAAATATAAATAGTTTTTTAAGAAGCTAACCAGTCAATTTTAAGAATGGATGATATAACATCCTAATACTTTATTTTTTTTTATTAATCCCAGTCACAACAAAATATGCAGAAAGGTCAAATTATTCGTCACTATGGTAATTTGGCATTAATATCATTATTGTAAATAAACATCATTAAGCTTTTGTTTGATCATAAAATATTAAATAAAAGTATGGTATTTACTTCAAGTTGGCGGTCAATAAATAAATACTCATGAGAGATCATTTAATTCAATAAATTAACTAGTTAATAACTTGTTTCATAAAAATTGGTAGATTTCAGCAATTTAAAAATAAATAACCTAATAAAATATTGAACAACAAACACTTTAGAAAGGTTTACCCAGTAGGGAGTTTATAACATCCACAGGATATGTCTTACTACATATTTCTTTCCGACCAACTCACATTTACAACGGAGTGAGTTACTGGGCGATTTTAGACATATCTTAATACAAAATAGGTACTGAAGCATTAGATACAGTTTACTCAACTAGTTAGTCTTGATAAAAGTATGAATTTCACCTAGAATAGAGTTTAGTTCATGAATAATCAATGAAATCAATTCTGACACTCACTAGAAAACTGTTGTAAATTATTTAATTTACTTACAACCTTACTCCCATAAATATAAGTGAGGACATTGGTTTACTAATAAATAAATAAATTTTAATTATAATTTTCAAGAGTATAACACCTTTAAGTGTATTTATTATTCATGTAACCTTATCTATAGACAGTTATCACTAATGGATTCTTAGGAGGTTATTATACAGGATTTTAAGGTGTCTAACTCGAGGTATATTTTTTTACCAGTCAAATATTTTACTTTTGATCTTGATGTATTTTTTCTGCTGTCTCCTTAATGATCTAGAGCAAGAGGACCTTGAAAGAAAAGATCCCTTAGAGGGAGTTTTAAACTGCCAGCCATTAGTGGATAAAAGGAGAGCCTAATTTAACATTTAAATTTGTTTCAGAGAGTCCATTTAAGAGGATATTAAGCTATAATGTGAACTCAAGATTAAGAAAAATGCTTTATTATAAGTTCGAGAACATTCAAACTGGTATAGATTTAAATGATCATAACACTGATTGCTGCCTCCTTATATACAATCTACACAAGAGGCTGATATAAACTATGTCGTGTGGATACCAGTTATAATTTTTTTTTTTTTTTTTTTTTAAACAATTGTTGGTTATAATTTAATATATTTCAGGTCATCTCTAAATATTTTAGTTTAAATGCCTTTAGGCATTATTCAATACACTGAAATCAAAATTCTTTATAAGAAAATATTCTTTGGAATAAAAACCTTGCATCCTTTTGTTATTAAGTGTTAACTGAATTTTATAAATAAAACTTATAATGGAGGCATAAAATTATCAATCTGATAAGACTTATAATACGCACAACAATTTAATAATAAACATATTTTTATTAGCCCATCATTAAATAATCTATGAATACAATATTGAATTTAAAATATATTTACAACAAATGAATAAACATAAAAATAAAACTTGGAACATCAGCATTATTGATATACCTTAAATTTCACAATCAGAAACAAACCTTCAACAACACATTTTACATACTATAATACATGTGTAATTTTAGAAATATGCATTGCAAAAATTGAATATAAAATAGGCTATATGTTAAGATGCTAACAGAATATTACACTAATTTTTCTTTGTTATCATAACCTAATTACGAATGATTTCATACACATAATATTTATCAAAATATGTATATAATTTTGAAGAACTAAACAACAAACTAATCTAACAAACTGTTTTATAGTACCTGAAACTTAAAATGTAGGACTGAAATAATAAATAATAGAAGAATAGTTTACCAAATCAGTATTACATACATACAATTGAATCACCAATACATTCAAAACAAATGATAGCAAGAATACTAATGAATACTAAACTTTATACAAATCTTAACATTACCACCAACAAAAAAACATAATAAAAAAAAAAAAGAAGCTATGTGCAGTGATAATTACATCAGTGAAAGGTATGAGTGTTTTTTGTCAATGTATTAATAATAGACATTTAATAAATGCTTTTGCAATATAAGACACCCAACAGCATTCTAATTTCACAATTTCTTGATTAACAACACATTAAGGTATATACATATAAACGAAATACTTGTTTTTTTTTTTAAATAATAATCCTGAAATGTAAAATGCAGACAATGCATTGTTTGGACAAAAAATGCGTTAGTTACTGAACAAAATAAATAAAAGTTGAGAAGTAATTATGTATATTGTACCGAGCATGAATAAAAATTGCAGAATTTCATTTTTTTAATCTCTCCCCAATCACATTTAAAATCTAGACATATAATGATAAACTATTTAACTAACCACAAGTTATAATACCATGTACAATAATGGGATTTAATATTTAGGGGTAAGAAGTAGAAGAGGAGGGGTGTACAGCTCCATTATTTATACACATTAAGTTTGTTAACTTTATTCAACATAGATGCTACATATAAATGGAATGTAAAATTTAATATAAAGAATCTTAAAATATTTGAACCTAACAAAAACTAATAAGTCTTAGGAAGGGACAGTTGGAAATAGATCATGCATAACTGACATGGAAGCCTATACTACAGGTCTCTTCCAAAGGTCTAGTAGTAGCACAACAAATGTGTGTTTTTAAGTAGCGTGCCACAAGAATGCCCTTGATTTAAAATGCAAGAAATAAAATAAAAAATAACACAGAAGGATAAAAAAAAGCATTCTTGAGGCTCTACAACAGGTAAAAATAAAACAAATTAGAATTTAAGTGCAAAATATTCGCAGGTAAGTAACTTTTCTTTTAAAAAGAAAAAAAAAATGAAGTGCAATCATTTCCCAATTATACCTTAAAAACAAAAATGGATTTATCTTATGATATGGTATAAACTACATTAAGGTACTAAATTTTAAAGAAAAAAAGAATGATCAGGAGTAGCTTCACTGGTAACAAAGAATTTAATCATCATAATTGGGAAATGATTAACTATATTGTCTACAAGGATATACTGGTCAATTATAGGTAGCTGTTGAGCCCGCAAAGAATATTAACCTGAATACTTATTTAGTGTAGAGATAGATTGCAACAATAAGTCCATAAAGACCTAATACTTCAGCAAAAATAAGAATGAGAATCATTCCTACGAACAACCGTGGCTGTTGTGCAGTTCCTCTTACTCCAGCATCACCTACAATTCCAATGGCAAATCCAGCAGCAAGACCACTAAATCCTACAGCTAACCCTGCTCCAAGATGCATGAAACCCCTTTAACAAATAATAAAATTAATTTTAAAAACATTATATCTGAGAATCATAGTTTCCATGAAACTCAATGATTTAATGTATCTTAATAACAGGTGTTAAAATATAAATTACTTAAATAAAATACTTAATATATGTCAACAAATTAGGTTGGTGATATTCCACCACTAACAACAAAATAACCATGATTGAACTTTTTTTTTTTAAAGGGTTTTGTTGGTTTTTCAAAACCATTAAGTCATTAAAACTATTAATAAACATAATTTTCACAGTTGTAATGACACCATTGAAGTTTAGTCATACTATTTTATGTGTACATGAAATATTCTGATAATAATAAAAATGAATTATAATTTACTTGTAAAGTGGGTATCTTGGAGGGGAATCCAGAGCTCCTGCAATTAGTACCGCTACCACCAATCCATAAATGGCTATAATACCTGCCATAACAACAGGAATAATAGACTTCATGATCAACTCGGGTCGCATAACTGACATGGCAGCGATACCTGTGCCTGACTTCGCTGTCCCATAAGCTGCACCAAAGGCTGTAAATATTACCATAAAAATTAACGATAAGTTATGATAGCTCACAGAGAAACCTGAAATATTTTAACAACTGAACAAAGAACGTTTAATTTTAAAGAAAAAAAGAGATACCTCGGAGTACCGGAGTAACTGACACAATAACCATAAACAGGGAGGTTTTTTCAAGACTTGGTTGAATGTTGTTTTTTTTCTACTAAGAGGGACTGAAGTTAGGATACTATACTCAATGAAACAGAATGATCATCTTTACAACTTCATATATGGTGACATTATTTTATTATATCTTATATAGATATTTATGCCTTGGCTTAATTTACTCCTGCCAGTATTATATCTGTTGCAGTTGATGTTTGACAAGGGTAAAATATGAAAAATAAGATGGCAGATGAGAACGATACAACAATATAAGTATAATAACCCTCTGGAATTATTAACCTACTATATCCCCCATACTTTATCCTTACGAACCTTTAATAAAACCCCCTTATTACAACTCTTCCTCACTATCCAGACTTGCTATTTTGGGAATGATTTATTCATCATAATAAATTTTCATATTTTTTCATTTCTATTTTTATTTCATTTTTTACTAAATATAAATATATTTAATGCTGTATTGTATTGTATGGACTTCTTCATTTAGTTGTGATTTATATGTGGATCTATCAATGATTTTTATTTACTTAACACAGTTAAACAATCTTTTATTTTATTATTTTTGCTATAGAGCTTAACACTTTATTTTACATCCTTTTTTTCTTGTGATATAATAGTTCTTATTAGTTGCAAGATATAAATTTGTCGTGGGAACGTTATTCATAGGGGACTAATCCCGGGATAATTTTTGTTTCTATTCTATTCTATAAGCGAGAGAGAACTCATATTTTTTGAACTCTCCATTATTTTATTTCTAATTGATAATAAATGGTTTTGGTTTAACTCGAAAAACTTCCAGTTCCTAGTAAACCACACCCCAAAATACAAAAACCTTAACTCTCTGCAGCTATAAAACACGGTAATGGAAAAGTATCAAGAACTTTCATCAACAATCAAATTTCCACATTTCAAAATTTAGTTCAAACAGGAACTGTATTAGAAATATTTCAAGTGTCACCAAATTAATCCTAATAGAATAATAATTGAAGAACGTAGGTGTTGGCAGCTCACCGCACTGCATTGTTTCGAAAAAAGGCACTAGAACTAACAAAAAGCCGACAGGGGGGGAAAACAACAAGGGAAGTTTTCAATTTCAATGTCTGCAAAAGCAGAAGTGAACCCTTAAGTAGAAACAAAATAGCAGCTGGCAGGAGGGTGACCAGGATTGTAACTGAGAAAAAATCAACTGCCAACAGCATCTCCACAGGTCAGCTAAGACTAAGCTCAGTTGATTTTTGGGTTATTTTATTTTAGTTATCAACACAGTAGGTTTTCTCAGTAAATACAGTTTATTTGTATCAAACACAGGACTTTAATTACAGTAATTTGGATTCTTATTTCAAATATTATTTATTATTGTACATATAAGATAATATACATTACAACTTTCATAACCAGGACTTAATTATACAGTCCACTTACATAATAAATAGTTCTTGGACTATTTTATTTTCTAAGTGTGTCCCCTAACCCCTTGTTAAATAACACCTGCAAGGTTGGAACCATACACTGTAAGGTAATGCAGATGTCCTCATATTACTTTATGAGGAACATCAAGTATTCTATTGTAGATAATTTAAAGAAAAAGAAAGACAATTTTAATAAAGAACATAAATATAGTGGAATTAGCAACAATAATAGGATACAACGATATTCAACATTTATCAATTCAGCGCAGTGCCTTTGGTCGGTTTCCTATTCATTAGCAGTTATTTTGTTAAGATAAACCAATGACAGTTATTCCCGTTTCCTGTGGGCCTCACTTTCGTGATTGAAAAAAAGTCGTTAACCGTAAACACGAATTAAAGACAAAATTAATTTCCTTAATCCGTATTGTAAACACGAATTAAAGACAAAATTAATTTCCTTAATCCGTATTAAGTGTATGGATAATACCAACTTCTGTGATTTACGCCCCGTGGGAACCCGGGAGTACAAAATTAACCCGGCAATCGAGATCTTTTTTGAAAACAGAAAATAGTCATTTCATTAACCCATAACCATGTCTTCCCTTTTCAATTTAAGCTGAGGTAAATGAGTTACGAGTTAGCGAACGCAGTTTGCTTTATTTTGAATTCACGGAATCCCTTTTCCAACCGGTATTTCTCCATTAATGCTCAGCTTTTTAGTTGTCACTTTGGTTTTCTACCGTTCCGTTTACGATAAAAATATCAAGTGCCGCACTTTTTCCATCGTTCAAAAAATAAAACAATTGAACGTTTAGAAAATGTTTATAGTGGCCAGGATATTTATTCAATCCACTTTTTCATCACTAACACTAAGAACGTACAAAGACTTGTTGTTCCTGGTATAATAATGTGTGTAAAATACTCATTTATTAGTCAAAACAAATACAGATGTTTATAAACTCCTCAATAACAAGGGAAATGGGCAAATACGGAAAACTGTATTAAATAATACAATAGCTAATACCGAAGTTACGAAAACAATTTAACTTCTTTGTAGTGTGAAACAAGCGTCATTTCTACATCGAGAAGCATATACAATAACAAACACGATAAACATCTGACAATATTTATCAGAAAATTTCACTACCCTCTTTTATCAAATAAGAATTTCAACGATAGAATTAACCGGCATAAAGACCAATCTTGAGAATCGCTCGAGTCAGAACCCATAGCAATAAAGTACAAGTTATAATTTACCCAACTGTCTTTTTATTAGGCCATTAATAAAAATCGCTTTTTTAATCATTTTCGTGCAACAAACATTTAATAAGTACTTAAGCTCAGCTGAGTCCTTAACCCCTGATACTATACTACTATTACTGATTCTCTATTTTCTTCGTCCTTTATATATATATTTTATACAATATACAATTAATAATCAATGGGAAGAAAATCAAATTAACAAGTAATAAGTCCTATCTGACTAAACCGAACCGGTCATTGATTATTTCATTTCGGTGGCCGGCTCATTAAGATTTGTTCGTTCACTTCAGAGAACGGTTCGATAATATTCAGTCGTTCATTCCGATGCGTTCTTTCGTTCTGGTGAACCGTCCGTTCCATCAAGGAGGGACTTATCTACTTATATTAGTTATCACTATTCTAACACATATGAAATTATCCTGAAACATATCATGGGGCGCCGAATTTTATATAAGGCACAATAAACTTGCGGCAATAAGGGAGTAGATTATCAGAAACGCAATCAACACAATATGAATTTCCTAAATTAGTTTTTAATCTCATTATGCAATCATATAAGCGTACTTTACAAACATCTTACATTGACAAATACCTAGGTCACATTTTCTTAATAATGAGGTATTGGTTAAAAATTTAATGATGAGCGTATTTTGGTGATTGTTTATACTAGTAAAACTTATCTACATAAAAGGTTCTTCATAGAATGTTAATAACTTGCATCAATAAAGAAGTTTTAAATAATGATTAAAATAACTAACAAATTTGCATTAATAGCACACAGCAATATTTAATTATTAATGTAACAGACTGAATCAGGTTAACTTATAAACTTTTAAAAATGAGGTAAAAATATTACTCTGTATGTTGGAAAATTAATAACCAACTGAAATTTAAAACAAAACTAAAACATGGTGCTCAGATTGATGCATTAAACACCACCAGTGATCAAGTGACCACCACAAAAAAATGATCACATTATAAGTTATGTGTTTAAGACTAGTTTAATGTATATTGGATTGGCATTTAAAAATAATGATTAACACATTAAATTAGTAAAGGGCAGTAGGCTCAGCCATAACTAATAATGATTTGTAACATATGAAATTATTAATTTTGCTATGACAGGATTTGTCAGCTAATGCTTTTGAAGGTTGAGAATTAGTGAATTATTTAAGAACAAGTGCCTATCACAACCAGGACAAGCACATGTAAAAAGATGCCACACCCACTTTTTAACATGACCTATTCTTGAAGTTTCTTTCAATCAATTATAAATTTAACTAATGCAATGAACATATTAAAACATATAATACCACCTTTAGATGAGTAACATTAGTAATAGACTAAAATTACTGCAATAACTGGTATTAAAGAATGTGAGACTGATAAGTGACCAAAAACATTAAAGTTAAAAATACTGCTACAACAATAATATTCGTTTATACAATTATTATTTTATCACAAAATATGATAAACATTTATATTTAGTATATTTGCTTAGTTATTGGAATATAGAATTGTCAATAGCATAAAAGGTAAAGAAACAGCTTTAAGTATGATTACTAACATGAAATGAAGCATTGTAATTGAAATATCAGTACAAAATTCCTTGATAAGATGAAATAAAGCAACAAGTTAAACATTACCAAGTAAGAATCGGACATAAATTAAACATTTTGGTCAAATAATACTAATGAACTAAAGATTTTATAATTTTAACAAGAATGGCATTCTCTGTAATTGAGTAGCTTTTCCTTATGTAATATATTTAGCTCAATAGCAGGAAACAGAAACAAGATTACACAGAAGAAACAGCAAGTTTGTCAGTCGAAAAAAAAATAAAGAAAATAGATGTTGATTGAAGTTTAGCCAACATTAAAATTGTGGTGACATTAATATTTAACTAACAAATAACTTCATAGACACATATATTAGATACAGGCTTCATAAAACACAAACATTTAAAAAGTGGGCGGGTCCCTCTAACATCTGTTATTTCACTATTAAGTGTTAATAAAAATCAAAATAACGAAAAATAAATACTATTTCAGCAGTATAATGATTGCTTTAACTAGTTATAGTTGTTAAAACATTATAGAAAAGTTAAAACAATAAAAATATAAGTTGCAACCAACTTTTGGACAACAGAGAAGTAACACATATTCTTATGTCTTATCACTACCAGCAAAATTTTTTGAACCCTCCAAAATTTCAAAAAAACTTTGCTTAAAAAAAACATACTTTAAACATCTTAAATACAACTTTTTAACAAGTGACAGCTGAATTTGTTGCAAAAACCGAATGTGACTAAAATAAAATTTATAATGATAAAAATCACAGACAGCAATGAACACATTAGTAAGTAAATATATGGCTGTTCATGAAAGATAATTAATAATAAACTTTAAATAACCATTCCAACAAGCTAATTACAACAATCCGTTAGCAACAATATAAAATAAAAATGAGAATTGGAGTATTTGAAAGGGTTACAATAAGAACTTAATACTATGACTACACATAAATCTGGAAATAAGATGTCGTTGGTGATCACACATTTAAAGCATAACTATGGGGTTAAGTAACAAATGTTAAGAAAACTCACCGCTGAATATCATAGCCGAAGCCGCCCCCATAACTCCAAAAAATGGTCCGTAGATTGGGTTATCTGATGACATTTTGAGTAGGTAAATTCCCTGAGCAGGAGCAAAATCGCCTTAGATGACAGAAATAGAAATGGACCAAAAGCCGTCCTGACACCCCTAGACTTGCTGAATGATCAGATGATCGCAAGGATTTTCGACCAAGGTTCCTAAGTCAGGACGCTTCCTATTGGTTGAGATCGGGGACCTAGAAGCTCAACAGCCAATCAGAACTCCCGTTACAGATTAGTAAAACGTCACCAGTGGCACTGAATAATTGAGTTTCTGATTTCTATACATTTCTGTTTTAACCATCTAATATATTAAAAACTATTTATGCTTTAAGTGATTTAAAAAAAAAATATTTATCTTATCTTTTATTAGGCATTTTTCTCAGCATCGGTATTTTAACTTTACGGTGAATTTTATATGCCATGGATAATACTTGATAAATATTACTATTGATTTTTTATTAAAAAATAGCTTATAATTTAATCTCACACATATAAATGCAAATCGTTAAATAATAGGATTTATTAATACGGTAATGATATTGTAACAGAATTGAAACCTCTTTGTTTACAGTTGAAACATGGCTAATACTATTGCATTCCCTATATATTTAACTTTTCCTATGATTTATTTACCTCTATACACACTTATGGACATTTGGGAGTCTAAATTGACCAAGTTTATTTTATTTTTAAATAGTTTATGCATAGTTATATTTTCTTATGTTAACTTCAAAATAAAAATTAATGTTGAATATGTTCTTACAATTAAGGGTTTCGTTGCTGCTGCTAAAACGACTCTAGTTATAATTATTAGCTGAAGAAAAAATATAGTGACACTGTTAGGGGTCAAATGGGGTTCTCTGTCCATAGAACTATCCCTGCCCATAGAACAGCTTAGCTGTTATCAAATTTTTGGGGTGGTTGATTCTAATGGTGTTTTGAATAATTTTTTGGGCTATTAGTTCTTTGAAGTCCTAACAAATATTATGTTATTAATTTGGATGTCGAAATCATAAAATGGATACCTAATCAAAATGGAAGTAAAACTTCCATGAGAAATGTCATATCTATTTCAAACTGGGGCAGTGGAATATCAATGGTAGCATTAATGATCTTAATTTCAGTCCATGAAAGTCGCAATACATGATAAATTAGACACAATTAGGAGCTGTGATGTTTAATTTGATACCTTACTCAATATCATAGGAGCATATTTATTTTTCAATCACTAATTTAATTGATTATCTTCTTTTTAACATCAGCATACCATCAAATAGAACTGCTATTCAAAATATAATGCATTTATACCAAGCACCGAGTTGTTATAATAAATCTTCTTTAAATCCCTCCAGTGCTGCTAAGGAGGGGTATCCTTCGCCAATTTCTTCCAACATTTTCTGTAACTTGCCAGCTTTATCATCTCACCTCTGGTGGTTCCTCTTGTTGATCCCAATTTCTCTCTATAACCATTATATAGCTTACTGGGTCTGAGCAGAAGCCTCCTTCCTGTAGGTCTGGTTTCGAATATCCACTTGGCTTTGCTATTATCTCCCATTTGGGATATGGTGACCAATCCATCCCTCTTTTATTCTCTTATTTCTTGTCTTCTACCTTCTCTTTTTTTATCAAGCATTCTTATCATTTATCTCATCTCTATTGCAGTGGTCGTACTGTAATGTTTTTTTAGTCGTCCAAACAGCTTTAAATAGCATTATTTATGCAGTGTTGTTAATTTTTCGCTTCGCAACTAGTGTATCTGAACAATGCAATACTGTTTTGTTTTTTACCCTATTCATTACCTCCTGTGCAATATTCCTTGTTTCTGTTCCCCAGCTGTTACATAAATCCGAAACAAAACACAAACTACATATTAACAATCGGAGTGTTGAGTTTTTTAATTTGATCCCCTTCTGAAAAGTATAGAAAAATATGTATTCTTTAATACTAAATAACTAATCAATTAGACTCAATCATGCTTTATGGAAATGGCAGTATTTTTCATGTTGTTGCACTATCAAATAGGTTTTCCATGCAAAGTTTTGTGTTGCTTCTAGGTGGAACAAGGTATCCACAATGACCTGAACAGATAATTTAAAAAAAAAAAAAACACCAAGGAAATTCAGAAAACATACTATGCAATTAATTAGGCATTGGATGCGGTTAGACGATTGATTTAATATTGGAAAGTAACATGAATTACACATGTTAAAATTTCATTAGTAATTGGCTTGGATTGACGAAAAAGATATGTTAAATTTTCATCATATTTGTTAGTTGAAACATAATGTATTGATAAAATTAGTTGCTAACAATAATTATTAATAACAAAGGATTATTATTTTATGGGTACTTTAATTATTAAGTCTTTTACATATCCTTTACAAACAACAATTTCAATTTCCTTCTGTTACAGAAGAATATCTCGTTTATTAAATTCAAACTGTCTTATTAGATTATGTATTATTTCAGAAACTGTTGAATGATAATTAGTTTGCATCACTAATTAATCCTTGTTAATAACTATTTTTTTACTCTTATTATAATTTCTCTTTTCTGTTTTGTTGATTGACGCAGACTTACATGGTATGCGGAAACACTGATAAATGTGATGAAAATTTAACATATCTTTTATTTTAGCCAAAGCCTATTCCCAATAAAACATTCACTCACATAATAGAAAGTGTGTTTCTGATGGCAATATGGTAAGGATAATCCCAATGAGATCATATTTTGTTAGTGTTGATGGAAATTAAATTAAACTGAGAGTTCCCATCTGCAATGATAGCAATACCTCACTGTTTTTTTTGTTAATTAAGGGAGCTATTTCAAAACAAATAAACACTTTTACCATTAATAACACATGGTTTTTCAGTTTAAGCAAACAGAAAAATAATTAGTTATCCTTAAAAACAAAAATTTAACTTGAGTTCTTAAAACAAAATATGGATACTTTGTTATATCCTAAGTTAGAAAAAATAAGTTCAGCAAATATGTGCCAACTATTTTGTAATTAAAACAAATGAGCTACTTGTATACAATACAATACTTGTGTACTCTGAGCAAAAATGATTTCCACATTTTTCTCAAGAGTATTTTGTTTCTCTTTTTCTTTTTATATCGATTTCAGAACCATTGCATAACTACCTTTTTTTTTATGTGAAATTCATTGCGGTCCTTCCTCCTCTTCTGTATCACAGACTCTGCTGTGTCTCAGAATCATACAAGATTTGGTATCTTTCTTCCATGAAGTTCGAGCATTCCATGTCCAATGAGTAATTAACTGGATCAACATAACTAGTATTCGTTTAAATAATATTTCAGAACACTTCCTCAAAAGTCAGATTATTAAGATCAAACATTTCTTTGGTGGGCAAAATGGTGAATGGTGTGACACTGGAGCCTGCTTGATATCAAAGGGATAACTGAAATTTGACACCGTGAATTTGTGCATGGTAGGATTTTTGTAAGACTTGTTGGTTAATAATTAAACTTGGAATACGTGGAACATCAGTCACCTCTGAGTTCAGGAAGCAACGATAATTTAATTATCTTCTTATGAGGTATCTAACAGATATTTTGTGTATATACTTTATTCTCAAACTTAACCAAAATTATTAATGCTGTGAAATAAAAAAAATTACTGACTTTTTAACTAATGATGTGGCTAAAGACAATGTGATATTAAACTTGCTTTCCCTAAAAATTATAAATTTTAGAAATGTGGTATAAGAAATAAGTATTCTAAGGTAGATAAGCATTTCAAAACTATTTAGCTATGATCTGCTGTTCAGGCAGAAAGGGTATTTGAAAAAATTGTGGGATTAAGTGGCATGCATAACTAGAAGGTTTATTAAAGGCCAATAGTATATTTGTATTAAATTAAAGTGGCTTTGCATTATATTATATCTAAGGCTTGAGTAATAGAGAACAGATGAAACTAATTTGGTCTGACAAACAAAAATTAGGTTTGATACAATGGATTTCATTTTTAAGGCGTGATTTTGTGATAAGGATACCATTAATTTTTACCTCACTTGCTGTTGTTGAAAACACATGTTTAGATTTAGGTTTATTTATTACTAAATAAAAGATTATGTTAAGGCTTTTATTTCGAGACTTCTATGCAAGAATTCAGTACTGACTTGAATTTTTTCCTTATTTTTCTGAATTATTTTTATGGTAGTAAGAAATATGACTGAAAATTTTGGGTTCTATGTCGAGTGATGTTTTTTTTATAATAAATTTGTTTCCAAAAATACAATATCAAAGGAATACACCAAAAAAAAAAAATACAGTCACAAACTGTATCCATGTAGCCTATTACAAGTTACTGGTACTGTCTAACGGTGTGACTATTGCCCATGGGGTGAGAATCGTCAGGATAGTTTCCTGACTAAGAGGCAATTTATGACCACAACGAAGTTGCCCCTTTGCCGGGAAACTATTCTGACTCTATGGGCAATAGTCACCCCCTTTGACGGCATTAAAGGGAGAATAAGATAACAGGGGACTAGTTCCAGGCATAAAAAAACTCAAAAAAATAATCTGTTTACTAAAAAGAATTAATGAAATTTTTTTTATTATTAACAATGTGAACACCAATGAATGCTTAAGATGATATGAAAAATATTAAAATAGGAAATGAAGACCCATACAAATCAATTATAAATTCAATTAATTGATGAGACGAAACCAATTTAATAGAGAGTTAAATTGGAAGTTTATTTCTCATAACAGTTGGGGTAGCTCATTTCTAATGTTAAGGTGTACAATTTAAAGGTATAATTTTATAAACCTAACCTCTTTAACAGCAACATGTCTTAGGCAAAGAATAAATCTATAAATCAGACTTTAGTTTTAATAACTATATTATTATTACATGTTCCAGCCTGTTTTTAAAAAAAATCCGTGGAACTCAAAAAGAATAAATAATCTTTAATATGATAAAATTACAATCTGCTTTATTGGGCAATAAGCAATTGTGATAAATGTTCTCATTCATACCATATTTACAAACAGCCCAGAGACCTCCCAAATCCACATGATTGTCACCTCCCTCATGTGCGAAAGAGGAAGCGGAGTCTTGGGAAGTTCCCCACACTCCTCAGTCAGCCGCGTCACTGGATACCAGCCAGTGGAGGCTGACCAAGAGCGCGAGAGCCACTGACACTGAAGACATAATTGGAGAAACCGACCATTGCCAGGACTCCCACTGTTAACTATTTATAGCAAGTCACAACACCAATGCAGTTTTATTTTTCGAGGAGGATTATAAGGATGTGTGGCGCAGAGTAATGTCTGCTAGGGAATTAGGGTGGTTGGATAGGTTTTGATGGAATGTCATGAATTTGGAAGGGATGAGTTTAAGAATGTAGGGTATATTAAGATCGTTATGAAGGGTCTTGTTGCTGACATAATAAGGGGCATTGATTATCATTTTCAGGACATATGATTGAAAGGCTTGGATACACTTGATGTTCCACTTTTTTTTGCGGTCCCCAATAGCTCTATTTCGTAAGTCCAGATTGCCTTAAGTATAACTTTGTAGATTAGTAATTTATTTTCTATTGGGAGATGGGATGTCCTTCGAAGTAGTCTGTACAGTTGTTCAAAGTGTCTGTTTAGTTCTTGTCTTTTTAGCCTCGTGTGTGGGTTCAATGTCAGCCTTTTGTCGAGATGGAAGCCTGAATACCGTACTGCCTCTGATACAGGGAGAGGAATAGAATTAAAAAACTATAGTGTACAGGACTGGCAGAGGGTGAAGGTAATGTGGGAACATTTAGCTTCATTAACTTTGATCTGCCATTGGTCGCACCAATACTCAATCTCATCAAGGTGTTATTGAACGTTATGGGATGCTATATTGGGATCTGGGTGGGATGACAGAACTGCAGGATCATCTGCAAATGTTGCCAAAAAGGTGTTGGGAGTAGAGGGGACATCAGCGGTATATAGGTTATAGAGAGGATGGGACCCAGGACACTGCCCTGTGGAACTTCTGCTTTTATGGGATAGCAGTTAAAATATTCTTGGAGGAAGTGATTTGAAAAGTAGGACTATAGGATTAGGAAAAGGGTCTGTGTCAAATAACGTTTGAGCTTGTAAAGAAAAAGAAAACCTGGGTGCCAAATCCTGCCAAAACCTTGAGCTATGTCCAGAAACGAACAACGGGAAGGCTTAGTTGAGTAGTTGAATGTTGTAAACAGAAACCAAACTGGCGAGTGGGAAAAAAGTTTTGGGATTCAACATTTGGAAGTAGACGTTTTAATAGGAATTTTTCAAAGATTTTTGAGAGGATACGGAGTAGGCTAATTGGATGGTAAGATGAGGCGCCATTGGGTAGTTTAACAGGTTTAGTGAATAGAACAATAATAGAATGTTTCCAGAGGAGAGGAAAGTGTGTTGTTTGGATAATGCAATTGTAAATGTAGGTTAGCAAGATTATGGCTTTAGGAGGAAGTTGGAGAATTTGAGGAGTAAGGAGGTCATAGGTAGAAGATTTTCAGTAAGGTAAGTTTTTGAGAAGGTATTTGACCTCAGAGGGGTTAACAGCTTTTGGTTAAAGTGAGAGAGGGATAGGTGACGTGAGGAAATCTTCAACAGTAGTGCAATGAGTATGGTTTTGATGAGAAAGGTGAGGTGTGCAATATTAAAATCATGTTTGAATTTTCAACTAACCCTTGTGTTAAAAAGAGAGATGATATTTTGAAAGTTTGTTACATTTAATACCAGGATAGTGCTAAAAATAAAACTAGCCCTATGTTAAATTACAACACATCACAATTAATTAATTTAAAGTCGCAGGGAAATTGCCAAGGAGTTGGCATCTCTTTTAAGCAGCTGATGATGATGGTATAGGCCATCAAAAGCGCTAGAATTATTATAAATACAATAAAAAACTGTTCAGATAAAAGTTGTTTTAATCAATTATAAAGGTACATCCTGCACTGGCAAACACTCCAAAGTAATTAATTGCTATGTAATGTATAGCATTTTTTCCTTAAGTGTATTGAGTAGGGTATCAAGTTTAAGATCTCATCACCCTGATTAATAATATGTAATTTTTGTTATTAATTCTGTCATTAAACACCATTAAAATTGTGTTTGTAAATTTAACGAAACCTGTGATTTTTTCCAGAGATATGATATTTTGCATGTTACTTCCATTTGGTACTCTTGAGTAATCCCATAAAAATTAACAAGTGTCATTAATCAGTTATATTACTGTGAAAGGAAACAAATTATGTTTTCCTTGTTTATTATGTAGGGTACCAAATTGAAGATCTTGCCATGCTAATTAAGGATATGTATAATATGTTAGGGGCTTAGTGGACTATAATTATAAAAAAAACAGATTAATGACAACTTTTTTAAAAATATTTCAATAAAACAGCTGTGGCCTTGGTGACAAAGTCCTACGTACAGTGCCAATTGGTGAGGCATATTAGATAAACTGTGTTGTAAACCCCCGACTTTCTCTCTCTTCCTCCTCCCCCTAAATGTTTACAGGAATCTGGGGAAAATATTAATGCCAGGAGAGGGCCTTACCCAAGGACAGGGGAACCTGAAATATTACAGGGAATTGACATTTAGATTACCGACATTTTATTAAATGATAATAAACAAAAAAAATCCTTAAGCTATTTGAAAAAAAAAATACTTAAACTATTTGAAAAAAAAAATAATTAAACTATTTGATAAAAAAAATAATTAAACTATTTGATAAAAAAAATAAGTAAACTATTTGAGAGAAAAATTACTTAAACTATTGGACAGAAAAATACTTAAACTTTACTAAACTGGAAACTTGTAAACCAGAGTTTTATTAACTTAAAGTTTGCTGATCGAAGAATGAGAACAAAACAAATACATCACTGTCCGTGTTTATCTATACGTATGCATAGTTTGGTGTTATTTGGTGTAAACTGATGAACGACGTAAACAAACAACATAAACCCTCGGTACGTGGAAGCTACGTCCAACGAGGTTACCTGTCGTAGCTAGATAGTGGATTAGTCATTCAGCTGTGAGGTTCCCGGTGGATGGAATCGGTGAGTCGATGATCGATATGCTCATATCCATACTAGTTCCAAGTCAAATCTCCAACCAGAGGTGCTCCCCATAAACCATAGGCCGATAAGGTGGTGAGATGAGGGGGGGGGGGCGCTCCGGCGGGTGTTGGCCAACTGATCCACACACTGACTGCAAGCGACTGATCTCGGTGCTCCGTCCTTTTAATCCTCTATAAAGGATGTAGGGTCCTACGGGGCCTCGGAGGCGTCCCGCACCGTTATTTGTTTTGTTTACTTTCCAGCATATTTTACATAAAACAAAATCAATACACTCACATTTGAAACACAAAGATATTCTTAGAACATTTATAATATTATCAATAATTATTAATTCTTTATATAAAACTAACCAAATACAAAAAAAATATTTATCTCTAATTTACACTTTTTTTTTTTTTTTTTTTTTTTTTATAATAAATTTTACGAGGGTACTTTGTTAGATAATTACTTGTCAGCGCAAGACCCCTTATTCGGCTTAAACAATGAATGATAATTTTTTCCTTTAATAACTAAAATAAACGAATTACCGGCGTAAACAATCGCTAATTTACATTGGCTATAAAAGTCTATCGGTCACAACACTCCCCGTTTTCCAAAAGTGTTGACCCTAGGTCAACACTTTTCTTTCTCGTGACACGCACTGACACCCTCACTCTTTGTTTCTCCCTCCCCGGCTAGACCGGCGATTATTTCTCAATAAGTAGGGACTGCGCGGCAACATCGGTGCCTCTGTACTATCCGCCTCCCAAGTCGGGTCTCGATAGTTGGTACTGTCATCTTCCACCGAGGTCTCTCCCGAGACCTCCGATGGGTTCACCAACGGGGTAACCGGGCGGGTGGGCTCCTTTTCGCTCGATGAAACATCTTCCTCCGTACGGATCATACTTGGTCGCCCCTCCGCTTCGCCCTCAGGCCACCAGCTTGGAGCCACTACATCCCTTCTTGGCGAGCTAGTGGCCAATAGGGAATCGTTCCCAATGGCCCTTTCTCTAGGATGGGGCTCTTCCTCCTCGTCAGAGTCGGTTAGGGGGATCGGCCAGAAGTCCTCTTGGTCTCTTTCCTTATCCCTTACTTCGTCATCGTCATCTTCCGATTCAGACTGTTGCTCCTTTGGATACTCCGTTTCGAGACCACTGTTAAAAGCCGGTTTCAAGCGGTTCACGTGTACTACCTGGGTCCCGCCGGTTTCATTCCTGATTGCATATGTTACCGCACTGCATTTCTTGACTATTATCCATGGTCCCGTCCAAGGACAATGAAATTTTTTTAAATTTCCTGGTTTTACCGCGGGTACATGTAGGTATACCGCGTCGCCCTCGGTGAAAGTTCGGGATCTCCTATCTTGGTTAACCGCCGCGGTTCTGCGAGCCCAAGTTTTCTTAATCCTTTCACGGGCTTCTTCGTAGGCCTGTTCTACACGAACCCTAATCCTTGCAGCTTCATCTTGTGTTAAGGCGTTTTCCAACGCTTCCACAGGCTCTATCCATTCCCCTTCCGGAGTGCGGAGCTCTCTGCCATATAACAGGAAGTTCGGCGAAAATCCCGTGGCAGAATGTGGTATGGAGCGATAAGCCATTAGTGAATAGGGGACCCACCGGTCCCAATCTCGCCCATCTTTTCTGGCAAAGTGAGCCATGGAATCTCCCAGTGTACGATGAAAGCGTTCCAGCATTCCATTACTCTGGGGATGGTAGGGGGTGGTTTGGAGTTTTTGTATGCCTAAACCCTTGCACACGGATTTGAACAACGCCGACACGAAATTCCTGCCTTGATCAGTCAGTAGTTTCTTTGGAGTCCCATGTCTGGTGATTATACGCTCGACAAAAACCCGAGCGGTCTCGTCCGCCGTCTGTTCCCTTATAGGTTCAGCTTCAGTGTATCGGCTGAAGTGGTCTATAAAAGTTAACAAATATTTATTCCCGCGGCTACTCTTTGGGAACGGCCCCACGATATCCAGGGAAACCAGTTCGAATGGCTCCTTGGGAAAGAAGGGGGCCTCTAGAGGAGCTGTTAACCCAGGGGGGGTCTTTCTCTGAGCACACGAGTGGCACCCCTTAACGAACTCTTCTATATCTTTCCCCATCGAGGGCCAATAGAACTTATTCTTTATCAGTTCATGGGTACGTTCTCTTCCCGGATGTCCCGCCCATGGCCGACTATGGTGTTCCTCCATGATCTGTTGCCGGCGATCTAGTGGAACCAAAATTTTCCATTGATTCGGGTCATCACCTATTCCGTAGTATATTATACCATCCGCCGCCGTCCGTAACCCTCGTGGGTTACTTTTGACCCATCTCTGGCATTCTTCGTCCTGTTCCTGCCCTCTTTTCCAAAGAGCCCGTTGGGCTCCTTCGTCGAACGTCCTTATACCCGCTACGGCCCTACTCAGGGAGTCCGCGTTGGTATGCTTCTTCCCTGGTTTGTGGACGACCTGATACTCGAATTCCTCGAGTCTGAGAGCCCACCTCATCAAGCGTGAGGACGGGTCTCTTAGGGACAGCATCCATTTAAGTGCAGCGTGGTCAGTGACAAGTGTAAACTTTCGACCCAACAGATAGCACCTAAAATGCTTGGTTGCCCAGACTACCGAAAGTAGCTCTCTTTCGGTAGCCGAATAATTTTGTTCCGCTGGGTGTAGCTGTCGACTGGCAAAGGCGATAGGCCTTTCTTGTCCGTTTCGGAGTTGTGAGAGGACGGCCCCTACTGCCATTCCAGAGGCATCGGTCGCCAGAATGAAAGGGTCTCGGAAATCAGGATAAATCAGCACTCGGTCAGAACACAATATCTCCTGTAGAGCGGTAAACGCCTCGTCTTGTTCTTTCCCCCAGTGAAATGACATTCCCTTCCCCGTCAACTGGGTGAGGGGCTTGGCAATTTCGGCGAACTGAGGTACGAACCTCCGGTAATATCCGGCGAGACCCAGGAAGCCTCTCACTTCCCGAGCCGAACCGGGTTTTGGAAATTCTGTCACCGCCGTGATCTTTTCTGGGTCAGGTTTCACCCCTTCACTGGTTACCAAGTGGCCAAGATATTTTACCTGCCTGACCACAAACTTACATTTTGGTCCTTTCAACTTCAGATTAGCACCCCGCAGTCGCTCCAGCACCCTTCTTAATCGAGTGCAGTGCTCCTCCATATCACCACTGAAGATGATAATGTCATCTAAATAAACGTAGCAGTCAGTCCCCTTAACTCCCATCAGTACCTGGTCCATAGTTCGCTGGAATGTGGCTGGGGCCCCAGCAAGCCCGAACGGCATTTTATGGTACTCGTAGTGCCCCCCTAGGGTGGTGAATGCAGTTTTCGGTCGATCTTCCTCGGCCACCGGTATTTGGTGGTAGCCGCTGGCAAGGTCTAATGTTGTGAAAAGCCTACTCTGTCCCAACATCTCTAATGTTTCCTGAATCAATGGTAGGGGGTAAGCATCCACCTGCGTTACTGCATTCAGCCCCCGGAAATCAGTGCAGAATCTATACTGGGTCCTTCCGTCTTCACTTCGTTTGGGTACCAACACGACAGGTGCTGCCCAAGCACTGTCGGAAGGAGCTATCACTCCCTTGCGTAACATTTCTTCTAAGTGTTCGTCTACTACCGCTCGTTGGTTGAAGGGCACTCGATACGGGCGCTTGATCACCGGGGGAGCTTCCCCTGTTGATATTCTATGCTTCACCCCAGTAGAGCAGCCTTCCTTTCCCGGTTCTTCGAATAGATCTATAAACTCTTCTAGCAGCGACTCGACTACACCCTTATCCGACTCACCGAGGTGGTCTACATTCCATAGTTGAGCCCCCTTTTCCAGAGCATTCTCGCTACCCTCTACTCGGTGTATCCGAACGTCCCTTTCATTTCTTTCATCCGTATGCCATTCCGCGCCTATTCCCAATAATTGCCCTTTATCGAGGTAGGTATCCACCGGCCCCGAGTTCATAAGTTGGATCCAAACCTCCCCGTGTTCTACGAGCCCAATACTTCGCCCTACTCTTAAGCTACCTTGTTTCAATTGTACCGGCTCGACAACCACCACTGCCTTCTCTCTCTGGTGGATCGTTGCTCTAATGAGTTTCTCACTACACGAAGGGATTGCGATTCGAGCAGGGCTGGTAATTTCTAGCCCCTTGGTCTCATCGTGCTTGTCGGGTTGTTCGCGGGATCCCGGGGTCTCTACTGCTTTGTTCGCGGCCTGCTGGTTTCCGCGTTTGGCCCTCTTTTTTCTCTTCTGTTGGTGCTTTCTGTCTTAGGCATGGATTAGGTCGGACGAGGATCCATCCTTTGGAATTGGCTCCTCCTGCGTCGTTTCCCTTGTACTTCTCCCTTTCGCTTCTAAGGAATTTATTGCCACTCCCAACTGGTGAAGGGGATGTACGTTGACTGGTTGCTTCTCAAAACTCAGGCCAGCGTCAGGCGGCGTCACTATCACCTCCCGGTTACGAATATCCAGTTTGGCTCCTAGCTTTTCTAGCAAATCCAAACCTATGATTCCGTCTCCGGGCAAGTTCACGCTGATTACCATCACCTGATGTTTCACTTCCAGGCCGTCTACTTGGCACATCAACTCTTGTACCCCCAAAATACGCAGAGCCTGTCCTGTTACTCCTCTAGCTCGGACACTGGCGGGCCTTAATTGAACTCCCGGAAGCGCCGTGCGAATTAGCGTCACTTCGGCCCCCGTGTCTACTATCATGTGGTGGAGATATCCCCCAATTAGCATGTCCAGTTTTATCAATTTACCTACTCCGGCTCCCACCCCTGTAAGCCATTTCTCATCCACAGGCTTGGGTTTCTCCGGCCCAGACGGGGGGTGACCGTCGGGCCTTAAGCATTTGGGGGCCCCTGCACGGGGTTCAATTTCTTTTCGGCGGGCAGCTGCTGGGATCTGCACTGGTTCGCTATATGCCCTTGCCGTCCACACCTGTAGCAAGTTAACCTTTCTCTGGGGCCCGGGTTATTGCTTACTCCTTTAGCCGGTGGTGGCATTCTGCATCCCCTTGCGTAATGTCCTAACTCTCCACACCGATAGCAACGCTGAGAATCGGATTTCCCTAGTCTCGAGGGAAGCGCCTTTTGAATCGCGCTGATACAAGCGTCTTCGATCTGTTCCCTTAAGCTAAACACCGCTCCCGCTCCCCGTGCCGAGGCCTGGTCCTCGTTTCTAGCGATAGGATCCACTGAGCTTCTATACCTATTTCTCTCACTCTCTCGTTGCTGCTCATGGCAGGGGCCGGACCTGCCCCCTGCCTCTTCCAACACATATACGTTCTTTCCCCGTTGATGCTCTTGCAAGGCTTGTTCTACATCTAACGCCAATCTCACTGCATTCTTCAGTGTATCTGGGCGTCCGAACAACACCTGTTTTCCCACCTCACCCGAGAGTCCCCTCATGAACGCTTCTAGCACTTTTCTCTCTACTTCCCGCGCCCACCACTTTGCTTCATTCCCAGATAGATCGGACCTGGTCATTTTCCCCCCCAAGGAAATGCATCTGTCCGAAAATTCTTGGATCCTCTCTTTTGGCTGTTGACTCGTCTCCTGCAAAATTCTTCCATAATATTCAAAAGTATGTGGATCTCCAAACCTTTCTCGCAGTGCGTCTGCAAACTTCTTAAAGCTGACAATACCCTTTAATTCCTCATTTCCTCTGACAAAGGTGGCTGCCGGGCCCTGCAACTTGAGCCTACAAATCCGAACTCGGTCAACGTCCTCCCAAGCTCCACAAGCTGCTACTTCCTCCACATACTCTAGGAATTCGTCAACCGGCCTGGCACTCGCCTCCCCTCCCCACGTCTTGATCAGACCCTGCAAGGACAAATCCTTCCTTGGTGGCTTAGGTGTCCCTCCTTCCTTTATCTCTGTCCGGCTAGCTTCGAGTTCATTTTTCAATTTTTCTTCCGACTGGGCCAAAGCCAGGTTAGCCTTCTCTAATTCTTCTATCCTCTGTCGGAGGTTACTTTCAACCGACATTTTAAAAGGGATTTATCAAAAAAAAAAATTTTTTTTTTTTTTTTTTTTTTTTCGAAATAAAAGTTTATCCCGGATTAGTGGATTTTCTTGCAATCCACCCCACACCTGACACCACTTGTAAACCCCCGACTTTCTCTCTCTTCCTCCTCCCCCTAAATGTTTACAGGAATCTGGGGAAAATATTAATGCCAGGAGAGGGCCTTACCCAAGGACAGGGGAACCTGAAATATTACAGGGAATTGACATTTAGATTACCGACATTTTATTAAATGATAATAAACAAAAAAAATCCTTAAGCTATTTGAAAAAAAAAATACTTAAACTATTTGAAAAAAAAAATAATTAAACTATTTGATAAAAAAAATAATTAAACTATTTGATAAAAAAAATAAGTAAACTATTTGAGAGAAAAATTACTTAAACTATTGGACAGAAAAATACTTAAACTTTACTAAACTGGAAACTTGTAAACCAGAGTTTTATTAACTTAAAGTTTGCTGATCGAAGAATGAGAACAAAACAAATACATCACTGTCCGTGTTTATCTATACGTATGCATAGTTTGGTGTTATTTGGTGTAAACTGATGAACGACGTAAACAAACAACATAAACCCTCGGTACGTGGAAGCTACGTCCAACGAGGTTACCTGTCGTAGCTAGATAGTGGATTAGTCATTCAGCTGTGAGGTTCCCGGTGGATGGAATCGGTGAGTCGATGATCGATATGCTCATATCCATACTAGTTCCAAGTCAAATCTCCAACCAGAGGTGCTCCCCATAAACCATAGGCCGATAAGGTGGTGAGATGAGGGGGGGGGCGCTCCGGCGGGTGTTGGCCAACTGATCCACACACTGACTGCAAGCGACTGATCTCGGTGCTCCGTCCTTTTAATCCTCTATAAAGGATGTAGGGTCCTACGGGGCCTCGGAGGCGTCCCGCACCGTTATTTGTTTTGTTTACTTTCCAGCATATTTTACATAAAACAAAATCAATACACTCACATTTGAAACACAAAGATATTCTTAGAACATTTATAATATTATCAATAATTATTAATTCTTTATATAAAACTAACCAAATACAAAAAAAATATTTATCTCTAATTTACACTTTTTTTTTTTTTTTTTTTTTTTTTATAATAAATTTTACGAGGGTACTTTGTTAGATAATTACTTGTCAGCGCAAGACCCCTTATTCGGCTTAAACAATGAATGATAATTTTTTCCTTTAATAACTAAAATAAACGAATTACCGGCGTAAACAATCGCTAATTTACATTGGCTATAAAAGTCTATCGGTCACAGTGTGTTTGTTAATAAAAATAATCCTATAAAACTTAAAAAATCAATCAAAAAGGAATAATTAGTAACATTATTGAAACCCTTAATTCTGTGGTACTGCACTACTGACCTATCATTATTTATTTAGGCCTAGGAACTCAAAGATGTGAATGTATGCATTCTCACATATGGCTCAAATGAGAACTCAATCTCGTCACTGGTTCCTCTAAAAACATGTACTTGGATTAACTGGTATTGTCTATTAATCCTTTTATGTTATATTTAGGATTCAAAGCAGATTTAAGAAGTGAAAATACTAACAGGGAATTTACAAAGTATTACAAACAATTTTATTTCATAAAATAGTTTAAAGAGAATCAAATTATTACCACATCATATACCAGTCAAATAAAAGTACAGTAATAGTGCACTACATTTATAGTGGTAAATACCTATAAAGAATTTATCAGAGGCTTTTTATTGTTTGAAGTTAAAATTAATAAAGGAACAGTGGTTTTTATTTATTTAATATAGTTGAAATTAATCATTAATTTTGTAATTTGTAATAAAGCTGAGAATAGCTGAGGTCTAATACTTTATTATTAAAAAAAACTCTAGTTGCTGGTTTCAAACACATACTTTGCATAACTTTTACTTAAGTTTAGTTACCACTTAAGGCTAAGATTTTTTTAAAATTTATATTCTATTAAACCGTTTTTACTTTATCATTGCCTCCTAGCAAGTAATGATTTTGTGATAACAGTTGGATTTTTTTGGATGTTTTTTCTGTGTCTCTCTACAACACCTTGGACTACATCCCTCTCAGCATTCTGATACATCTTCTGGTACTATTTTCCTATGGCCAAGGGTAGAGGGTAGATCCCTCCCCCTTAAGCTCTTAAAACAAAAAAACATATTAAATATGTGCAGGACTACTTGATATAAAATATTTTGTATGACATTATAAGTATTAGGGGTGCACAATTCAGGCAAAATCTCGGAATGCATTTCACCAGTTCCATTCCTGCTTGAGAAAGGTTCCACTCCAGCATTTAGTAGTTCAAAAAGTCATCAACAGAGAGCTCTTAAGGAGTCAGTTGTTCTTATTAAATTTTCACAAAAATTAAAACTATTATAAATACAAGTGATTCATAAAATTATCGATTTGGTTGTCTTCTGATATTTTTAGTTAATTATGGATAAACTTACACTTTAGGAAGTATCCTTAACCAGTATTAAGTTATAAAACTGTAAAGTGTAGGTTTTTAACACTATTTAATATTACGGCAAATCCTTCAGGTATAATTTACATCAGACCCCCTGCTGGTCTATTT
Organism: Acanthosoma haemorrhoidale; assembly: GCA_930367205.1. Lineage (NCBI taxonomy): Eukaryota > Metazoa > Arthropoda > Insecta > Hemiptera > Acanthosomatidae > Acanthosoma > Acanthosoma haemorrhoidale. The sequence continues at coordinate 45,714,518 of OV884009.1, forward strand.
TTCCTCAGACAGTAGTACCCGGGTGACTAATACATGTCTCATCGCTAAGACATTTATTAAAATAATATTAAATTATGGATATTGTTATTATGTCAAATGGCACAGCACTAATGATCTTTACGTAATCTTCAAAGTTTGGAAACTATCAGCTCCTGGCTGGCATTGGACTTGTGGGCAATGATGAGAGATGTATCAATCGCACAGGCTCTCCAATATGAGAAACAATTGAACGGGAACAGTATGAACAGGCTGGTGGAAATTCAGCCTAAGGAGTGTCCCAAAATATTTACTTGTGTAAAAAAACGGTCCTATAAATATGACTCATAATTATTATAATGTTAGCGTGGGGACATTTTCAGAGATGCTTCATGGAAATACTGGAGGGAATGCCCAATTGGGACAACAGTGAGTGTTGCCTATATTGTGTGAAAATTAGTAAAAAAAAGGTTGCATTCACTCAAAAAATATCTTTTATTATTGCTATTACATTAACAGTCAACGTTTTTCATCAGACTGTCTCAGTGTAACAATTCAGTAAAAAAAATAAATATATTTAATGAACATAGAAAACAATTACACACAAAACACTTAAAATAATAAAAACAAGATAGGCAACAAGCCAAAAAATAAAACGACACACCTATGAATGATAGTGTCTTTAAATTCATTTCCATTCATTGTAATATACCAATCTTATAAGTTTTCTGCAAAAATAAATTAAAATGATAAATTAATATTACATTAAAACTCTGTTAGTACAAAAACCATTCACAAATCTATTGATTATTGCCGGAACTGTTGCCAGGCTTTATTGCTCTTGTAAATTGGCCCTTAAAATCAAAAAGAAAGCATTTATTTTTTTAAACTGAAGTTTGAAAGTAATTTATTAAAATATTTATTTTAATTATAAATCTTTTTTAATACAAAATTCTGTTTTGCTTAGTTCTTCATGTCAAGCTGACCAATTGTCTATTCCTTTCTTTTAAGTATGTGTTAAGTGGAAAAGAGGACTCCTCGCCATTTGTGTGGGACCTCTAGTCTATTTGTGGTAGATTCTATTAGATTTCGCCAAAGTCAAAGTTATTTGTAAATTTTATTTATTTGTTTATTTGCTCCTTTATTTGTTTTTTGTTATTTTTCATTCGTTATTTGACAAAAAAATTTAGGAGTAGAAGAATCAATGCATCACATATCAAAACAAAGGATAAATAATAACTATATTGTATACAAAATAAATTTTCTTATAGTAAACAATCTGGTAACTTAAACCTAACTAAAAAAAAAAAATAAACATATAATTTCAAGATGGAACCACTTAAGGTGTGAACAGCAATAAGAGTTTTTAAATTTGAAAGACACTTTTCAAGAACCATCCTATAAAATGATAAAAATACTCCTAACCTAAAGATCATTAGCCTTACCATTTGATTTTTCAAATATTTCTATTATCCTATCTTAAACAAAACATATATAGCGTAGCCCTGGGTGTGATTTAAAATTCAGATCATTGTATCAATTTTATGGCTGATATGGTATCATTCATTGGCAGAAGATAATCGATCATACATGAATGAAAGTAGGGCTCAGAATTTAATCTTTGGTGTTTAAAACAAAATTGAGGTAGCTGCTATTAATGGACAATGAATTACAACAACATATTCTGAGGACCGCTAAAATAAATATGCTAACAGCGCTATGCCATTAATTAAGGATTATGGGTTCAGGTATTGTCTAATAATTGAGCTTTCAGATAGTACTTCTGTGCTTGCAATATTTATCATAAACAAAGTTTGTGGCCTTCGGACCGTCACGAGGAGACCTAGTTGTCTTAGTGCTGGTGACGGAGAGAGAGTTGAATAGTCTATGACTTGTATGATTGCTTGGTGACAGGTCTTACTACTGAGCTATCTGACTCCATATCTGATAGGTATGTGCCCCGACAGTGCAATATGCTCAAGAGAAGAGGTACAGGATAGTTTTTCTAGGTGGTTTACATTGTCTTGGAATGACCATGAGTTCACACACGGTATCTGTCTGAGGGTGAAAACTGTCTGGATCCCAAAGGCGAGTGTGAACCGGAAAGACCCAAACTGGATCACTGGGAGAGATGCTACTAGGTACATTTGTAGGGCCCCAGAGGTCGTCGTCTGCATGGAAGGAAGGGATCCCTTTCTAGGAAGCGCTATTTTAGCGAGACGAAGCCAGAGTATCCCACTAGAAAGGTGTGGGGTCTGATAACACCGTACTAAAGATAGCAAGGTTAAGGATATAGGGGTGTAGAGGGTTTCATGAACAATAAGGCAATATCTTGAAACACGATTGCAGCTGCAAGGTCTAGTTCAGAGGTGAGCCATAGCTTGAATAATTGCTGACTAAAACTATATAGCCCAAAGCAGCCAATGAGCAGGGGTTTTATTTTTGCCAATCGCCTTGCAGGAGGTACTTGATAGCTGCATTGGGGACTCTAGGGGCTGCCTGTGTGAACTTGTCTGCAGCTATGTCATTTACTGTTTATAATATTTACACTGATATGACTTTGTGCTTTAATAATATTATTTATATTTGTTTATTTAACTAATTTACAATATATACATGGCAAACTCGCTTCAGTACAGTAGAGGGTAATTTATGTTATATAGTTAGCAGTAGCTACAGTGGCAGAAGAAACTCATATAAAAACAGAATATTTCTGTTTTTTGTTGTTTATTGGTATTTAATCCTTTATTGTGCCAAAATTACAATCTGCCTTACTAGGCAATAAGTAATTAAGATAAATGCTCTCATTCATACCATATTTACAATTCATCATTCACTCGCTCATTCATACAATATTTACAGACAGCCCATAGGCCTCCCAAATCCACATGCGAAAGAGAAAGCGGAGTCTTGGGAAGTCCCCCACGCTCCTCCGTCAGTCGCGTCACCGGATACGAGCCAGTGGAGGCTGACCAAGAGCGCGAGAGCCACAGACGCTCAGGACATGATTGGAGAAACTGGCCATTGCCAGGACTCCCACTGTCACGCGTTTATAGCAGGTCACGAGGCCACTGCCGTTTCAGTCTCCGAGGAGGATTATAGGGATGAGTGGTGCAGTGCAATGACTGTGCTACAGGGTTAGGGTGGTTGGAAAGGCTACTGTGGAATTTCATAAACTTGGAAGGGATGAGTTCAAGAATGTAGGGTATATTAAGATCGTTATGAAGGGTTTTGTTGCTGACGTAATAAGGGGCATTTACTGTTGTTCTCAGGACTTTTGATTGAAAGGATTGGATACGCTTGATGTTTGACTTTTTTGCTGTCCTCCATAGCTCTATTCCGTATGTCCAGATTGGCTTAAGTCTAACTTTTTAGATTAGTAATTTATTTTCTATTGAGCGATGGGATGTCCTTTGAAGTAGTCTGTACAGTTGCCCAAAGCGTCTGTTTAGTTCTTGTCTTTTTAGTCTCGTATGTGGGTTCCAGGTCAGTCGTTTGTCGAAATGGAAGCCTAAGTACCGTACTGTCTCGGATACAGGGAGAGGAATAGAATTAAAATAAACTAGTGGACAAGACTTGCGACAAAAGGTGAAGGTAATGTAGGAACATTTTGCTTCATTAACTTTGATCCACCATTGGTTGCACCAATACTCGTTCTCGTCAAGGTGTTTTTGAAGGTTATGGGATGCTATGTTGGGGTCTGGGTGGGATGACAAGACTGCAGTGTTATTTGCAAATGTGTCCAAGAAGGTATTGGGAGTAGAGGGGACATCAGCGGTGTACAGGTTATAGAGGATGGGACCCAGGACATTGCCCCGTGGAACTCCTGCATTATTGGGATAGTAGTTAGAATATTCTAAGCCACAGTGGACTTGGAAGAAGCGGTTTGAAAGGTAGGACTGTAGGATTAGGAAAAGGGTCTGTGGTAAATATCTTTTGAGCTTGTAGAGCAAACCTGCGTGCCAAACCCTGTCAAAAGCTTGAGCTATATCAAGAAAGGCAGCAGTGCCATACTGTTTGGTTTCAAGGGCTGAGGAGATGTGATCAACAACGCGAAGGCCTTGTTGAGTAGTAGAATGTTGTTGGCGGAAACCAAACTGGTGTGTGGGAAAAGGTTTTTGGATTCAACAATTGGAAGTAGACGTTTTAGCAGGAGTTTCTCAAATATTTTTGAGAGGATAGGGAGTAGGCTAATTGGACGGTAAGATGAGGCGTCATTGGGTGGTTTACCGGGTTTTGCCAAAAAGGCAATAATGGAATGTCTCCAGAGGAGAGGAAAGTGCGTCGAAAGAGAGATAGAGGAATAGGTGAAGTGAGGAAATCTTTCACAGTCGTGCTGTGAGTATGGTTTTGATGAGAAAGGTAAGGTGTGAAAGTATGGGTAAGATGCAGAGAAAATTCCTCCAACCTATCCCCATCCGAAGCCGCCCAGGACCAATCATCACGACGAAGTGGGTGTGAAACAGGATGATACTTTAGGATTGTTTTGGTTACATTCCGCAAGGAGTTATCCCTGGTAGACAGAGAGTAGAGGTAGGAATTGAAAGAATCGGAACGGGAGGATGCCAATCGCCACTTTACCAATCGGCAGTACTGATTGTACGAGCGGTGATCAGCAGGATGCCGGGATATTTGCCACAATGCTCTGGAGCGGCATTTGGATTGGATTAGATCTTTGAGATGCTGAGGTAAACGATTATGATTGTGGATTTTGGGTGACGATGCCTCCCAAGCCAACCTCTGGACCAGAGTAGTGAAAGAATGCACTGCATCGTCTAGGTCTTGGGATGTTTTCAGGGACAATTTGAGGTCTAAGGACTCTGTAAGAAGCTGGCGGAAGTGGTCCTAGTCAACGGGGCCCCTAATAAATGAAGGAGGAGGCAGTTTGTGAATTGTTCTTAGGGAAATGGTTAATAATAAAGTACTATGATCGGAGGGGAGGTCATCAAGGCGCGTGAGTGAATAGTTTAGTGTTCCTAAACTATTGTAAAAAAAGAAGTCAAGGAGATCAGGATTTCGGTTGGGATCAGATGGCCAATAGGTGGCTGTCTCAGGAGAGATAGTGGAGCAATGTTTCCGTGAGAGTGCAGGCAGCAAAGCACGTCCTCGTGTATTCGTGGATCTTGACCCCCAATGTTGGTGCTTCGCATTAAAGTCCCCACCCACAAGGAAACGATGTCCGATGGAGTCTAGAAAGGAGATGAATTGGGAGTCGGAAATGGATTTATTGGAAGGGCAGTACACTGAAGCTAGTGTAAGGGGAAAAGTGAAGGTGGTGATTGACACTGCAGTGGGTTGAAGGAAAGCATGTGCTACCAAAGGAACTATATGGTGGGATATGGAGTCATGGACAATGACAGCGGTACCTGCATGAGCTGTTCCATCTGGGTGATCAGTTCGATAAGTCTGGTACTGTCGAACGGTAAATGGTCGTTTACTCGTAAGTCTTGTTTCAGTAATAAGACCTACGTCGATGTTTTTGTCGTGGAGTAGTGCTGTCAGTTCGTTAGTGTGGGTTCGAACACCATTAGTATTCCAAAGGAGAATGAATAAGGAGTCAGAAGGATCCATTTATGGGTTTTGTTTAATGGGGATAAGGTAGGAGGCAAGATTTGTAAGAAGGGAAATGAGAGGGGTAATTAGGGTTCTGAATTCTATAAGGAATAATGTTAATAGGCTAGTGAGATCTGAAGAGCTTGAAGGTGGAGGAATATGCGAGATGTGTTGAGGATGGGATTGGGTTCGCTGGTTGACGGGATGAGCGGAATGCTGGGGAAGAGAAACTTGCGGACGAATAGTGGGCAGAGCCTGTGACTGCTCTCTGTTCCGAACGGCATCAGCAAAAGAGACTGAAGGCCTCAAATTTCTGGTGATGGTGCTTCTTGAGCTACCTGTCACTGGGTTCTCTTCTTCTGGCTGACGACGTTGCTCGCTTCTGGACTTCAGAATTCTATAAGCCTCGCAGCCCTTGTAGTTGGCCGGATGGTCTTGCTGGCAGAGCACGCATACAGCAGGCGATTTCAGGGGCTTTTTGCACAATTCACTTTTGTGCTGCCCACTACACTTTACACGCCTGGGAGGGTGGTGGCAGTACGATTTTGTGTGCCCGTATGCCTGGCAATTATGGCATTGGACGATGTCTCGTTTGGGGTAAGGTTTTTCGACCTGTATTCTTGTGTAATACAGGTGTGTTAAGTCATATATTTTCTCCACGCCAGATGTCCGCTCGAGATCTACAAACAATGACGGTTACGCTGTTTTGATGGATTCGTCTTTTTGCCTGTCCTCACGTAAAACATTCGTTATTTGGCGAACTTTGAATCCCAGAGCTGAGAGTTCGTCTTCAATTTCATCAGCTGGTGTGGTCGGGTGCAGATTTCTGATCACTACTCGTAACGATATTTCCTGCTTAAGTTGGTAGGTATGGAAGTCGGTATTGGTTTCTTCCAAGTATTTAACTATCGCTCGATAGGTATTGGGAGTGTCCGGCGAAATTTTCGTATCCCTAGAGCGATTGAGGCACGTATATTTTCCGGTACCTACAATTTTGCTCATTTGTGAGGATAATAATTTGAAGTCCCTAATATTCCTTACGAATATAGCAGGTGGCTTGGGCTGTGTTGGTGTTTTAATAACTTCTATGTCGTCAGGTGGCTATTTCTTAGTACCTCGAAGCTATTAGGCGTGAAGAATGGAGATTCAGCTACTGTTTCTTCTTTTGAAGTGCTGGCAAGTGGTTGTAGGTCTTCCATAGAGCTGGCGGCAGATGAATTATTTATTGGAATGTTCCTATTTGATCTTCTAGGCTTTCGCTTAACAGGCGATGGGGTCGAAGTTGGCCCTAAAGACCTTGTCCTTTTGTTTTTATTTTCAGACATGAGCTGTTGATAAAATCTCATGGCATTTTATATTTTAAACATTTATTATTTTGTAATTTAATTTTATTTCAATAAAAAAATATGTATGGTGGTGAGATTGTAACTAACGGTACTAACACCGGAATTGTTGACGATACCAGTCGGCTAATACCACCTCACTGGCAATATTGTTTACTGTGTGTTCTTATCTAGAATCCTGTCAGAGACTGGGCAATATGGCCGACTTCTCTGTGTGTTATATTCTAAAACACACACTGAGGGAGTATATTAAGTAATTACTCACTTATTGAGGGCTCCCTCGTGACCAGCTCACATAAGTTGCCTGTGAGACACTTTTAAAGCGTAAAGAAACTCTATGAACTGTAGTAATTGGTGTAAGTATGAAGAGCTGTAATAGATGGGTGTAATCAGCAATAGCGCATGCGCTAAACAATATTTCTGTTTCTAAACTTAAATATAAAATATTATTTAATCTTTGGTATCCTTGAGATGGACTTGGAAACACGCATGAAAAGGAAAGGACAAACAGTAGTTGGTGAGTCACCAGGTCTTGGCCCCTTTTTTTTTTTTTTTTTTTTATTTCAAAACCTCAAAACAAAATAATACAATGTACAAAAATATTAAAATAATTGGATTACATATTTCTACATTTAGATGCATTTGGAGGAGTGCATAAATATAATAAAATTTTTATTGTGGTTAAAAGTTCATCGTTCTTATACAACACTAGGTGACGAGGCTCACCTTCTATTTGTCACCGACAGATCTTGGGCCAGGTCAAAACACTATCTTTATTCAAAACATCTCAACAGAAAATTCCTTTCTTAAACTTGTTCCAATTCAATTTGCTAATAATAAGAAATATTACAACATTTACCAAATAAGTTGAATATGCATACCTATAAATGCATGTAATAGTACAAGACTGTGATAATTTTTCCAAAAATAAAAAAAATTCAGTAAATTTAATATTTATTTTAATTTAATATGAATTAAATATATCAAGTTGCAACTCACTGCTGGAATTCTTCAGTCCTATTGATGGGCTGGTAAGGTTTGTACTTGTACCAATAGATAGTGCTGGTGTCCTCAAAAGGGAGAATAAAGACAGATTGTAATCAATTATAAGGCTTGATGTAAGACAATAAACATATATTCTTTTTAATAGGATCATGATTTTATCCCTATTTTTGTCTTTTTATACTTATAAAAACATATCACAACAACTGAGATACTGGATTATCATTTCAAATGTTCTGTGTAAGCAGTTGTGCATCATCTAAATTATTTCTTTGATATAATTTTCAAGTTGTAAAAATGAAAACTCATCTATAGGTAATATATAATAATTAATGTAAAGGACTCTATTTTTCTCGAATTTAAGTTACTTTATCATGTTAATCAGCAAAATGTAGGATGTTGTAGATTTCTGAAGTACTATTATTAAGGTCAATTATTAACCAATTGCTTGTTATTAAAAATATATATATTCCTATCATAATAATTTTATGACCCTATAAATAGGATATCAACTTAAAGATCAGACTTGAGAAAGACTGAAACTTACATATCTAAAATATAAAGACAGAAAAATTTCCTTTATAGGTTATAAGCTAAATTAAAAAACAAAGCTTAGACTAAGCAATTTTTTTTTATATTACTTTATTAAAGGCGTGGCCCAGACTGTACATGCTTATACCGTTATTGACCTTGTCTTTAATTTAGTTGGCGAATCGGAAGGGAGGGAGAGGCTTCACATTATTCAATCTCTTCTTTTTGTTCTACGTCAGTGGCTGCAAAAGTGATGCAATCGATCTGAAATTGTAAAAGAACTATGCTGATTAGATTTTTGTTAAAATACAACTATAAAAAATACGGAAAACAAAATGAAACGTAAAAATAGTCGGGTCCGTTTGTCTATCTAAAATCATGTCCCAGCTGGCACAGAAGCTATTTAAAATATAAATCTTAGTCCCCCCCCCTTATGGCTAAGGCTTCATTAAAGACTGTAAAGCATAAAGAATTTCAAAGATATTCCAAAAGATTTTGAGAACCAACTTTTTACTTTATTTAGTCTAGCGTTTTAATTCGTTTCAAACCGGTTTAAATAGTTATTTTATGTCAATATTTTAGCTGTTGATAATATATTTTATTAATCGCAAAGATGATTTTCAGTGACCGGGATCGTACGATAAATAAAATGAAGTGTTTTTGATAAAAAACATCGAGTGTTTTTTTTATCGCAGTTATTATTTTTTCTCGTTCTTATGTAGCATATTTCGTGCAATACGATATCGCATTGTGCAATATGGATTTGAAATTTTAGATTGATTGAATTATTTTCGTTGGTGCTATTGTAGAACATACATACGGACACGGCGAGAAAAGTAGAGCCTCGCCTTTTGGGCTTGGCAATGTACCGTTGTCCTGCAGTCTTCACTTTCTAGGACGGGCTCTTGAGAGTGTGGATGAATGGTTAAGAGGCGTGAAGAAGACGTTGACAGTGGGTGACCAACAACTGAGCCGTCTCCTTTTTAAGTTGTTCTAACTGTCCATCGTTTACTGTCCCCTTCGTACCAAGACCCATCACCACTTAAAATTATACCCATTCGTTTAGGGGTTAGTTAAGAGTTGTGTCCCTGGTTAAAAATGCATTCTTCCCTTTTGAGATAAAACCTATAAACAATAGATGAAGGAATTCGACGTCAAATAACACTAACAAGGTCTTTACAAAAGTTATTGCGCATAAATCTACATTGGTGGACAAAATCAACGAGCCACCATGAAATTATTAAAAAGTATTTAATTTAAATGAGGGGTTTGTCAGGTAAAAGAACACTGATTAAAAAAATGTTAAATTACGTTAGTTACTGTCGTTATTTAACATTATACTGTTATTAATCACAATGCCTGATGTCAACAGTTGATGAACATCAGTATCTCTTGTCTGTATCTATTGGTACATATTTGGATGCCTTCAAACACACTCATGCGCCCAGCGTAGTCTGTTTTTAACTGTTTTAATGCTTCCAATCAGGAACTTGAGTGAGCACGACGTTGTAAAGGCTTTTATTCTGGTAGAAAAAGGTAACAGTTAGCGAATGATCGCTAGGAGGCTAGGTGTTCACACGACAATTGGCCGCCCTCTACGGTATTATCAGAAGACAGTATCACAGTCCTGAAAGCCTGGACAAGACGTGACCGAGGTCTAAAAACGAAACTGACGACAGGTTTATTCAGAATCAGTGCGTTAAGAAATCAAACAGTTACTGGAAATGAACTCGGGAGTCTGATCAGGCAAGCACGCAAGGTTTCCATTTCCAAACGAACCGTGAGGAGGAGACTGTTTGAAGCATCACTAAGTGCCAGATCCATACCGTGCTCGTGATCCCTTGCTCACCTGAGCTCACAAAGAGTTCGACTTAAATTTGTGCCATTTGCTCCATGCTTCAGAGGAAGATTTCTCCTAATGTACAATAACGCCAAACCAAATAGAGCACAGTTTGTGAATTTGTACCTTGAGGGACTTGATACCCAGTACCTGGAGAGGGCACCACTTAGCGCACACATTTTTGAAATCAGCTCAAGTGAGGTGAGTGACGCCGTGACTCCATGCCAATGAATCTACTCTGTCTTGATAGATCTGGGGGTTGGAAACAGGAGTTATTGAAATATGGGGCAACCAGCCACAGGATTTTGTTCAGAGCATTCGGAGCATGGCAAGGTGATTAATCCCAGTTTTGCGTGCAAGAGGTGAAACCATGAAGTATTGAACTCATTTTGAATCCGAATGGTATTAAATTATAGATGTATCACTCATTTTGTGATTTTAAATTTTCTTCTAATTTAGTATGATTTTTTTTTCAATTTTCCTCTACTAAGCATTCCTTAAATTAGGGTTATTTTAGTCACTGAAACACTCATTTAAATTACTTATATTAAAGAATTGCATGGTGGTGCGTTAATTTTGTCCACCATTGTAGTTTTTTTTTTAATAATTATACTTACGAGGGCACTTGAAGCTCCTACAGTACCCGCCATTCCCCGCGTGGTCAGATAGAAATCTTCACTTACTGTCTCCAGTAAGTCATCATCGTCGACAAATGAAGGACGACCACGTGGTGACGTGTCTTGAAGACTGATATTTCAGCGTTTGAACCGTATTTAGATGCGGCAGCCCTTCACCTTCTCACTCAATCCTTTCTTTCAGTAGTGTCTTAAATGGCAAAAATAACAATATTTTATTCATAATTTCTTGTTGGAGCACATAATAGTAAATGAAAGATGGCAGTGGGACACAATTGAATAAGGGGTTAGTCTACGTAAGCAATGATATGTATTATCTGGACAAAAGAGTCAAATAAAGATTTAATATGTCATTTTAAAGGCAACAATGTTTTGCACAGTCTTATGGAACAATCCAGTTTGTAATAGCTGTGTTATTTTGTCCATTTCACACCTGATCTATTTGGTTTAAGGGACCATTAATGAGGTGTCGACGCTCTGAAAAGATAATTTAAGAGTTGGGGTGGGGGTGTGCTGTAGGCCGATTGATGAATTTTTTTTATGAATAAATTTCGGTGCAGAATTCTTTTTAATTGTACTCTGGAACCTGTTAGCCACCTAACTTACTTAATCTTACATTTATTTTTAGCATAATCAATCATGGATTTGTTGAGGAATTATTTTCACTACCTGAATATAATATCTTTTTAACAATATTCCGTGAGTGATATGTTTATAATTTTATAAATCATTATCATTTTCAAATTTTATGTAAGTAATGTAATATCGTTCTTGTTTACGAAGGTTGTGATTCTATTATGCTTAATTGTTTGGATTCAGTTTTTTGTTAGGTCTGTCATAGAGGCTAGGAGATAGGACCATTTTTTTCTTCTTTCTTTTTTTTTATATTATTTTATAATTATATTTCCTCAATTTATTTTCTTTTTATCAAGCTATTATTATTTGTATTTGTATATTAATTAATTATGAACTTATTTCATTTTTTAGATATATCTATAAAAAAGAGAATAAACGCAGATCAGTGCTGATTTTAGATTTGATAAAACACAAAATATTTATTTAACTTATACTAAAATAATCATTTAAAAAATACTTATTACAAAGATTGAGATGCCTAAGAATTCATTGAATATGAATGTTTATAATGAAATCAGGTTTAATACATGTTAGTTTCAAATTAAAAAAAATCTTTGCACCCTTTTTTTTTTGTTTTCATAATCTAGAAAAAAATGATTAAATATGTAATACATTTAAATGAAAACTCACTGTTGCAACTCTTCGTCACTGGTATTGATTGGTTGCTCATCTTTGTATTTATACCAATAGGTAGTGCTGCAGTCATCAACGGGAGAATAAACCCAGATTGCGATAAATTATGAGACACGTGATATATTTGAAAATAGTTTAGTTTTTTCGTTCTTTTACCAAGAAACTAGAGTCATCAGCTTTCACACCAACCACCCCTGTATATTATTTGTAACGATTCGTTGCTTCAAATGTTTTTTATTTATGTGTTTCGAGTTTCTTTATGTTTTACAAAACACAGTTTGGTTTTTAATTGATACAAAAACATTTTATTCATTGAAAAAAAGTAGAATAATAAATAAAATTATTAATTGATTTGTAGCAAATGTATTAAAAAATAATTTTCCACTAATCCTTGGGTCTAAACTTGACACTATATAATAAAAATTTGAATAAGTTGAATATACAAACATAATATATGAATATACCTACTTTTTTTAGTAAAACAAATCATTGCCACCTTTTTTTTATTTCCAAAATTATCAAATAAGTAATATATAAAATAAAAACATTGTTGCAACCCTTCTGGTATTGATTGGTTCCTCATCTTTGTATTTATACCAATAGGTAGTGCTACTGTCGTCAAACGGGAGAATAATCGCAGATTCTAATAAATTATGTGACAAGTCTGATATACGTCTTGATGTAGACAACATATTTTTTTTATAGCTATCTTTAAATAATTATTAAAAAAACATGCTATCAAATCCATTGTCAGATGCCTTGGAACTATATACACCAAACACATATTATTAAATGTGAAATTTTAATATAATATCTGCATTTTTTTGATAAAAATGTTTTGGGCTATAATGAGTGTGAGCTTTGGATTTTTTTTTATTTCAAACATTTTTTTAGGGTTTCGTTGGGTTTTTCAAAACCGGAAACCCAAATGTTTCACCTATGTGTCGGTCTGTCCGTTTTAGTCTGTGTGAATCATATTTAATATATGAAGACATGAAACATATAGTAATTTCTATAAAATATGAGTAAGCGTCATAAATTAATTAATTAGTAGCTATATAAAAAAGTTTAGTAAAATAAAATTTTGTATATTTTAAAATTGAGTAGAGTATCATTTAAATTAAGGTTCTTGATGTCTTGATCAATTATACGGTTTTATATAGGTTTTATGTGGAAATTCTTGGTGGGAGGTTGCATGTACTACCAAAAATGGTTTCCATACAAAATGTCATTTATTAACTTATGTATTTAAATAAAGATACATTACATTGTGAAATATGGGCATAATTAATATGAAAAGTAAACAATACAGATTATATTAATGAAAGTAATCATTTATTTATTTCTGTATTTCACTTCGATACTTCATCACGCTGTTATGAGACATTTTTTTGCAATATGTATTCTTCCTGTAGAGGTAAATATTGAAACTGTCCCACATACAGAGGCAATACATCCGAAAACTGATTCCACTTATAGGGGTGAAAACATTCCATTTAAAGAGTTTATTTGTTGCAAAAATGATGGGACTGTAAATTTTGTACCACTTTAGAGGTATTCCACTTATACATGTACCACTTATCCAGGTTTTATGTGATATATGTTTTTTTGCAATAACAGTTTCATATTAAGGGACGATAGTTTTTCTTTATACACCAGAGAAGGTAAGAATATAAGAAACCGAATGAAAAATAATCAAAGGACAATTATTAATTAATTACTTGTAATTAAAAATAAATATATTCCTATCATATATCCCATTAAATAGGGTATCAACTTATAGATCAGACTTGAGAGAGTCTGGAACTCATATATACAAAATATAAAGAGAGATGGAAGGCGATTTCCTTACATGTAATAAAGTGAATTATAAAGGCGTGGTATAAAAGTATAAATTTTATTAAAGCCGTGGCCCAGACTGCACATGCTCATACCTTTATTGATTTTATCTTTAGTCTAATTGCCGAATCCGAAGGGAGAGGCTCCACTTCAATGTCGTATTTTTTATTACTGTCTATCAGTCGGTTCTACGTCAGTGGTTGTAAAAATGGTATAATTGAACTGAAATTTTAAAGGTATATTCCTCAATATCTGGAAATATTTTTGAATTAGATTGTACATTAATTATTAAAAAAAAAAACAATTGATTTGAAATCGGAGAGAGATTCGCGTGATTCTGGATAATTCTAAAGCTTTTTTCATTTAATCATTTATTGTTGATGTGAGTAAACATGTACATGAGCCTTTTATTTTCATTAAACTATTATTATTCTCGTATTTCCTTTGAAATCCCTTTGAAATTGTTCCTAATGGTAGTCGGTTAAGTGGTAAATGGTTATTACTGCCCTGTTAAGCCCTAGTGGAAGACGGAAGAAGTCCACGTGTTACGCTCGTCGAACTTTAGGAGAACCTAAATCGACTTTAAGAAAGGCTGTCCAGTACCGTGAGACAGAACTGTGCTCGAGGAAACCGGGATCGGGATGACCTAGGGCAACAGAACCGCTGGATGATCGATTCATGAAGACTCTTCGAAAAAGCTCTTTTCCAGCTTCGGAGATGAAATGAAAAAAAAAAAAACCTTTATTCTGGGACATTGTTCCATAAGAATAACAAGAAGGATCAAAATAGGAATGTTTAGCTCACAAAAAAAAAAACACAAAAAGAATACATTCATTACATTATGCAGATTTAATAAACATATAAAGGGGATATGTACATATGAGATGACTACATAAAGAAATTGTAACAATAAACATAATTTAGTAGTGATCGTAAAAAATGATTACGTAAAAGTTATACTTAAACCAATCTGGATATACGGAATAGAGCTATCGGGGACATCAAAAAAGTCGAACATCAAGCGCATCCAATCCAAAAAAAGTCCTGAGAACAATAGTCAATGCCCCTTATCACGTCAGCAACAAAACCCGCCATAAAGATCCTTATATACCCTACATTCTTGAACTCATACATTCCATGTTTATGAAATTCCATCAAAACCGATCCAGCCACCCTAATCCCCTAGCACAGTCATTACACTGTGCCACACATCCTTATAATCCTCCTCGGAGACTAAAGCGGCAGTGGCGTCGTGACTTGCTATAAATACCTATTTGAAATAAATTGTTTTTCATATTTAATACGATCCCCGTGAATGTGGTTTGCATTTAATAGGACTCTATCTACCTTAGCTACATCAATCAAAACGATGGAACCCACTAATACGCCCTGGGGGTGGATACCGGTGGGAAGCGGTGAGGTAGAGGTACCTGTACACCAATTTCACTAAATCTGAACTAATTTAACATTTAAATATAAATACTTGCTGTGATCATTGCTGTATTACATACACTTAATGTTTGGTTTACTAAATGAATCTTTTTAATAGCTTAGAATGTTTCGTCATTTTACTAAATCAGTTTAGGGATTTGATTAAACCACTATATTTGTTTAGGGATAGGACCATATCGTCATTTTTTAAATGTGATTTGTTCTGCTCTCAAATCTCTGATTTTATCAAATAATATCCTAGCAACATATATGGCGCCTGGATCAGACAGCGCTCGAAGTTATTTCAGAGTAATTGGACCTTACAATTAGTCTCATTATTTGAGATGAAAATTATGACCACATTCCAAATTTTGATTGTAATTAACATAATTAATTAAAATTTGTCAACGTAGTCAGACAAGTAAAAAACATGGCATGCGGGCAAAATAATTTCTTTAAAGGATTGAGAAGTGACTACTTGGGAGACGCTGATTATACAATTTCAGAACTTTTCAATTCTTTAGAAAGGACATTTAAAGACTCGTGTTCTATTGAACAATTAACGTTTCATTTGTTCAACACTAATATTAAAGCGAGAACATCCACTAGATTTTCTCTGGAGAACCAACAGAAATAGAACATTAATCATTTCTTCGCGCAGAATTGACAAGACAATTAATAAAGAAACAGTTATAGGACATCTGGAAATTCAAGTCTTGTACCTTGTCTTTACCGGTATGCCACTGCACATTAGAAAATATTTAATGACCAAAACGGGAAAACCAAAAAAATTAGACGACCTTAGAAACCTCCTTGAGCACAAAAATAAATTGCAATGTGACGATACAGTATCATCTAGCTCAATGAAAAGAAAGAAAAAAAAAATATTGAACATCTAAATAAAAAAATATTTTTCTGATAGCAAAAGGTTCACAAACAACAGACGGCAGTATTATAATGAAATTAACAGCAATCCCATCGTAACTAAAGCAATCGTAACCATTGACAACTACTGATAAGACGCCATAAAGGAAAAGTACTTAAACAGAACGGTTGGTTGCACAAATAAGAACAAAAAAAAATCTTTAACAAATAGAATTGGTAAAATTAAAAAAAACTATCAACAAACATCAAATAATTCTCAAAGACCATGCAACAGGACAAACTGTTCCTATGCGAACAGACGGCCAACATCAATCTATAAGATTCGTCAACCAATGTATAAGATCGGTCGGAAGACGAAGAACTGGGAAAAGATCGAAGAGTCTTCAATGGAAAAAAAAAAATCATTGTTAGCACAAACAAATTTTAAAAACTTTTAAACTAAACCTTCAAGAATTATTAAGAGGCGAAGTAGATCGATCAATCTTTCCAATGACTGAAGATATATTTTGTACTCACGAAGCAGAAAACTAGGAATAATGTTGTTTTAAACTTAAGATAACTTCTTGGAGAAATACTACTGTTCTGACCTCATGAAGCCAAATAGACTTACGAATTTTATCCTAAGTCATAGCTATTATTGGTTAAATGGAGATTGACTGTTGAAGAAATACAATGGTGTCAAACAGACGGATACCTTAGGAATTGTATCAAGCGTAGATAGAGATTATCTAAACTACGGAGGGTGGTTTACTTACAATAACAAAGAAAACCTATTGTTAAAATTTTGTTACTCTAACAATGAAATACAATATTTCCAAATGGAGGGATAAATAAATAAAATAAGAAAGCGTATCAAGTATGTAAAGAGTTTTTTTTACTACAGACAATATTCTACTTACAATGCAGGAATCAAGGAAAAAACTGATTAAATTTAAATTGAAGTATGAAGAAATATCAGTCCATTTTATGTATCAAGGGAAACGTATAAGGCAAAGATAGAGCCTTTTTTTAACATATGAACAGTCCTCTACATGCAATGCAGAACCCAAGAAGAAATGATAAATTTAGATGGATTGTTGATATAATACAATGGTGTAAAACGGATGGATACCCTAGGGATTGTGTCAAACATACATATAGATTATCTAAACCTCAAAGATTTCTCTACTTACAATGCAGCAACAGAAAAAAAATACTGTAAAAATTTAGCTAGTCTGTTGATGAAATACACTATTTCAAAAAGCACGGTTATATAAGGAAGGGTATGAAGCATATAGAGTTTTTTTATTGCTATGAAGAATCTTCTACTTACAATTCAGGAACCAATGAATAAAAACGATTATATTAGGTTGACTCTTGTAGAAATGCAATGATTTAAAAAGGACGGATATTCTAGGAAACATGTCGAGCATACATATAGATTACTCTACTTACAACAAAGAAACTATGAAACTATTTCAGTTAAATTAATATACACTTTTGAGGAAATATAGTGGTTCAAAACCGACGGATATCAAGGGAAACATATCAGGCTTATATAATGACTTTTTAATCCACTGACATTCCAGTACTTACAGTGCCGAAACTAAAAAATAAAAAGTAACTTAATTTTGGATTCAATACATAACAAAAACAAGAATTCAATAAATAAAAGTTGATGGATTTCTCAAATGTGTAACAGGTAGATAGAGTTTCTTTAAAATATGGAGGGTCCTCTACATACAAGCAGAACCCAGGAAGAAATATTGTTAAAATTTACATATACTGTTGAAAAAGACACATCAGTGTGAAACGGACGGATACCTTAGGAAGTGTAGTAAGCATGCATAGAGATCATCTAAACTACGGAGATCCCTCTACTTATAATGCAAAAACTACGAAAAAAAATTGGTTAACTTCTGATTGACTTCTCAAGATAAAAAATGATTCAAAACGGACGAATATCTAAAGATGTGTAACAGGCAAACAGATAGATTTCTGAAGTACGGAGAGGGGTTTACTTACAATGCAGAAACAGAAAAAAATATTGTTAAAATTGAGATAGTTTGTTAATGAAACACTATTCCAAAACGGACGGATATATAAGGAAGCGAATGAAGCATATAGGGTTTTTTTCATGCTATGAAGAATCTTCTACTAACAATTCAGGAACCATGGCATAAAAACGGACTGATATTCAGATTTATATTAGGCTGACACTTGTAGAAATGCAACGGCTTAAAACGGACGGATATTCTAAGAAACATGTTGAGCATACATAAGGATTTCTATACTTACAACAAAGAAATTATGAGACTATATCACATAAATTTATATACACTTTTGAGGAAATATATTGGTTCAAAACGGACGGATATCATGGGAAACGTATCAAGCATATATAGAGACTTTTTAATCTACTGAGATTTTTGTACTTACTGTGCCCAAACTAAGAAAAACTTAAATTTGGATCTAAAACATAACACTAACAAGAATACAATAAATAAAAGCGACAGATTTCTCAAACGTGTAACAGGTAGATAGAGTTTCTTTAAAATATGGAGGGTCCTCTACATACAAGCAGAACCCAGGAAGAAATATTGTTAAAATTTACATATACTGTTGAAAAAGACACATCAGTGTGAAACGGACGGATACCTTAGGAAGTGTAGTAAGCATGCATAGAGATTATCTAAACTACGGAGATCCCTCTACTTATAATGCAAAAACTACGAAAAAAAATTGGTTAACTTCTGATTGACTTCTCAAGATAAAAAATGATTCAAAACGGACGAATATCTAAAGATGTGTAACAGGCAAACAGATAGATTTCTGAAGTACGGAGAGGGGTTTACTTACAATGCAGAAACAGAAAAAAATATTGTTAAAATTGAGATAGTTTGTTAATGAAACACTATTCCAAAACGGACGGATATATAAGGAAGCGAATGAAGCATATAGAGTTTTTTTCATGCTATGAAGAATCTTCTACTAACAATTCAGGAACCATGGCATAAAAACGATTATATTAGGCTGACTCTTGTAGAAATGAAACGGCTTAAAACGGACGGATATTCTAGGAAACATGTCGAGCATACATAAAGATTCCTCTACTTACAAGAAAGAAACTATGAAGCTATATCAGTTAAATTTATATACACTTTTGAGGAAATATAATGGTTCAAAACGGACGGATATCATGGGAAACGTATCAAGCATATATAGAGACTTTTTAATCTACTGAGATTCTTGTACTTACTGTGCCCAAACTAAGAAAAACTTAAATTTGGATCTAAAACATAACACCAACAAGAATACAATAAATAAATGCGACAGATTTCTCAAACGTGTAACAGGTAGATAGAGTTTCTTTAAAATATGGAGGGTCCTCTACATAAAAGCAGAACCCAGGAAGAAATATATTTAAAATTTACATGTACTGTTGAAAAAGACACATCAGTGTGAAACGGACGGATACCTTAGGAAGTGTATTAAGCATGCATAGAGATTATCTAAACTAGGGAGATCCCTCTACTTATAATACAGAAACTACGAAAAAAATTGGTAAACTTCTGATTAACTTCTCAAGATAAAAAATGATTCAAAACGGACGAATATCTGAAGATGTGTAACAGGCAAACAGAGAGAATTCTGAAGTACGGAGAGGGGTTTACTTACAATGCAGAAACAGAAAAAAATATTGTTAAAATTTAGATAGTCTGTTAATGAAATACACTTCCAAAACGGACGGATGTATAAGGAAGCGTATGAAGCATATAGAGTTTTTTTTATGCTATGAAGAATCTTCTACTAACAATTCAGGAACCATGGCATAAAAACGATTATATTAGGCTGACACTTGTAGAAATGCAACGGCTTAAAACGGACGGATATTCTAAGAAACATGTTGAGCACACATAAGGATTTCTATACTTACAACAAAGAAATTATGAGACTATATCAGATAAATTTATATACACTTTTGAGGAAATATAATGGTTCAAAACGGACGGATATCATGGGAAACGTATCAAGCATATATAGAGACTTTTTAATCTACTGAGATTCTTGTACTTACTGTGCCCAAACTAAGAAAAACTTAAATTTGGATCTAAAACATAACACCAACAAGAATACAATAAATAAAAGCGACAGATTTCTCAAACGTGTAACAGGTAGATAGAGTTTCTTTAAAATATGGAGGGTCCTCTACATAAAAGCAGAACCCAGGAAGAAATATTGTTAAAATTTACATGTACTGTTGAAAAAGACACATCAGTGTGAAACGGACGGATACCTTAGGAAGTGTATTAAGCATGCATAGAGATTATCTAAACTAGGGAGATCCCTCTACTTATCATACAGAAACTACGAAAAAAATTGGTAAACTTCTGATTAACTTCTCAAGATAAAAAATGATTCAAAACGGACGAATATCTGAAGATGTGTAACAGGTAAACAGAGAGATTTCTGAAGTACGGAGAGGGGTTTACTTACAATGCAGAAACAGAAAAAAATATTGTTAAAATTGACATAGTTTGCTAATGAAACACTATTCCAAAACGGACGGATGTATAAGGAAGCGTATGAAGCATATAGAGTTTTTTTTATGCTATGAAGAATCTTCTACTAACAATTCATGAACCCAGGCATAAAAACGGACTGATATTCAGATTTATATTAGGCTGACACTTGTAGAAATGCAACGGCTTAAAACGGACGGATATTCTAAGAAACATGTTGAGCATACATAAGGATTTCTATACTTACAACAAAGAAATTATGAGACTATATCAGATAAATTTATATACACTTTTGAGGAAATATATTGGTTCAAAACGGACGGATATCATGGGAAACGTATCAAGCATATATAGAGACTTTTTAATCTACTGAGGTTTTTGTACTTACTGTGCCCAAACTAAGAAAAACTTAAATTTGGATCTAAAACATAACACTAACAAGAATACAATAAATAAAAGCGACAGATTTCTCAAACGTCTAACAGGTAGATAGAGTTTCTTTAAAATATGGAGGGTCCTCTACATACAAGCAGAACCCAGGAAGAAATATTGTTAAAATTTACATGTACTGTTGAAAAAGACACATCAGTGTGAAACGGACGGATACCTTAGGAAGTGTATTAAGCATGCATAGAGATTATCTAAACTAGGGAGATCCCTCTACTTATCATACAGAAACTACGAAAAAAATTGGTAAACTTCTGATTAACTTCTCGAGATAAAAAATGATTCAAAACGGACGAATATCTGAAGATGTGTAACAGGCAAACAGAGAGATTTTTGAAGTACGGAGAGGGGTTTACTTACAATGCAGAAACAGAAAAAAATATTGTTAAAATTGAGATAGTTTGTTAATGAAACACTATTCCAAAACGGACGGATGTATAAGGAAGCGTATAAAGCATATAGAGTTTTTTTTTTATGCTATGAAGAATCTTCTACTAACAATTCATGAACCCAGGCATAAAAACGGACTGAAATTCAGATCTATATTAGGCTGACACTTGTAGAAATGCAACGGCTTAAAACGGACGGATATTCTAAGAAACATGTTGAGCATACATAAGGATTTCTATACTTACAACAAAGAAATTATGAGACTATATCAGATAAATTTATATACACTTTTGAGGAAATATATTGGTTCAAAACGGACGGATATCATGGGAAACGTATCAAGCATATATAGAGACTTTTTAATCTACTGAGATTTTTGTACTTACTGTGCCCAAGCTAAGAAAAACTTAAATTTGGATCTAAAACATAACACTAACAAGAATACAATAAATAAAAGCGACAGATTTCTCAAACGTCTAACAGGTAGATAGAGTTTCTTTAAAATATGGAGGGTCCTCTACATACAAGCAGAACCCAGGAAGAAATATTGTTAAAATTTACATGTACTGTTGAAACAGACACATCAGTGTGAAACGGACGGATACCTTAGGAAGTGTATTAAGCATGCATAGAGATTATCTAAACTAGGGAGATCCCTCTACTTATCATACAGAAACTACAAAAAAAATTGGTAAACTTCTGATTAACTTCTCAAGATAAAAAATGATTCAAAACGGACGAATATCTGAAAATGTGTAACAGGCAAACAGAGAGATTTCTGAAGTACGGAGAGGGGTTTACTTACAATGCAGAAACAGAAAAAAATATTGTTAAAATTGAGATAGTTTGTTAATGAAACACTATTCCAAAACGGACGGATGTATAAGGAAGCGTATGAAGCATATAGAGTTTTTTTTTTATGCTATGAAGAATCTTCTACTAACAATTCATGAACCCAGGCATAAAAACGGACTGAAATTCAGATCTATATTAGGCTGACACTTGTAGAAATGCAACGGCTTAAAACGGACGGATATTCTAAGAAACATGTTGAGCATACATAAGGATTTCTATACTTACAACAAAGAAATTATGAGACTATATCAGATATATTTATATACACTTTTGAGGAAATATATTGGTTCAAAACGGACGGATATCATGGGAAACGTATCAAGCATATATAGAGACTTTTTAATCTACTGAGATTTTTGTACTTACTGTGCCCAAGCTAAGAAAAACTTAAATTTGGATCTAAAACATAACACTAACAAGAATACAATAAATAAAAGCGACAGATTTCTCAAACGTCTAACAGGTAGATAGAGTTTCTTTAAAATATGGAGGGTCCTCTACATACAAGCAGAACCCAGGAAGAAATATTGTTAAAATTTACATGTACTGTTGAAACAGACACATCAGTGTGAAACGGACGGATACCTTAGGAAGTGTATTAAGCATGCATAGAGATTATCTAAACTAGGGAGATCCCTCTACTTATCATACAGAAACTACAAAAAAAATTGGTAAACTTCTGATTAACTTCTCAAGATAAAAAATGATTCAAAACGGACGAATATCTGAAAATGTGTAACAGGCAAACAGAGAGATTTCTGAAGTACGGAGAGGGGTTTACTTACAATGCAGAAACAGAAAAAAATATTGTTAAAATTGAGATAGTCTGTAAATGAAATACACTTCCAAAGCGGACGGATGTATAAGGAAGCGTATGAAGCATATAGAGTTTTTTTTATGCTATGAAGAATCTTCTACTAACAATTCATGAACCCAGGCATAAAAACGGACTGATATTCAGATTTATATTAGGCTGACACTTGTAGAAATGCAACGGCTTAAAACGGACGGATATTCTAAGAAACATGTTGAGCATACATAAGGATTTCTATACTTACAACAAAGAAATTATGAGACTATATCAGATAAATTTATATACACTTTTGAAGAAATATAATGATTCAAAACGGATGGATATCATGGGAAACGTATCAGGCATATATAGAGACTTTTTAATCTACTGAGATTCTTGTACTTACTGTGCCCGAACTAAGAAAAACTTAAATTTGGATCTAAAACATAACAACAACAAGAATACAATAAATAAAAGCGACAGATTTCTCAAACGTGTAACAGGTAGATAGAGTTTCTTTAAAATATGGAGGGTCCTCTACATACAAGCAGAACCCAGGAAGAAATATTGTTAAAATTTACATGTACTGTTGAAACAGACACATCAGTGTGAAACGGACGGATACCTTAGGAAGTGTATTAAGCATGCATAGAGATTATCTAAACTAGGGAGATCCCTCTACTTATCATACAGAAACTACAAAAAAAATTGGTAAACTTCTGATTAACTTCTCAAGATAAAAAATGATTCAAAACGGACGAATATCTGAAAATGTGTAACAGGCAAACAGAGAGATTTCTGAAGTACGGAGAGGGGTTTACTTACAATGCAGAAACAGAAAAAAATATTGTTAAAATTGAGATAGTCTGTAAATGAAATACACTTCCAAAGCGGACGGATGTATAAGGAAGCGTATGAAGCATATAGAGTTTTTTTTATGCTATGAAGAATCTTCTACTAACAATTCATGAACCCAGGCATAAAAACGGACTGATATTCAGATTTATATTAGGCTGACACTTGTAGAAATGCAACGGCTTAAAACGGACGGATATTCTAAGAAACATGTTGAGCATACATAAGGATTTCTATACTTACAACAAAGAAATTATGAGACTATATCAGATAAATTTATATACACTTTTGAAGAAATATAATGATTCAAAACGGATGGATATCATGGGAAACGTATCAGGCATATATAGAGACTTTTTAATCTACTGAGATTCTTGTACTTACTGTGCCCGAACTAAGAAAAACTTAAATTTGGATCTAAAACATAACAACAACAAGAATACAATAAATAAAAGCGACAGATTTCTCAAACGTGTAACAGGTAGATAGAGTTTCTTTAAAATATGGAGGGTCCTCTACATACAAGCAGAACCCAGGAAGAAATATTGTTAAAATTTACATGTACTGTTGAAAAAGACACATCAGTGTGAAACGGACGGATACCTTAGGAAGTGTATTAAGCATGCATAGAGATTATCTAAACTAGGGAGATCCCTCTACTTATCATACAGAAACTACAAAAAAAATTGGTAAACTTCTGATTAACTTCTCAAGATAAAAAATGATTCAAAACGGACGAATATATGAAGATGTGTAACAGGCAAACAGAGAGAATTCTGAAGTACGGAGAGGGGTTTACTTACAATGCAGAAACAGAAAAAAAATACTGGTAAAATTCAGATAGTCTGGCAATGAAATACACTTCTAAAACGGACGGATATATAAGGAAGCGTATGAAGCATATAGAGTTTTTTTTTATGCTATGAAGAATCTTCTACTTACATTTTAGGAACCAAGGAATAAAAACGATTATATTAGGCTGACTCTTGTAGAAATGCAATGGTTTAAAACGGACGGATATTCTAGGAAACATGTCGAGCATACATAAGGATTTCTATACTTACAACAAAGAAATTATGAGACTATATCAGTTAAATTTATATACACTTTTGAGGATATATTGATGTTCAAAACCGACGGATATCAAGGGAAACGTATGAAACATATAGTTTTTTTTAATGCTATGAAGAATCTTCTACTTACAATTCAGGAACCAAGGAATAAAAACAATTATATTAGGCCGACTGTTGTAGAAATGCAACGGCTTAAAACGGACGGATATTCTAGGAAACATGTCGAGCATACATAAAGATTTCTATACTTACAACCAAGAAACTATGAGACTATATCAGTTAAATTTATATACACCTTTGAGGAAAAATAATGGTCCAAAACATTCAAAACGAAAAAAAGATTTTCGAAACTATAGAGATTACTCCACTTATGCAGAAACCAAAAAAAAATTTATTTAAATTTAGATAGATGGTTGAGATACATTTGTTCAAAACTGAATGATACCCCGGGAAGCCTGTTGCTAAGCGGTTTGGTTTGCTATGAGTGATGACCTGCAAATTTCCAATGCTATGTTGGTTATGTTCTGACATATTGGAATTAACTGAGCACAATTGATAATAATTGTTTTTGCTTTTATTTTAATTTTTTTAAATATTTCCTCATTAGTTGTCGAGAGATATGCAATGTCCATTGTAACTAAGGAGGAAAACAGACATATAAATAAATAGAATCGATGAACTTGCGCATGAGCGGGGGCGGGAAGTGCGCAGCTGGTGATCAATAAAAGGCAGCGCAGGGACTGCTCTGCGCCCAGTAGCTGCCTGGCGGGCCTGGCGGCCAACCCGGCCCTTCACACCTTCCTCCCTCACAAGTAAACTATCTCTGTCATATATATTTGTACTTATGCTTTATATAACAATATTCTATAGGGACGCTTATATTGCATGGCATTTGTATAACTCAACAACACACACTTTGAGAAATATTATATTCACTCATTTTGTACTGGACAGACTCTCTTTAGTATAATTCGAACTTAGCACAATCCATTGAGCTAAGTCATTTACAACATATTTTAAAATTATCTCTTTTTTTTTTTAGAGAAAACTACATCATAAAAAAATACATTTATACATAGTTTAGAAATTTAATGTACAATGTAATTTTGCAATGGACATACTTTTCTTAGTTTGGTATAATTCAGACATAGTACAATAACTTAGATTTTAAAAGTATGACGCTTTTTCGCTAGAAAACTATATCATCCAAGAAGAGTACGTTGAAATTTGAATATTATAAAATTTGAGCAGTAATTATTTTTAGTTTTTATATTTTAAAATCATGAAAATATCATGATTAACGTCATCACGCCTGTAACATTTAGAATTTTTTTTCTGCACAAAGTTTTCCTAGTGCTTAGAATGTAGTCTTTTATTGGTTTATTAATTTCACTTATCGTCCCAAAACATCGTCTTCCTTCCTTCCCGAAGTAAGTATTTCAACACAAGAAAGATTTAGCATGGTCGCTTTTAGATTTGTCTTTGAGTTTCTATTTTTTTTCGACAGCTTATAATGTTTCGGTTGACAGTTTCAAAATTAGATCAATTGGTACGTTGATTAGAAGTGGATGTGTGAGATTTTATTTTGAGAGTGTAAAACGCTTTTTTTTCTAAACATGAATTATTCTCAAAATATATTTTGTTGAATATTTGTTTTCTAATACTGAAAGATGCATAAACTGGACAAAATCAAAGAGAAATGTACTAACGATTAAGTTTAAAATGATCAGAATTTAATTATTTTTTATTAGTTATTAATATAGTTATTACTGAATGAAAACCATAGATGGGTGGAGAGGGGATGAGACGGCTTGCGTAGCGTCTACCGCAACTCCGCGGATATTGGCCTAGGTGATGGTCTCTTGCATTGCACATTACCTAATACTTTTTATATTGGCCCAGTGAATTTTTGTCATTATACATCCAGTTTTTTATTTATAATAATTGCCAAGGTGATGAATAAAAGTGGTGAAAATTCCTGTGAAAATTTATATAGATACTGACACGATGGGTTGAAAAATAATCATTTTGACTATGTGCATATTATTGGTATGCTAAAAGAAGTACAAAATAATAAATCGTTGTCATGTTTTTGTAAGGTTAGGTCCGATTGGCAATAGTGGTTGATGTGCATGTTATTAATTTCAGCTGTGTACTTAACATTAGATATGTATATTATTTATACTTTGATTTTTATTCAATTATATAATTTATTGTTGGATGCGATATTTCAGAAATGACGTCCACACATTATTAATCATTTATATACATTTCTTAGTAATAAATCTAATTAAATAATGCGACTCAAGTGTAAAATTATTCACATGGGCTAGTGATAAAAAATGCATACTAGTAAAATCGTGGATGTATCATAAATTAATTTAATTTCTTTGACTATTCGTTTGCTGAATAATAATAAATTTTGAACCCCATTTATCATTAATTTTTTTCAAGAATATAAATCAACAAGGAAATAGTATGGAAACGAACTAAAGGACGCAGAACGTAATGAAGTTGGGGTGATCTTGGTCCATGTTCCTCCAAAATTGATCTTTAATCAATTAATCAAATATTGGTGAAAAAGTGCTTACTATTTTTTATAAAAAACATTTTGTTTTATCTGTTCAACCACATTAGAAAATTGTTTAACATTTTTAAATACTAATATATATATTTAAAAAACATTTTTAAAATCAGATTTGGTGATATTTTTGAATTTCTTTTAAGCATGCCCTTGACCACGGAGTAACAACCAGAATATTATATATTATATTAAACATCAGCTGTGACCCTGTTAGATACGGGGGTTGATTTTTTTTTTTAAATTTCAGATCGATTGAATGATTGAATTATTGACAATTAGAATGTCGAAAGATAGTTGCTCGGCATCTCTTCAGAAGTAATAACTATCCTTGGGGCATGGAAATCATAACTTTATTTTACTATTATTCAAGTTCTATTATTTATATTTGATTTATGTTTAAATTTGTGTGGGATAGATTGTCCTAAATTCACATAATTGCTCATTTATATATAATGGTAAGTGGAGGGCATTCAATAAGAATATTTAAGTAACTTTTTCCTACCATGTTATGGAATTGTTTTTGAAGCCATAAAGTCCAACAAATAGCTCGTGAGGTATGCCTCCGTACAAAGAGCTACGTGTCCTAAATCATAAATCATGACTTATTCCCTCATGATATAAATTCTATGGCTCATGACCTATGAATCGTTAGCAGTATCTCAAACTCTTTAAATCTAAAATCGACAGTTCATAAACAATGGCACATCATCTGGACTTAATAGCTCATGAGCTATGATTCAACCAGAGAGAATCATGAGAGCTGTGCTTCTCAAATCGCTTATCCCCTAAAATCTACATTTTTTGAGCCGTGGCTCATTCCCTCATGACATACACTCTATGGCTCATGACCTATGAATCGTTAGCAGTATCTCAAACTCTTGATATCTCAAATCGACCGTTCATAAACAATGGCACATGATCTGGACTTAATAGCTCACGAGCTATAATTCAACCAGAGAGAATCATGAGAGCTGTGCTTCTCAAATCACTTATCCCGTCAAATCTACATTTTTTGAACCGTGGCTCATTCCCTTATGAAATAAACTCTATGGCTCATGACCTATGAATAGTTAGCAGTATCTCAAACTCTTGAAATCTCAATTCGGCAGTTCATTAACAATGTCACATGATCTGGAATTAATAGCTCATGAGCTATGATTCATCCAGAGAGAATAAGGAGAGGTATGACTCTCAAATCGCTTATCCTCTAAAATCTACATTTTTTGAACCATGGCTCATTCCCTCATGAAATAAACTCTATGGCTCATGACCTATGAATCGTTAGCAGTATCTCAAACTCTTGAAATCTCAAATCGACAGTTCATTAACAATGGCACATGATCTGGACTTAATAGCTCACGAGCTATAATTCAACCAGAGAGAATCATGAGAGCTGTGCTTCTCTCAAATCGCTTATCCCCTAAAATCTACATTTTTTGAACCGTGGCTCATTCCCTCATGAAATAAACTCTATGGCTCATGACCTATGAATCGTTAGCAGTATCTCAAACTCTTGAAATCTCAAATCGACAGCTCATAAACAATGGCACATGATCTGGACTTAATAGCTCAGGAGCTATAATTCAACCAGAGAGAATCATGAGAGCTGTGCTTCTCAAATCACTTATCCCCTAAAATCTACATTTTTTGAACCGTGGCTCATTCCCTCATGAAATAAACTCTATGGCTCATGACCTATGAATCGTTAGCAGTATCTCGAACTCTTGAAATCTCAAATCGACAGTTCAATAACAATGGCACATGATCTGGACTTAATAGCTCATGAGCTATGATTCATCCAGAGAGAATCATGAGAGCTGTGCTTCTCTCAAATCGCTTATCCCCTAAAATCTACATTTTTGGAACCATGGAACATTTCCTCGTGACATTAAATATATGGCTTACGAGCAAAGACTCGTTGAGAGAGCTGTAACTCACATATCTTGTCAATTTCAAATCAAGTCATGAACCATGGGCCATTCACTCTTGACATGACCTCTATTGCTCACGAGCTATGACTTGTTGAAAGAGCTATGACTATATTTCATGAAGCATATACCTTGTAACAAATTTCCAATGATTAATGAACTCCTATAGAACTCCATAGTTTGAAGTATGACTGGAACGTTCAGTCCCAAATCTGTTGCAATCCAAAATCAACAGTTCTTGAACCCAGCGACATAAACGTGATAGCTCACGAGCTACGACTTATAAATCTCTTTCCATTTTAAATCAACAGGTCATGAGCCATTGCTTGTCCACCAGAGACTTAATGTCCGTGGCTCAAGAGCTTAGACACACAAATCAACAGTTTATGAACCATAGCTCATTCTGTCATAAACTTTATGGCTCATGAGTTATAAATCATTGACTATCTTCCACTTCTTACATTATTAATCAAACGTTTATGAGCTATTAATTAGTTAATAGACTCAAAATAGAGGTGTTTTACAGCTCAACCGTCAATATATTGACATAACCTAGTAAAATATACTGCCGGAAGTCATGTATTATTACTTAGTCATTAACTTTCTGCCCATTAATAATGCTCTTTTTAAATCAATTTCACAATAATGGCTCTTTTCTCCCTAGGAACACTTTATATCTCATTAACGGGAGTGGAATAGTTTTATTGAATTTCTAAAATAGTTGGAGGATAACTAGCTAAAACTAGAGGGGAATGTTTCAGACGATGCGTGTGAACGGGAACTCATAAAAGTATTGGCAGCTCTGCTATAGGTTTATAAATACCTGGAATAGACCAGTAAAACCACACTTCACAGTTAACGATTCTTTTAAATTTGATTTGTTAGTATACAATTATTATTAAATTTATAGTTACTTTTTGATCCAAGGATCTTTAGCCTCGACTAAAAAAAATGTAGGGCTGGCCACGCCCTTCACTTTATCTTGTTAGCTTACCCTCTTTGATGGGTTTTTATTGCTAGGATTGAAAAAAAAAACAGAACTTAAACAAGAATCTGAAATAGCTTGTTAGCTGCAATTTAAGAAAGCTAAAACGTTAGAGAAAGAAGCAGACATGCGAAGGAGGATTCATCAGTATAGTATAGGATTGACAGTATAGCTTGGCAATACATAGTCCATTTTTATGTCAGTGAACCATAGAATTGACTATTTGGAAATGGGTGGATCTGAGATAGTGGTGAGAATGGTGAGGGGTCCTAACTTAAGAAGGGACGAATAATCCTCGTTTCAAGTTGAAAGCTGGTCACAAACAACGTATGGAAGGAAAAGAGAAAGGATAATGTAATTTGTGATTTGAGATGTCCTTACGTATCTAGTATGACGGGGCCACAGATCGGTCCTATTACGATGCTCAGGAGACCGCTGGGGTTTAAAAAAAATTATAAAATGATCAATAAACAACAACAGAATATTTTCAACCATAATCACTTCATTTATTCTCTCGGTCTCTAAAAGTATATAACGTCTTGTAATCTATTTTTCCTTTACCGTATTTAATTTGCTCCTAACTATCAATGGTTTAAAAGTCTTTAGTTGAAACAGCTGCCTTAATCCCCCTTCATTCCGGGAAAATCTTCCACGGGAGCGCATGGTGGGACTTCTTTGATCCTGGCACCCCGTATCCATTCATTGTACAATCAAGAATGATTCATTCTTTACGTGCTCGAGCTTTCTGATACTATTGCTTCTACAATATCCAAATCCGGATTAAATAACTTTAATTCACCATTGACCTAATCGGAGAACGGTCCTCATCCGTGTTAGCCCACTTATCTGATGTAAATAATCCATCAAAGTTCAAACAACAATTTCTAACACACTATGGATAGTCTGGATTCCGAATTTACACAGGATTTAAATACTAAAAAATGAAACCGGGAAGGCACTCTACCAAATCTTTCACCGTTGAATAAACGGAAATTACTACCTGGGTACAACTCGGTCAAAGGTGAGCAATAGGTTCTGGCTGAACCCTGAATCTCAACCTTCAGCTATTAATACCGATGTTGGTCCTAGCACTAAGAACATCAACCAAAATGACTCAGCCGTTAAATTCCCCCCCCCCTCCATTTTTAGACACAATGCAAACAATTATAAACTGTTACTAAACGATGAGAACTCATTATGCCTGGAGTCATATATTACTAAACTTGAAAAACACAATACTTGCCATTGAAAAAAAAAAATCTTTATTTTTGGAAGAATTTAATTCCAAGTAGTCCACGTATCACATATTTTAAATAAGGATAAAATGCTCCTCTCTGCTCCGTGACACTTGTTAACAACCACGAAGCATAATATATTTACTCCCTTAAAATTTTATTTGATGCTATTATAAGTGTGGAACCGAAGCATTAAAAGGGTCATATCCCCATGTGGAATAATCGTCAGTGTTTAGGGCATACATAACGATCGTCACTTGCTGCATGAAATCCTAAGAAAATCATCACTTCTCTAAATGCTCCGTTAAATTCAACGATAATCCATACAGTATATATTGTAACAGGCGTTTGCAGCTAGCTACAGAGCACGACCCTACTTTCAATTTATTACAAATTAGGACCTAGGTTACTCCCAGTATCAGAAGAAACTCCAAAAAGACCAACCACAAAAATTTTTTTTACATATCTCATATACCTCTGCTGTTGATTCACAAGAAACCCCGTTCTTAGTAATGAAAATATTTTATCTTTTATTACAAAAATCATCATAGAAACCATTCAAAAATATATTCCACTGTTAATTACTTATTTTACTACACAAGCAGCCTCTTACTTTCCTAATGGACCGTAATGTCAACAATGTCAACAACAAAACAGACTGTTAATACTAACGTATTCATAACCTACTAGTATATTCCCTGGCTTGCAATATATCAGCTAGAAAACAGTTTATTAACGTATAGTAATCATGACTACTGATTCACGGAAAATAAAATTATCAAATGTGAATGTTAGTGGTACAAAAAAATGAATTAAAAGATTTCTTATGAATTACTTGGTACTACAACATAAATGTAAACTAACCCAGGCTTATGCTACTGGCAATGTTGTTAGCCCTTAATAAATCGGAACTGAAATCTAAAACTGAATATTGAAATTTTAATATACAAGACTGTATAACGTCCCTTACTTGTTAATGTACGGCTAGGAAGTATGGGGTGCAGCATTCACATCTAAAAGGATACAAAATTGCAATATCTCAGTACAGTTTGGTTAACAGTTTAATTAAAATGGTTAATTTTTTCTTATTTATTAAAAATAATTGTTGTAAGCAAACCTAGTCACCCAGTGTGACCTATGCGCATTCAATTCTATTGTTAGCATTTTTTTACTGTATGTAGGCACCATTTAAGTCTAATTAAGCCGATCTGCGAAATAAATATTAAAAAAAAAATATTGTTTTAAATATTGACTTAATAGAACTTTATTCCTAAAAGTCATAAGAAGAGTTGGGTATCTTGCTCTTTACGTCCTCGCCACGTCATTGCTCTTTGACATCCCTTTGGTTCTCAAGGCACACCGCCTTTTTTAGGTTGATCATTCTGGTTTAAAAAATGCAACGCTTGAAGTTTCATTGATTTTTTGGGAAGCTCTATCGAAGTCAAATTTCAGGCATGGGAATGAACTCGTGTAGGATACAGCGCCTGATAAACATGGTCCCTTTGCAGTTTGTCCTTTATTCTTCTAGCAACAAACTCTAGGGTGAATGATGGGAGGTTGAATACGCTAACGTGTATAACTTAAATTACATAAGCCCACCTACCATCATTTGGCAGAACTTTCCCTCAGCATCGGCGAAAACAATTATAATCGTATGAAGCTTCTGATCTTACTGTTGAGATAGCTAAAAAATTACATATACTCGGCCGATTTAGACCACGAGGAAAGTACTTGGTTTTTGAGGCCATCATAATTAAATATATTAGCACCTAAAAAAATACCTACCCGTGTGGTGTCCGGGATAGAATAGCACCACCGTGCCCATGCGTGTCGTAAAAGGCGACTAAAATGGGATTAGGGCTCTCGGAGCTCGGTTAGGCTGGCTACATCTGAAGTCAAACATTGCAAGCAGGGTGATCGCCTGTTCACTAGAGTCAAGTCGGAGCATTTTTCCAAATTTGTATCCATTGTACATGTGTATTCTTCATGTACAATGTCGGCAGTTTTTAAGTACCCGTGTACTTTCTTAGAGACGGTTGTTTTGGTTGATGGTTTCGTGGGAGTTCAGTGAGGGAACTTTTTATTATTCTTATTCTGGTATGGACAGTGATTTTTTCGCTAAATGTTCAACTGAAGAAGCTAATTAGTTGGATGCAGTTAACAAATTAGCAGGTCAGAGTCCCTCCAAGGATTCTGCAAGGATGGCGGGACTTCCACAAGGCTAGAACATAACAAGCGCTCACTCACGGGCTGAATGCTTTGGGTTAAGGGTCCTGGCCGCGTTTTTATTTTCTTATACTACCGTTTTATACAGTTAATCCTGTTTCCATAAGCCGGTCACTTCTCAACGCACCAGCAGGTGTGTAAGCGCGGGGTTGGTGGGTGGGTGCTTTCCCCCGGTTGTTGTGTAGGTAGTGCATTGTGTCAAGTGCGTCTTCCCAGTCTATGGTTGCTTGGTGTTACTTCCAGATCCACTGATCAGATAGCCAACTACATCTTTATAGTCCACCTAAGATTGTCAAGGATTTCTTTTACTTTAATTCTGCTCCAATTGGTTTAGTTAGTTGTAATTACTTATTTATCAATTCATTTCTCAAGGTTCAGAAAGCTTACAAGTGAAACAGAGATTGCATCTTAACTAACTTATATTCTAGAGGAATCTGAACTACACTTTTAAGTAATAAAGTTCAGATGGAATAGACTATTATTATAGAATATATATAGTTTAATCATTAAGTATAATTATTAGTTTTTGTTAATTTGTTTTCATGAAATCTTTAAAAAGGTACTATATCTACGTTTAGAGGTGATACTTAAGCACTGTGCAAGAACTATTGATAAGCCTTTACAAACACTTAGTAACTAATTTGCGTAAACAGAGCTGCATGGGAAAAAAGGGAGGTTATGGGCGTCGGGGAAAGATCCGGTTGCCGAAACACCCTAATGATGGGTTCCACGAAATTGAATATTATTGATACACTTAATACGGGTTATTAATATAATATATTTAATATATCTATTAAGATGTATTTT
The DNA here is from genome assembly GCA_930367205.1 of Acanthosoma haemorrhoidale. Classification (NCBI taxonomy): domain Eukaryota; kingdom Metazoa; phylum Arthropoda; class Insecta; order Hemiptera; family Acanthosomatidae; genus Acanthosoma; species Acanthosoma haemorrhoidale. The sequence continues at coordinate 45,749,502 of OV884009.1, forward strand.
TAGATTTTATCTAAAGTAGTCTTTAGAATAATTAGGTTATTTATACAAGGTATCGACTTACCACAGATACAGCAAGTACAAGGTACTTTCTGGCAACAAGTGATTGAGATAAATCCTACGAGTTTACTTTATCATAAATAGTCTTAGCTTTCATAATTAGTTTTATATTTATTTAATATTTTAAGAGTACATTTTAAGGATTAAAAAAAAAACACTGATGTCATGGGCACATCTGAGTCAAGTAGGTTCATAGCACCTTATTAACTATTATATAGGTTACATCTAAATACAAATAAATAAATAGTTATATTTATTTATTCTAATAGTAATTAGAAATAGTTATATTGAGACTCAAGAATGGTTAAGGGAGGGAGAGGGTGTACAGCTATTTAGCTGCATATATTATAGATTTCTTCTATAATAATTATCAAAGGGGAATTCATTTTTTAGTTGGTACAGCTGACGGAATTCTGCCAGGCCAGAGGAATATGGACTGCGTCACATAATTCAGCATACATATTTTTAATTTATTTCATTTGATTTCAGCGAGTTCTCAATTTGAATCCAGAGTTACCATCTAAATAAAATAAGTAGCTTTGAAAAAGTTGTATGGCAAGTTTTATAAATTTAGTAAAATGGAGGTGTAAAAATACTTGATTATTATGGTCTTTAACTATATTATTTGTTACTGGATGACCAATGTCAGTTGTCCTGTAGAATCAAAAAAAATCTGTTATTTATCATATATAATATGTTTAGATTCAGTTATATACTTCTTTATTACTTTTGTTTTAGAAGAAGCAAAGAAATGTTTACAGAAAGAAAAGATATCATTAAAGTAACTAGTAACTTAAGTAAATTCAAATTCAAAACAATATTGCATCATATATATCATTCAAAAAGTAGATTGTTTTCAAATTATTCATTCTGTCTAATTTTTACAAGAATATTTTTTTCTTAAAGTTTTTCATTGTGAATTACCTCTGGTTCTCTTGTAATCGCATATCTTTAATGATATATTTTAAATTTCTCTTATAATAATTTAAGTATGTAATAGTACGCCTATATTATTTTTAAAGTAATATAGTTCTATATTAAATTAATGTTATTATTTTAAATTCTTTTACTAGTGGGTGTCCCTGATGGTTTACTTGGCCAGGGGTGAATCCCCTAATATATTTGTACATGTTTAATTTTTTTTTTTTTAACCTTTGCATGTTTTGGTGTGTTTATATGAATGTTTATACTACGTGTGAACAATTTTCTTTTTGTACATAGGAGTGGCCTTTTTGATACGATTTATGTTCATTACTCCCTTTTCTCTTTATGATTTCATTTAGTTTACATGTACAAATATTTTTTTCAAATGTCTCTAGAAAATTAGTTATTTCAGGAATAACGGTCTAAATTGTTTTCATAAAATTTATATTTCTAAATAATAATTTTTTTTAGTAGAAAATTACTTTTTAATTTTATTACTATTTTGAGAAATTACGTTGAGCAGGAGCACCGGAGGTAATTGATAAAGTCGCGTTGAACATGTTTCCACAAAAACATGTAAAAAAGAAAAGAAAAATTGGTATCTATTAATGTAGAACACAATTTTTTTTTAAATTAAAAAATCGTTAATATATTAAATTTTAATATAAAAAATTTTCAAAATGTTCTTATCTAGAGTATTATTTTTATTGCTTAGTTTTAATTTGATGTATTACTTTAAACCTTTAAATTTTGCATCAACTAAAAGTTGATCACAAAAAAGAAAATCAACGAAACAAAAAATGAAGGAAATATAAACTTAAGTATTAAAGAGGTGTATTTTATTGCTTGGACTGGTTGCTTCTCTATAAGATTCAACCATTTTATTAGAATCAATAATCGTTATATATTCAAAAATGTTGGAATTTTTTTTTTCATTTGTACAAAAGATAAGGTTACAATGGAGACTTGTTTATCCGGAAACTTTTAAAGGTAGAAAATACCAAGAATCAAGATTGGGATTTAGATGTAAGTATATAGAACTTAAATATATATAGCCTCAAAAGAAAAAAGAATCTAGCATCAAGGAATAAAGCTTAACAACAAGAATATCAGAAAATATCTAAATTTTATTATTAGTAAGACACCTACATATAAATGTTGTATGAAAAAAACAACTTCAAAACAATTCAATTTTTAAATTCTATTGTAACGCCTAATTAAAAAGAATAAAATCTCAAAAAATGTAGGTATGTAGGTTTAAGTATATAGATTGTAAGTTATAGATTAATATCAATGTAGAAAAACAAGAAAGAAAGGTATAACAAATTATAATTAATAAAGAAGAAAGAAAACAAAAGAAAAGTGAAATGAAGAATGAAATTTCTAAATTGAAATTTAGATTTAATTTTAAAAATTAAAAAAAAAAGTAATGAATACATTATAAATAAGAAAAGTTTTAAAGCTTAAGTAAAAACTGTATATATAAGATAACTTTATTATTTTTATTTTAATTATAGTTGTAGAAAATACAAACTGAACCAATTTAATAAGTAATCATACAAAGAATTTAGCTGTTTCACAAAATGTATAATAATAGAATATTGAAATTAGAAGTTTTTGTCGTATGTTTTAATACAGACAAGGAAATCAAGAACGAAAACTATTAATACAAAATAGATTCTACTGATTTTTTTTGTTGCCCCAGGACTTGCCAGTTCTGATATTTTCATTGCTAAGTTGACGAAATTTCGTAGTAATTCATCAACATTGACTTCAGCAGCAGAACTTACCCACTACCAGCTGTTTCTGATTGTTTCGGTTTCCATAGTCTGATGAAGTCACACTTTACACCATGTGACAACTTCATGACACCATTTCTTAACTTGACTGCCATACCAAATTAATATTACAGTAGTACTCAAATCGAAGGGTTTTGAAGATTGAAGAAGCTCCATTTGTGAATTCTGAAGAAAGAAATATTCAAATTAGTTTGGGGTCTCCACCTGCCGAAATTAAAATCTTTGAATTGTTTCGTCTATGATCAAAGTATTTATATTCAAACGCCATTTGTCATTTGATTATTTTGTAATGTCTTGAATTTTAATAGTTTGTCATTACTTAGTCAGTATTAAGATTTAGCATAGTCTGTTCGCGAACCTGCTTTGCAATATTTTGTTAACGACCAAAGTAGCACATGGACTTCACATGTGTGAATCGTAGGGAAGGGCATTGAAGCTGAACAGCTGAACGGGTCATCGACATTGAAGTCGATGGGAGTCTGGTCGGCTCCTTCTGTTTCTGGGATGTGCCAAATGTTCACTATCGTTGGGCATAACCCAGAGATGGAGTGATGCCGATCAGAAATATCTCAAAGAAGAAAGAACACTGCAATTACCATGAAGAAAGAAAACTACAATCACCAAGAAGAATGAACGTTGCAATCACCAAGAAAAAGAATGCTCTCTGTAAATTAAATTAAGCACCTTTGTTTATCTTTTGTATCAATTCAGTTAATATTAGAGTCTTATTTTTATATTTAATGGAGAAATTAAGATTAATTTTTATTTCAATCATAATTTTATGTATTTTGGAAAAAAAACCTCCAACTTATATTGAATAAACACAATATTTTTAAAACTTGCTATACAGCTAGTGGTGAAATAAGTAAAAAAATTAAAATTTCCTAATGTAGCTGATGCATCCTGTAAAAGAGTTGCCAGAAAAACTAGAAAAAGTATTCTTGGGAAATAAACTCAAAGGGACAACAAAGGTCTTTACCGGAGTTGTTTGTTATACACTTTTCATACGAGTTTCAAAATTTGACTCCGCGAATATATTAAACTGCTAATCGTAACCGCACGGAAAAGTGCACTTTTTTCTTCATGACAGTAAAAAGAAAATCCACGTTACTGTTTTTCTGTAAGATAATAACGCGTAAATTGAGAATAAAATTTGGTAAAACTGAAAAAAAAGTTTTAAATGAATGGGAGAGTTTGTTACGTTACGGGCTTGATCCAGTAGCGATTTCATATTTTCCACTCATCTCTACTCCTATATACATAGCGAACTATGAGTTTCCCAGTAGAAAATATTTGAATACAGAAAAATATCATCGTCAGTTTATTAGGTATGTTTGTTACTATTTTATGGATTTATTTTTCTTTTATTAATTGACTACAAAATAAAAGTGTACTGACAATTGCTCAGTATTCACTCGCATGTTCTTTTAAATATATTATGACTCGATTAGTAATAAAATTGAAATAGAGATGTTGGGTTTTGTAGATATAACTATAGTCGGTCGTTAAGACACGATAGTTTATAATGACTGTATCATACAGTCCAACGCCATGTTTTGACATTCCCAAAAGTTTCTGACTAAGAGAATTGCGCTTTATTGACGATTTAATATCCCATGTAATAAAAATCGCGTTAACACATTTCTGGGTAATTCCTTGAGAAAACAAAGACGCCATGAATAGCTTCATGGCTTTCGTCGTAGGATCACTATTTGAACAATGTTGTCACTTAAATGATTTTTTTTCCATCTTAGCTCTCTAATTATAAGATTAAGGATGAGGGAAAAATAAAGGGGTGTTTGGGTTGAGCGGATCCTTGTACTAGGAGTACCTGCTTGTTGGTGGTGTGAGGGAATTAAGGAGTGTGGGAAGCCTCGGTATAGGTTGATTGTTGCGGTACAGTGGTGAGAGTCCACTGGTAACTGGGCCTAGAGTCCCTCTAGGCATGTAGTGCAGACTTATCAGTCTTTAGTCGGATGGTGGGCCAAGCGCCGTGATGTCCACCATTTGGTTTGCTTTACCAGATCTTGAGAGTTGCCATCTTGCCGGTAGCGGTAGGGGTGTCGTGTCTCGGAATAGAGGGTTTTGGCTATGTTTCATCGAGTCAAAGAACTTGATGGCTTCGTTGATAGTGGGGACTTCGAACTTTTCGTGGATGTCGGGAGCCTTTATATCACGAAAAGGGGTATGCCATAGTGCCGTGTGCAGGATTTTGTTCTGGAAGCTCTGGAGTCGAGTTATTGTGCTAGTGTGTAGGAATCGGAAGAATGGTGTCCCAAACAGTAGAGCTGGCCTCAGGACGCTCTTATATATTAACAGTTTTAGCCGAAGGGATATAGCCAGGCTTGTGATGAGATGCTGGAGAGAGTAGTAAGTCCTACGTACTCTTTTCAACTTCTTCTGCAGGTGTGTGTAGAACGTCATGTGTCTGCCTAGGTTGATTCCGAGGTGGCATATGCTGTTGGAAAGTTTGCATTCAGTCCCGTCCATGGTGAAGCTGGGTGGACGCTTCCGTTTTCCATGCTGGAAGGAGAAGACGATCCCTTGAGTTTTGGCTGGGTTCACCTGAATGTGGCCAGCTCGCAGCCTGTAGGTGATTAACTGACTGGCGCCCTCTGCAGCCTTTAGAGCTTTCGCTGGGTTGAGGCTGGTGCTGTAGACTCCTATATCGTCCGCATATGCCGCTACCTCACAATTGAAGTATGATGCTCCTACTATGTGCGAGGTGTAAATGTTGAAGAGTAGGGGTCCCAGCACCCACCCTTGGTCTTAAATGATTTTTTTTTTTTTTTCTAAGCTCTTTAGTTAGAAATTCAGGATGAGTTCTTAAATGATAAGTACCTAGCAACTTAATATAATAAAGTAGCCACACTTATTGTACGAGAAGCCAATAGATTGATTTTCTCTTTTTCTTTGTTCAATAGTATTAAACCTCTGACAACATTTTCCTGTATATAGATGAAAAATAGAAAACAAAACAACTTTATTATAGGGTGCCCAGTTCTCATTAAAAATTACTCAACTCTTGCATATGTGACTTCTTGTTACCCAGCAAAATGTTTTCAGCAGGGAACCCAGAATCGAACATTATCAACACCATCTAATTATTCAGTTACGAATATTACTGTAGAATTTCTGAAAATGGACGTAACCGGTTTTGAAACCATATACCTCAAATGGATGATATATTTATTTATGTTCCTATTACATAGAGGATATCTGGATTATTCTCGCCAATACTGGCAGCTAAGGTACACTAGTTCGTATCCTAATATATCCTAGCCTTGAAGCTAGTTAAAATTAGCTAGCTTGAAACCGTACTTCAGTGCATGTATGAATCGTTTAAATCTTAATTAAAAATTGTATTCCGACGATTCCGAGTTGGATCGGTCTCACAGTTTTCAAACCTACACTTTAGGGTTTAGCATAATACGTTTTGGGAAATATTCCTTATTTGTGTAAGTTATTCGTCATTTACCAAATCTATGTCTTGGTTTGGGGGAAGAGGGGAAAATTGACTTTGCTTCCTTAACAGCCCTTACCTTAGGTATTGCTACATATTGAAATTTTGTTTGTACTTAATCTGGCACTGTCATTATTCATAAAAATAAATATAGTTTTTATTCAAAACGTGACAGAAATCAAAATAAAAAACATGTTTAATAAGAACCTAGAGCTTATCAAATCTTTTTGGTGATTCAGTCATGAATATTACCTCCCCTTGCTTTTGTAACACCTTATTACACTCTCAAAATATTGCGTATGGTTTCTTGAACAATTTTATTCCATTCTTCCGAGGCAATTGTCTCAAGTCGGCGAGCTCTTTAGGTGATAGATTAAGTCTCATTGTTTTGTTTATAAATAATTATAAATAATAATCCCCATAGGCCACAAAATCCGTTCACTTTCCACAATCGATTAGTGTGGGGCTTAGGCGTTACTTCGCATAAATGGACAAGCTGGCTCTTGTACAGAAAGGAATCACACGTCCTTTTAAAACTTCCTCTACATTTTCAAGTCTGTTCTGGACCACCATCAACAGAACGATGAGTACGTGTCATACAAGATTAGACCTTAGAACAGTATAGGCCCTCCATCAAAGGCAACGTGCTTTAGAAAAAAAGAAAAGCACAAATGCTAGTGGAATTTCTGGTTTTACCTTTTAATTCTATATCTCGGTCACCAAGACAGTGCAGGGTGACTGGTGTTTCAATGAATAGGGCTTACTGCCGTTCTTCTGTAGACCAAACTTGATACACTTTTGCGAACCATGAGCTCAGTTCGTTGGTAAGAATTGGCACCGCCAGGATTGCTTGATGTTAAGTTACTCATTCCAAAGTCTTCTCAATCGTTGACGATGGAATATATTTAGATGCTCCATGCTCACTCGTCAGTCGCTGTAGGCCTGAAGGTTTTGGATCTGGCACAAGACGCATGTGCCTATTGCATCTTTTATATGTCGCTCCCTTTCGATTTGGGGTGGGCCTGTTTCACGAGTATCTCCCAGTTTCTTGATTTATTTTCAGTACTCTTGGAGGTTAGAACGTACGGTTAGAATGAGGCCTTCAAGCTATTCATGAGGTAAACGCATTTTCAGACTCACTCATCGTAAGGATTTCTTCGTACTTTAAATAAATTACAACCAAAAACACTCTTTAACTACAAGAAAAGTATGTTTATTACCAATTCAATTCTTAACAAATTCAATACAATTAACAGGATGAATATAGCATATTTTTTTAATTGTTAAAAGTCACTTGAATAATTTAAATTCAATTTTGTCGATGACTTCGAGTCTAGATATATTTGAATAGATTGACTGACGATTTAAAACTCATTACCAAATCATTTCATTACGTATACAAAGAAGACCGACAGAATTCTCATCAAGATACAACATCATTCATTCATGCATTTAATGTATAACACAACTTAATGCCATGTCTTCTTTTATTGACAGATTGGTTTCAATGCTACTGAGATTTATGAGATGATATTTACCACAAGACAATTACTAGACAGCATCAATATGGAGGAGAATTTTAACCTTGCCTGACCCTTTCACGTCTTCATTCTAACACGTCAGGAATTAAATATGCACGATAAATGTTTGGTGTTTAGTTATAAGTATTCAATTATTTATATTTTTTATTTCATTGCAGTGATTGTGACACTGAAGAATATGAATTTATTCAAGTATATGAACAGAGGAAGTAACGGGAACACTGCAGTTGCATAATTATGTCATTCGTGAGTAGCTATTTGTTACTTCTATGTGTTGTACTATTTTTTCAGCAAAACTGAACATTATTTTTTTGATAACACGATAATATGACTTTTTTTTTTACTGCACATGCCGGTAAATATATATTTTTTTTTTAACGCTTTGACATAGACGGGAATAAAGTGAGAAAAAAATCCTTGTCATTAAAAAAGAACAACTAACCGCAAACCAGTAAACAAAAACATTTTCACGCGTAGTATGCAGTAGCATATGTTCAGTTTGCTGAAAAATCCGTCAAGAAAATGGGCCATTCTAAGTGAAGCATTCAAGTTGTACCCGTGATCAACAGTCGCTTTGAACTTTATCGTAAGTATTAACTTAATAAAAAAAAGAAAGGATTATTACTGATATCGAAAATTGATAATCAGGTAAAAAAAAAAACAGCCTGTATAACAGAACCATTGAGACGCAATAGGTAAATTTGTAATAAATTCATATTTGTCTTCATATAGCTAGCCCACTTATTTACTTAATTACTGATGTACTGTGGCAATGTGAACCCGAGAAAAGTTCGGCCTTCTCCAATAACTTCCACCTATTGTCACGGTCCTGTGTGGAAACCAATCTCTAAGCCGCAGGATATTTACCGTCGAATTATCATCTTCTCAACTTAGCTTTTCTTTTGATTTTAGAAAGATGCAGAGTCCCAGACTGTTCCTGAGATATTCTTGTTTCCCATCCCGTAGATAAGCCCCTACTCAATGACCTAATCTTCATTATGCACATGAATTGAGTGCAGCTCCTGCTTTTATTGCTTTATCCATTCTTCTGTGTTCCAGTCCCCCGTGTAATGCTCTAAAGAATCTCCGCCTCGGAAGCGTGAAGCTCTTGTTCGTTTGATTTAGATCAGGCCATTTTTTCTCTCCCTTGTTACAAAATTAATTAGACAATTTAAATATAGATTCAAAACAATGTATCTATATACCTTATACAGCGTATTTACATGTACTGCATTTGCCTACATTTTATATAGTTTTTATTAATATTTTAGTAATCCAATGTTCATTGAACATGTTCTGGTCTACAGAAAGGTAGAAAGGTGATGTAGCTCACCTTATCCATTCTTATGAAAGCTCTAGTTCCCCTATGTAATGCTTTAAAGAAGCTCCGTCTTGGAAGTACGAAGTTCTTGTTCGTAGACGTAGGCCAACGTCTAGGCCGCATATAAATGAGCAGGGTGTACTGTATCTGTACTTTGTTTACCTGACAGGAAGACGGTTACTGAATCGTTTGCGTAGGTTAAAGTAGCTCCGGTTGGCATCAAGAATCCTCTTTATTTCCACCTCTGCAGTTTTTGGTTAATAAGGATCAATGTTTTATATAGACGAATTTTTTTCCGTAACCATATTGGGATTCGCTATTTAACCTGTTAATTGAGTCCTGTCAATCCCAGAGAGTTGGAAACTTGGAGAAACCTATCATGGCCTTATGTTTGACAAAGGCCGAAAAAAACTAATTTCTAACGTACGTTGCTTTGCTATTCCCTTCGTGTAGTTAGTATAGAGCTTGCCTTCTCTTCTGATATGGCAAAGAATTCTGCCAACCACTCTCATTGACATTTGCACTACACATCGCATAATAGCTTTGGTTAGTTTCACTAGGCGTATGAGCTGAACATCTTTGGTTTGTATAGATCCTACTGCTTGAAACTTTTTCTTGTCTGCTTACTATGTCAACTTTTCCAAGTTTTTTTGTACTGTCCTCTCCTGTTGGTCCATGTTTGACTTAGGTTGTAGTGATTGGAGCCAACATCTGCCTTCCTAAAAGCTGTGTTGGCACTTTGTTATGTGTTATAATGTTGGTTCTGTGCCAATATCTTTGCCGTAAGTAACTAATGTGAAAAATGGTAAAAATATCGAATATTTTTTATCACTTTTATTAATTTTACTGAAGTATTTTGGAAAAATCGAATCTAGGGCTCAGAGAAGTAAAAATGCCCAGATATCAAAATATTATTCACAATGGGGAAGTTAAAAGTAAAACGAAAAAGCTCTCTCGTGAAAACTATACTCACATTCGTTACTTAAACGTACTGGCGACGATTTGGTCCATTTGGCGTTGTTCATAAGCCTTGATGGAAATCATTGTTCAGAAAGTAGCAACTCTTGAAACAGGGCTGATAGGTGTCCTGTCTCTGGCTGACTTGCAGGCTTCCTATAGCGGGCTGGTGAATGAATTTCTCTCCACATTTTTTATTTAAAACTCCTCGAATAATGTTCATGACATCGAAAATATTCTGTCTGTCAACTTCTGATTTTCAGCAGACGCATGCCCACCTTAAATATTGTAGAATCTTCCACGAACCCTTGAAAGGGATATTTGAGTGTTTACAGCTTCCAATGTTCCGTGGATTTATTCAAAATGGTTGTTACATCTATAAAAATTTCGACTTCACGAGATTATTTGCGAATATTTTAGTTAAAATTTGACGACAACTATATATACAAAGAACATAAGGAAATGGAGATGAAGGGATATAAATTATTAAATGCTTTACATAGAATGGCCTTTCTACTGATTGTTGATATATCTAAGTTATCAAGCAGTGGGGGAAACGGGGAATATAGACTCACATTTGTTTGTTTTTACACTATTTTAAAAATTATTTAAAAGTCATTCAGTATAATGAAACAGAACCAGTCACCAAACAATCCCTATTCGTGTACAAACCTTTTGATTAACCCGACTTGTCTACCATCAGTAGAACAAATAAATCCATACTGTTCATTGCGCACTATGTGATGAGGATAAAAATGTTTCTCTTATTACAGCTGCCAGCAAACATATGAGCTAACTGGTCCTAAGAAACTCTTAAAACAGTCAAAAATCTGACGTCCAAAATCAAAGGAGTGGAAGTCATTTATTTTGTAACTTACGTCACCAAACTGGAGATTTTAACCAGTGAGTAATTTTTTTGTGATTATGTGTTTAATAAGATTAGGGAAAAAATATACATTATTTTTGTCATGTGACATCAATCGGCCACTCTTTTTTAGTCTATATGTCAACATATAAAAATGGTACAGTAAAACTTCTCTTTACACGCCTGTGTTCGATTTTCGAAACAAAAGCTGCCTTAGTTAATAAATGTATTTATATATCAACTGAATAAGAGAGATGCGAAACAGGCACCTGCCGTTAGTTAAAGTATTAAGTTAAGAAAATAGTATGTATTTTGACTAAGAACTGTTTGTTGGTTCAAAGTTTACAACAAGAAAAAAAGTTAAAAAAGTTAGGACGAAAGAAACGAATGTTTCTCAAAATACAATTTTTTAAAATTCATTTCGTTTTGCATTAACTTCTTTAAAGCAGAGTAAAAAAAAAAAAAAAATATATATATATAATTTCTTATCTGCTGTGACCTAATAAACTTTACAAGTTGGCGAAATGGGACCAATTTTGTTTACGTTTTATTAATCTTTTCCATACCTTACGTTTCTGTATATTAGCTAAATCTTAGGTATCTAAGTTTCAGATTGAAAGGATCATTTTCACGACTTCATGTCTAGTACGCCGAAGAGCCATATTTGTTTTAATTCAAAGTCACGATTCCTTGGTTAATGTTTTCAGTTTACACGGTCATGATATTTTTCAAGCAAGCAACACGTTCTCAAACTTTCATAGCTGAATGCAAAAGGCTCTGTTATACCGGTTAAGAGAAGTTTTACTGTAACTCGAATAATATTCACTATAGTGTTAGTTAAATAGGAAAATTACTTCAATCCTAAAACACAGAAATTCAAATTGTAATGTAAGCCTGATGAAAAACAATTATGCTATAGTATGCCATTTTAAAAATATAAATTCTTTCAAATATAGTCATATAGTGGTTTGCAAAATATACGATAAATTTGCAGTCACATTGATGCCTGTTGTTCAAACAAAAAAAGCATGCAAAGAAAAAAAATTGTTTTGAGTAAAAAAAAATTTACAAACATTTTGGAGTTAATTGTTTTCATTTTATTAACAGATTCTGACCTACTCACCGCCTGGAAATTGAAAAGAAAGACACATTTTTAAGACACATCTTGAACACTGATCTTCAAATTCAATTTAATGGGGCCACCAAAAGATTTTGTGCTTCGGATATCATCTAGTCAATTTTATGTAATTATAAGTTTAAAGACATTATTCTAGTCGTCAATTGAAAAAAAACAGAGCTTGTAGACTAAGACAGGCCATGTTAATTGTACGCTGTGAGTTTTACTTTGATATTGTTCCTCCGTTTTTTATTTGTCAACTCTGGAATAAATTGGGCACCTCTTAATGTTTACTGGCGTTTTGCTCGTCTCAGTCGTTTATATTTTCGTCTACCTGCTTTTGCTTAAGTTGACTATAATTTTTTTATTCTCTTTTTCATTCAAATCCTTATTCGTTTCGATTGCTATGCTGGGTGGTACTCGGCTCACTGATAACCGGCGGTTGGAAACCATTTAATAATCTATTTGTAACATAATAATGTATTCCGCACATAATTAATAACAATATATATATCACGAAACAAGGAACATAATATTCATCCCTTGAAAATAATAAGAAAAATCATATTCAAAGAGTACAATTGTACCGTTTCTTATGAATAAAATTGATTTATTGTCCCTAATCGCCAAAATAAACATAATTATCAGACTCTATTTTCAAAAGTGTACGCCGGACCGTTAAAAAACACTAGAGAAAACGAGTAAGCAAAACAATTTTACCAAAAGTTTAACTTAATCCATTCAAAATTATAAGATATATACTTGAAAAGTTACGATTACTTGTAATCGTTATAGTCCTGGTGAAAGTTTGGCTGTTTTTTAGATCTTAAAAAAAAAAACAGCAGACATTTTCTCAATCAGTTGGTTTTTATTAAATTGTTGACTAGTTTTTCGCTAACATGGCAACTTAATGACTCGACTTTGTTATGTTTCTTCTTTCTGTTTAGAATACCACTACTTACATTCATTGTTTCTTAGGTATCTGTACTAATATATTGAATAATTTACCACAACTGAGGGATTAGTCATAAAATTAAAAAAAAAAAAACATAGTTGTAAGTTATAAGTTAAACTAAGTGATATTAGTAATTAAAATAAATTAAGTCATCAAAAGAATTAAATTAATTTAGAATCTTAAATTTGATCTCACCACGTAATTGTTGAAATGAACATAGTTTTCATGGGGATTTTTTTGTTTTTTTTTTGGAAACCGTCTCACACAATCTATAAGTAAAATGTAAAATGTTTAACTAAAAATTAATCAACTAGTACTAATAAATAATACTCAAATTAGAAGGGTGAAAGGTAACTATTAAGCTACGCTATATTTAATAGGTAAGATGCATTTAGTTCAAGAACAGTTTTATTTTAAATTTAAACGTTGACCCCATGTTTAGTCGGATCGCATAAGAAATTTTAAACATTAAGAAGAATTATAATATTGTCGAGTGAAAATAGTTGCTAATAAGTTTCTTAACAAAAGAGATAAATGTAAATTAAGTAATTTCTGTAATATAAAAAACAATCAAACTAAACAATAAACAATTGATAATTTAATGATTACCGAGGAGAGTATTAAACTGATTTACTATTGTAAAAGCTTTGTCTAATCATGTTGCTTGAAAAAAACAAAATCTTCCTTTTTATCCGTTCAGCAATTAAATTTTCCTAGGATTATCACAGTTATAGGGAAACAGGTCATTTTGACCTGTTCTGCGTCTAGATTTTCTTTACAGGATACAACTCAGAATGTATACACGTATGTTTTCCCTAAAATAAAAATAGCGTTTCATGAAATAAATTGTCAGTGGCGTTTGGTGTCGACTTGAAAATTGTAAATAACACGATGGGGATATATATTAACTGAGGAGATTATATATTACGCTTTACAATATTGTAAATAATATTTTTTTCCAAGAAGGTCACCAAACGCTACATAACCGTATCCGAATACATTAATAAATATCATGATTACAAAACTTCACCAGTAGACGTACACGAAAAAAAAAATGATGAATACTACCAAAAGTTATAGGGCGTATATAATTTCATCATAGCTCTTTATACGTGTCGGAACGTTTCCGACCAAAGAGTAATAATTGCAACAAGAATCTTGAGTGTAATAGCACATACGAAATGATTAATGACCATTGGGTATTCCGGGCTGCCATACCCGCACGGGACAGCTAAGAAGTTGTTGAAGCCCAATGAACCTCCGTGTCCTTTTTTCATTACATATTAGTACGCACACATATGTTAATACACACACTGATACAAGGGCACATAGAGTGCACCCCCTGGGGTTACCTTACCTAGCATGACCAGGACATGGATAGATCTCACATTAAGCGATATGTAACTACCTATAATGGGGATTTCTTTGCAGAGTGTCAGTTCCAACTTACAAAGGACAACTAATAAGAAGCTGATGGGGTCCAACAACGCTCGGTACACTTATGTTCATGACATATTAGCAAATTCTAACATGTTAACATAAGAGCACGTGGAGTACATACTACCCTAAGGCTATCTTACCTAGGATGTCCAGGACATCAATATAACTAACATTAATTGTTATGTTACTAGCAATAATTGCCATTCCTCTGCATTAAGTCAGTTCCGCCTTACCCACATGGGACAGCTTACAAGCAGCTTTTGGGGCCTAACGACCCTCGGTTTTGCATTACATATTAGTATCTTCTCACATACCCGATGACATAAGAGCACATACAGTACGTACACGCCCTAGGGCTACCTTACCTGGGATGAACAGGACACGGACAGATGGTATTTCTTTCCATCTTACACGCGAGGGACAGCTATTAAGAAGCTGTTGGGGCCCAACGACCCTCCGTACCCTTATGTTCATTACATATTAATACACTATTACATATACACTGACACAAGTCCACGTACAGTACACACCCTAGGGCTACCTTACCTGGGATGAACAGGACACGGACAGAAGGTATTTATTTCCATCTTACACGCGAGGGACAGCTATTAAGAAGCTGTTGGGGCCCAACGACCCTCCGTACCCTTATGTTCAATACATATTAGTACACTATCACATATACACTGACATAAGGGCACATACAGTACACACCCTAGGGCTACCTTACCTAGGATGAAAAGGACACTGATAGGACTAGCATTAAACGACATTTGACTAGCGATAATTGGTATTTATTTAAAGAACGTAAGCTCCACATTACCCGCGAGGGACAGCTATTAAGAAGCTGTTGAGGCCCAACGACCCTCCGTACCCTTATGCTCATTACATATTAATACACTATCACATATAGACTGACATAAGGGCTCATACAGAACACACCCTAGGGATACCTTACCTAGGATGAAAAAGACACTGATAGGACTAGCATTAAACGACATTTAACTAGCAATAATTGGTATTTATTTACAGAACGTAAGCTCTACATTACCCGCGAGGGACAGCTATTAAGAAGCTGTTGGGGCCCAACGACCCTCCGTACCCTTATGTTCATTACATATTAGTACACTATCACATATACACTGACATAAGGGCACATACAGTACACACCCTAGGGATACCTTACCTAGGATGAAAAAGACACTGATAGGACTAGCATTAAACGATATTTAACTAGCAATAATTGGTATTTATTTACAGAACGTAAGCTCCACATTACCCGCGAGGGACAGCTATTAAGAAGCTGTTGGGGCCCAACGACCCTCCGTACCCTTATGTTCATTACATATTAATACACTATTACATATACACTGACACAAGTCCACGTACAGTACACACCCTAGGGCTATCTTACCTAGGATGAGCAGACAAATTCAATTGCCTTTTACTATTGTTCCTATATTTTACCTTATTGTTGTAACTCACACACAGTTTTATTAAATAGTTTAGCAGTATTGTAATTTTGTTTTGTTCTGAAAGAATATTCAATTCATGAATCCTTACTAGATGTGTTTATTTTATTTTTGTTTGCTTTACTTTTTTCTATTTGATAAGGGAAGTATTCTTTTAAATTTTTATTTCCTGTTCCTACCTATATAGTTTAATCATCGAAATATGTTTATAACCACTAAACCATTGATCAAAAATTACAGACTATAACATTTACACTATAACAAAATTTATACTGCTGTTCAGTTCATAACAATCATAATGGCATTCACATCTAAAATAACCGTATGACACAAGTGATAGTAAATTGAAAATTGAATTTGTTTATCGAATATTTTTTACCGTCCTTTCCGGGCACATCGACCCAGGTTTAAGTTTTTGAGTGTTTGTAAAATTTTTTGTGAATTTTTTATTGGTTGATGCCGATTTCGGTGCTACACGGCCCGGAAAAACTGAGGTAAAAATAAAATAAATGTTAATAATTCTTTTAAGAAGCATTATCAATTTCTAATACTGGTAAAACGTACCTACCACCTTTCAATGAATTAAAAAAAATCTGACCAACGAGATGCAAAAGATGTGCTTACAACGTGAATCTCATCTCTGAAATAGTTTCAACGTCCTTTCCATTAGATTTGTTGGCATCTAGTCTTTGCTTTTAGAGGGAATTAATGCAAACTGAGGTGTTCCGGGTCCGATTTAGGGCTCGTTCGAGGTTCTGAGGGAAAATAAATAAACTAATAAGAAATAAACTCAATCAAGAAATAAGAACAAAACTTACTATCTCAGTGCCACTTAGCAGCAAGATCGGTGATCTCGCTAGGTCTTGTCTCTTCATGAGATATGCCATGGATTTTTTTCTGGTTTTGGAAGTTGTTAGAAATACAACTTTTGATCCTCTCAGTCGTATTGTATGTAACCTTATTTTTGTGATGAGCACTTTTCGTTTCGTTACCTCGGTCAGGAATGAGATCGATAACATATATATAATTCAAGGTGGGACACAACTACTTAATAATAATAATAGTATTGACTGTTAAATATAAGGGATGCAAAAATTCTTCATCAAAGATCAGTTCTAAGAAAACATGCCCCACAAAAAGAAACAATAATAATAAATAAATAAAAGTAGGTTTAGGTGTATTAACAATGAGTTCTATGGCATACGAACCTTGATAGTCGAAAATGACAAGCCAATCGTTCGGAGACAACGAAATCATTCGGTAAAGGATAATGTTCAATACCTTGCCAATGCTTCCTTTGTACAGAGCTGAGGAAGTTGTTTGAAATGAGCAGAGACAATATCAATCGCAAATTATTCGTTAACACGAATTATAATAACAATTATGTTTTTATTTTAATTATTTCTGTCGTCATTTTAGACTCGATTTGGAATGTATCGAGAGATGAGATAATGAAAAACAATCAGTTGTGTCATTACTACTCCCGGTACGGCCTGTATGGTACGCCACAGGCATATGGTCTGTCTATTTATACTCGGGCTTAGTGGAGTTGGAGACACAACCTGATACTCGCTCACATACACTGATCACCAAGACAATACAGCGATCACCAAGACAGTACAGCAGACATTCTAGGACAGGCGGAATTAGCCTTTTGGTCTGATTGTCGGGCTGTTATAAACCAATTACTCGAATGCCGTACGAGTTTAATTGTGATTGATAAGTGAAATTTTTTTTTTGCAATTTGATGAGGAGCAAATCGTGTATCGGTAAAGATAGATTCAGCAATTGAAGATTAATAACGATTTGGCAACTAAAAGGCGTCCTCGGTTTTGGCGATTCGGTGTCAATGGTCGTCACTGCCTAGGACGTCTTCGAAGGGGCAAGTATGAAAATAATCGCAATTAAACTAATAAATATAGAATTTTGCCGATTTTTGTTAGAATTTCAACGTTCTTACCAATAAAAAAATGTTCCCACTGATTCAACAAAAGTCGTAATTCAGATATTTAATTTGATTTGTCTATAATTATGTATTTAGTTGCGTTTCGGCCAGGTGTACAACTACGGCAATGTTAACACTGGCCTGATTATATTTACCCAAATTTCAATTAAAATTGCCAAATCAATATTAATACGTTCCGCTCCTCAAATGTCGTCCTGATTGAAATCTTTGAGGACGTTTAAGCTTTATTTTGTAGGGGCTTTCTCTAATTACAACGTATTGTTTTTACGTACAGACCTCAGCCCCAGCGGAAAAAAAAATGGAAAAATAAATAAAACCAAAAAAAAAAACCCCCTGTCATCACAGACAATTCTTAAGCATAAAGTAATTTTTGATTCTCTCTTTATTGTATGGAGCTACAATGAAAGTGTTAGATTGTTAAGATTATTAAATATTTATCTTATGATCTTGATGTCGTGAAACAAAACGTTATTGGTATATTTGTTGTAATTATAATATAGTGTATTTGGAGTTCCCTAGGAACGCTTGTGTGTCTAATGGATTCCTAAAATGTAAGTTAATTGATCACATAAATGTATCGTATTATATTATAGAATGTTTACACTCCCAGGGCCATGAATAAATTAATTGTACTGGAGCAAATTTTTCCATCTGCTACCAGTTTGGATTGGAAATCTCATTTTTTCACCAAAAATTATAAATCTTTGCACTGACACCATATCCAGTTTGCATGATCTTTTAGAAATCATTACAAATAAATGAAAACAATACCGTTCAATAATTTATTAAAATAACTCAGATTCATAGAGAAATACATTTTCGTTAGCGGATACTAACGATAAGCAAACCTATGAAAGTTCGCAGTTCGAACCTAACTTCGCAGTCCTACCCGGATCGCAACTGTATTAGTGCCCCGTTAAATTCGTCTCCTTCTGTTAGAAAACAATAAAAAACAGAAAGAAAACAGGAACGTGACAGAGTACAATAATATAATTTAGACCTAGAGTTCGACTCTGAAGCTGTTTGTGTATTGTTTAATTAATTTCGTTTATTAATGAAATATTATTTAAAGTCGGTTGAAAATGCCACAATCTGTCTGGCGAGCCCCGCTGGTTAAAAATTGAAAAAAAAATATAGATGCAGTTACTTGTACCAAATTGAATATGTGACTGATTATTTTTAAGTTTATTAATTAAGATTTATTATTCAATCTCGAGAAATAGTTGATAATTTCGAATTCTGTAGTACTCGATGTCCATAGTATTTGGATCGGAATTTCCACTTAATTGATCTCCCAAATTTCAATTAACAATAATTTGACATTAACATCGTGGTCAAAATTCTTTATTTTTTAGACTAATAATCAGCTGTGATGTGGCATTGTCCAGGTGCAATCGAACGATCTCGTTTTATGGTGGAAAATATTGTACATATAGTCACGTTGTACCTAAAGTGAACTATAACCGGGCTTAATACAATGTATAAGTTACTGGATGATACGAAGAACTGAATACAACGTGTTCATACTTGACATACTTGACCAAACACTAACTTAGACCCTGTTTTTCACTATACAGTACACTGACATACAATGACACATACAGTACACAAGGAAGAGCTGGGAGTGAGGCAAGGAGGGCCTATAAGCCCATTCTTGTTCCACAATCACTCTTGCTATCTGTCGATCTACTACACGCATAACATAACGTACTAAATCCAACATACAACTTACTTACTAACATAAAACGAACTAAATACAACGTACTTACGATAACATAAGACTAACTAAATACAGCACAAAATATACTTACTAAAACATAAGGTTAAATACAACATGTAACGTACATAGTAGTATGAGAAACAAAATACAAACTTAGGATTAATTACTTAATAGGGATGGTAAGTTTTATGTCGTATTTATACATTTTTTTTAGGATACGTTCTACGGTCCGTTAAGTGCGTCAAAATAAATTAGTATTGATAAGTATAAATTAATAACGATTATAGTGCCCATTACAGGAACTTATTATTCGTAGTAATTGTATTAATTAATAGGCTATGATTCTTTTTGAAAATTCTGCTCATGTTTTATTTAAAGCTTGCATTTTCTTTTGTATAAAATCGTGATTATGTGCGACCGGAGTTATTGGGATACTCCGGGGGTGGAGGCGGGTGGACAAATCACCAATCTTTTTTTTTTATCAACAATAATTATTTTTAAGAAATGATTTTGCCATAATCTTATAAAATTCGTGAGAGTGTACGGCTATTTAGAATTATATTTTCAATCACAATCATAGTTATTAGTTTGGGGACGTTGCATGTAGCCAATATATCACTACTATAAGTTTATTATAATAAATTAGGGATATTATTATATATATAGTTTACGTTATATTGCAGATTTTTCAATCGCGCAAGGGACATCTAATATGCGTGGCTGTAGTGGCCCAACGACCCTCCGTTCCTTTATGCTCATTACATTACAGTACACTCTCACATACACACTGACGTACGGGGACATTAATTCTAGTTAACTGTGGGTTAAGGGCTTGTGTAATATTTAATCACTTTTTTCTTATTATTTATTTATTTAATTTTATGTTTATCTTATGTCCCTTTTTATATTGGATATAGTTAGAAATTATTCATTTAGATTTCATAAGTCGTCTATAGTTAAGGTATAATTAATTCTGGATCATAAAGTTCCACGTTCTTTTCAATTCAGAAAATAACTTATTACTTTATATAGATCTTAAAGATCGGGAATCACAATCAGTATTATTGAAACTTTTTCAAGAGACTTGTTCCGAACAGAGGAAATAGACTGTTCTAAAGGAACATATTGTAACTTCCGACTTCTAAAGACATTTTCTCTTTAGTTTCGTTGTAAATACGCATAAATTAATGTTTTCCTCGATTGTTTATTGTGTAACGTTTAATGTATAATGTCATTAAGTGCCTTCAAATGATCTACGTTAAGTTAAATATACGGATGTATATGGTGTTATTTTATAAGATCTACAAAATAGAAATTGTTTTTTATTATCTTATGATTGTTTGAACCACAGACGGGGCTCAAAAACAATAAATTTTATATATTGATTCAATTTAATTATTTCGTCAGCCTTATTGATCTCGAAAGTAAATGTGCGTGTGAGCCAACCGAGTTGAGACTTGATGTCACTCGCGTAGTCCACTGAACGCTGATTGCTGCAAAATCGTGCATCGACACTATTGTGCATGGCTCATAGTTGCTGCTGGGCGGCCGTCTCTGCACGATCAATTGTCAAGCATGTATTAATTACGCAAAAATCCAAATTGTACGACGTAATAATGCGGCACTAAAACGTTTTCGCTCATAAATTATCCTAGCAATTTCAAATCGCGCATGAGTTACGCCAATAGAATTCTATCCGTTGCTATATGGATACAAATCTTACCTCAATGATTTTTTAAATGACCCCCATTCACAAAAGGTTTGATAGACTTTTCTCGAGGGAGGCAGAACCTTTCGACTGTCGGAACGCCTTATTCAAACTTCTTCAAGGTTATATTACAAAACGTTTAAATTTTCTTCCAACTGCTGAGCAGCCGATACCACCCAGGCGTCTACAACTGATCAGTTTCTACGCGGAACCCGCAGGACTTAAACCCAAATCTATAAGGACTTAAACCGCTTGTGCTATCTGGATAAGTTGGCCATTTATTGGGTGTGACGGGTCCCGTTACCCAGCCCGCCATACTTAATGCGAACCTTTGCGACTGCAAACTCTTCTCATGCGCGGGAAACATTCAATAAAAATACACAATCGAGTATATTATAATTATTGTACCGACTGTTTGAACGATAAAAAAAAAGCCTGGAACTGGGGGGAACTTAGTTATAAGATGATAAATTGTTTGCGAATCGCGGATGTCTTTTCTCATGATTCTGCTTGATATTGCAATCGCCTATTTATTGGTCCGCCATTCGCAATACTTTTCTGCATGATATATGTCGTATTGTAAACTATTATATTACATTGTTATCAAAGCACTCTATTTGTCAAAATATTGTCACCATTTAACTATGTTGTATTTTGCTGTTGTTATCAATATAATACACATAAAATGTTTGGTACATTGTGATGTGAATAATCTTAACTAAAAGTATTATACATTTGTATAGATTTTAAGAATTTAATCATGTATCTATTGTTGGATTTTAAAGTTTATGCGTATTAAGAGGTTTTGATGTTGAAATATATATTGGTAGTTGTAAGTTTTACTCAAGATGTAACTTAAGAAGAGTAAAAGTAGTCACATGTATTAATTATTTAAAATATATACATTGTTGTCGCAAAATATTCCAGACTTCTTTCTTGTGTTTTTATTTCATTGTGTTTGTTCGTGCCTGTATCTTTAACGTATAATGTCTACGAAACCTGACAATTTTAATAATAGCAAAAAGATATATATATTCATACAAAAAAATCGATTCTGGGGTTCTACTAACGATATGTTGTTACATGACTATTAGCACATAAATGTGATGTAATCCATACGTGTCGTGAAGTTCATTATCTCCCCCCCCCAAAAAAAAAATTGGGTCCTTGGTCACCAGTATTATATTTCTTGCGTCATAAATAATGAGTTACCCTACTTTCTTGTATTATAATGCAGAGGCACGGACCGTCCCAGAAGGCATTATGACGTATTTTTGAAAACTTGTTTCGAAACAAAAAAAGGTGTCTTGTCAAGAGGTAAGTTTGGTTTTAACGTTTAATTATCATTATCGAGTTAATAACGGATTTTTCGCTGGGTGTATAGTCATAAGGGCGTTTCCTTTCATTATCAAGATTTTGATTAATCATTATCAATTACCTAAACTGTGTAATTTGTGTTATTCCAATGCATTACAATTCTTCGTGATTAAGTTTGTATTTAAACTTCCTATTAATTTGGAGGTGAGTAATCTATGAGTAAAAAAAGTCAAGTGCGATACACCGCATAATTAATTAGTGCTTCGTTGAACTTACTACAATATTAGATAAATTGTGACTTTTAATTAATTAATGACACCTAATTATTTTACGTCAAACAGGGGTTACGATAGACTTGCGAATGATACCGATGACTTTTTGTTTTCATAAACATTGGAATTTCAAAAAAGCTACATGTCATCGAGTGGGGCTAATCAATAGGATTGGAAATTATTTTAATCAATAATTAATTAATTAATGACCATTAATTTTCATAGGGCTCATTTGTTTGTCAGTATCATCGAGTGGAACTTCTATACATAATGTCATGTTTTGTGATTACTAACCCCTAATATAAAAACACACATTACTGTTATGGGAACCGAGACCTTTGAGGTTATACTCAAGTTAATATGATAAGAAACATTTGTTTTTACAAAGTAATTAATGAATGATACATAATGATGTTTTATTGATTTGAAGAATTTCTCATATTTCCGGGTCATCAAATGAACTCTCCTTTTAAAATGTTAATCCATTAGGTCGAACAGGTTATTCACAATAACGAAAATTGCAGACTTAAAATTTTACTTATGCAGGGAATATCATGCACACACACACACGTATATATATGGCACATACGACGTAATCATGTTTGTTTCTGGACAATATTCCCTTGGAAATGTTATAAACATTGGTGACATACCTATAAAAAGTTTAATAATGATAAAACAGGAGTGAATTTTTAACACTATACTAAATTTGGTTTGTGAATCGAACGCTAGATAGCGCTGGGTGTACTAGATTTTAACTCGCAACAATATCCCATCCAAGGCTTAACTGATGTACAAATCAGCTGAATCCTGGAAAGATGTATAAGTAATATGTATAACACCCAAAATTATAAATAATATCTAGTAATGAATGAATAATGAAGTAGCAGATAGACTCTTATGTCAATATTCACATGCAGGAGCTATAAAAAAAAAAAAAATCAAAATATTCATAAACATGAATAATAGCTTAAAGAAAAAACAAATAGATTAATGTTAGACGGAAGAAAAAAAAAAAAAAAAAAAATCAAGCGCCTATTTGCTAAAATATTGACTTTTTGGTACCATTGTTGGCAACAGCTTCTTCTTAATCAAGTGAGATAAAACTATGTTTAATAAAGAGATCCATCTCGACAAAAGACTGACATGGAACCCACACACGAGGCTAAAAAGGCAAGAACTAAACAGACGCTTTGGACAACTGTACAGACTACTTCGAAGGATCTCAATAGAAAACAAACTACTTATTTACAAGGTTATACTTAAGCCAATCTGGACATACGGAATAGAGCTATGGGGGACAGCAAAAAAGTCGAACATCAAGCGCATCCAATCCTTTCAATCAAAAGTCCTAAGAACAATAGTAAATGCCCCTTATTACGTCAGCAACAAAACCCTTCACAATGATCTGAATATACCCTATATTCTTGAACTCATCCCTTCCAAGTTCATAAAATTCCATAGTAACCTATCCAACCACCCTAATTCCCTAGCACAGTCATTACACTGCACCACTCACCCCTATAATCCTCTTTGGAGATTAAAACGCCAGTGGCCTCGTGACCTGTTATAACTAAGTGGAGTTCTGACGATGGCCAGTTTCTCTAATCATGTCCGGAGCGTCTGTGGCTCTCGCGCTCTTGGTCAGCCTCCGCTGGCTCTTATCCAGTGACGCGGCTGACGTAGGAGCGTGGGGGACTCCCCAAGACTCCGCTTCCTCCTTCGCATGCGAGGGAGGTGACAACTTTGTGGACTTGGGGGACCTCTGGGCTGTTTGTAAATATTGTATGGATGAGCGAGTGAATGATGAATTGTAAATATGGTATGAATGATAACATTTATCTCAATTACTCATTGCCTAATAAAAGGCAGATTGTAATTTTATCTTAATAAAATTAAATAAAGAGATGGTTTGAATTATATGAAGGATGCTCACAGTATCTGGAGACAGTTTGCATCAGCTACCGATAAAATATGTACTTGTTTTAAATACATTTTGAAAGTCAAGTAAGTTATTTTGGGAATGATTAGTAATGAATTTTGACTGTTTACTATGAGACAACACTTCTAAGCGTCGAACAAAAAATAAATGGCGAGAAAGCCGTAAAGTAACTTTGATGATGACTCGGAGAGATAGGGGACATCAGAGGAGATTATGCCTGGAAAAGAAACCTGATGAAGCAACCGAAACTGCTACTGAAACTGGGAATAGTTCAATGCCACTTGCTTAGCCAACTCAATTAAATCTATCTAACTCAGTGAAAAGGTTGGGTACAAAATCTGTCACAAGTTACAGAGGTATGAACAAAAAATGGGAAGGTAGAGGTTTGGCATTTTGTTTTAAGTAAATACAAAGAAGACTCTCAAAACTCAAATTTCAATTATAATTAATATATACTATTCAAAAAATCATCAAACCTATATGTTTCCTTCCTATATTGGTTATAGGCAGTTCCGTGTGTGATCCAGATGCATGGAATGTAGCATAGACGCTCCAATTGATCACTTGACAACACACAAAATACTTTCAAACCCATAAAAAATAAGTAATGTACAGATAATAAAAAGAAAATATGACAAAAAATTACTAATTCATAGTAACTAATATTTGCTGCTTTTGTTGCCCATCGTAATAACAAAACGTTTAATTATACTTAAAGCTGTGTAATCATTTTTCGGCCCAGAGGAGTCAAGTTTGGACTGGGTGTACCTGTCAACAACATATCACTAAATATAAACAACTTGCTCAAAAATTTTTTACTGACATACAAATTTATTGTGCAATAATTACAATCTGGCTTTTATAAGGCAATAATAATACAGATAAATGATCTCATTCATACCATATTTATAGTTCATCATTCACTCGCTCATCCATACAATATTTACAAACAGCCCAGAGGTCCCCCAAGTCCACAAGGTTGTCACCTCCCTCGCATGCGAAGGAGGAAGCGGAGTCTTGGGAGTCCCCCACGCTCCTACGTCAGCCGCGTCACTGGATAAGAGCCAGCGGAGGTTGACCAAGAGCGCGAGAGCCACAGACGCTCCGGACATGATTAGAGAAACTGGCCATCGTCAGAACTCCCACTATCACTTAGTTATAGCAGGTCACGAGGCCACTGCCTTTTCAGTCTCCGAGGAGGATTATAGGGATGAGTGGCGCAGTACAATGACTGTGCTACAGGATTAGGGTGGTTGGAAAGGCTACTGTGGAATTTCATAACTCTGGTCTCCTTTCAAAGCGAATAAATCTTTCGCCTTTTACTAAAGCTCAGAAATTAAAACAAATAAATAAACGTTAGTCGGGGGAATCAGAAAATTGAATAGTTACTTATTACAAAAAATAGATGGCGACAATGGTGACCATAAAAATAAATAGTGGTTTTTCCTGGGCTAATGTTTTTTTGAGGGGGGAGTCGAGGGAAGAATTCATTATCTATCACGGCGAAATGTCTGGTCTGGGGGTGGCAGGGAGTAAAGGGCGCCTTTCTTTACCTGTGTTGAGGATAGCGTTCAACAATGTTGTTGTTATACTCAACTGCGGTAGCATTCTCTGGCGGGAGTGAAATGTTGTGAAGATTGACAGTAGGGATATCCTCAGGAGCAGTTCTTGTACGAGAGCTTCGTTCGGCTGAGAAGCTCTTTGAAAGCTCAATGACGAAGCTTAGCCGACCGCGTCACAAGTTGGCATATAAATTTCGCCTGTGGGATCTCACAGCATTCACCAGTTTGCCACATTACTCAAAGGTTAGTAACCATCACATCATATGTATTTATTACGTTATCTAATATTATTTGTATGCGCTATTCTTTGTTGTGAATTTCAGATGCAATTTTCACTCGGATTTAAATTAGACCAATTTTCCATTTTGGATCTCTTCTGGCATCTAAAACCAGGTATTTATTTTTATGATCTCTTTTATTGCAGAATAAATCTTATTACTGATTTTATTATAGCCTATCTAATATAGAATTGACCCAAACATCAGTTGAATTGTATTGAATCCATTACTCAACACCTTATGAAAACGGTCAGTACGTTATTTTATTTACCTATATACTGAACTGAATTTCGTAATATCAATTATAAACTTAATTCTATTTGTTGAAACATAAGCAAAGTAATGGACTTGAAACGATGTTTTGAAGTCTTGATTAAAGTTACACAATTTAATTTTTTGAAGCGTATTGGTCACTGAAAATCGCCTATTCATAAAATTAAATATCGTTTTTTTTTTGGTTTTTTTCCCGTAGCTCTCAAACTTATAAAAAATAGGATGTGGGAAAAATAAAAGGAAAATTATTTTGGATCGATGGGTGCCTTTCACTAAGGGGAGTCCTATTTGAAGGATGTATGAGAAGGATATGGGGTGTGGGATGCCTAAAGGAGGCAATAAGGGTGGGTTCGGGAAGGTAGTGAAAGTCTACCTATGGTGGATTAAATATCGAAAAAAAGAATCACAATTTCTATTGATGCCTTCAAAAAAAAACAAACGGGATGGCGACAAACGTCCCAGGGAACAAACCTTTTGTATATTTTAAATACTTTCCCAAGCCCAGACAATTTGTTTACATCATAAAAGATTTATTCAGAAAAAATAATTGATTTTTGGGTAGGCCATTAGGATAACTTTGATTCTTAAATGGCTTCTGAGCTCTGACCTGAGAAATCTTACCTAAGAAATACTCTTGTGACTTTTTTTAGTATACTTCCCGTCAGTATAACAAGGGCTGTTTCAAAATAAAATACTATACACACTAATGCAGAATAATGTACGTTTGAAATTGCAGATCGACATCAGCATTTTAACTACCGTTATGCCCTCCTGCTTTATTAATAGCGATGGCATTCTTTGAAATCGTAAGCGACAAGAATAACACATCATTATGAAAAGGAAACGATAAAGCTTTAACAGTATACGGTGGGCAGTTAAAGAGAGTTATAAATCTAGCTGGTTTCCATTGTATCTATTTTGGAAGAATTAAACGGAAATGACCACGTTTATCAATGTAAATACGGTTTCCCAAAGAGCGTGAGTCACGAAAGTGAGTTTTGTCGATACACTTAATACGGATTAAGGGAATTAATTAAATTTAGTTAACCGTTCACACGATTTGGCATTTCACAGGAATTGTAAAGACTAAATTAATTTCCTTAATTCTTATTATTGATAATACTCACTTTCGTGATTCGCGTCCCGTGGGAACCCGGCATAAGAAAGGGTATAGGAATAAGAACTGGTATAATAAAAAAGGCATAAAATCCGTTTTAAAACACCTACCGATGTGAAGCAATTTTTTTCATTGCGTTCTCGAAATCTTTTTTATATATATAGACATTCTTTATTGTGCAATAATTACAATCTGCCTTTTATAAGGCAATAATAATACAGATAAATGATCTCATCCATACCATATTTACAGCATCATTCACTCGCTCATTCATACAATAGGACATGATTGGAGAATCTGGCCATTGCCGGGACTCCCACTGTCACGCGATTATAGCAGGTCACGAGGCCACTGTCGTTTCAGTCTCCGAGGAGGATTATAGGGATGAGTGGCGCAGTACAATGACTGTGCTACAGGATTAGGGTGGAAGGAAAAGGCTACTGTGGAATTTCATAAACTTAGAAGGGATGAGTTCTAGAATGTAGGGTATATTAAGGTCGTTATGAATGGAAATCTAATGATATTTTAATGTTCTTTATTATATTTTATAATAATCAATGCTCTACTATCATAGTGTGAGCCTCTTTGTCCTATGATAAGAGCTATCATAATCAAAAGTTAACATGAAATAACTGACTGAACTCACTTCATGTTAAGCTTGTTCAGAAGCTATTTAATTATTTTTTATGTTTTCACACGAATGTCTTTTTCTTTCCTAGTCTTTGCTCAAGCTGGATACATCAAATTTGGCACGGGGGTTCCTTTTGATATAAGGAAGACATGCAAGATATAGTCATCCCCATACTTCGTTTCGTGGACTATTGTGAGAAAAAGTCATCAAAAGTGTTGATAAAATCGTTTTCGCATCCATAACAAGACGCTGATTGAAAAGGTGATTTTTGGTAGCCAAGTTTGGTTCGAAAAATAAAATTAAGTATTTTTGATTAAAAATGCAGAGTAGTGTTTTTCAAAGCCATTGAAAAATAAAGTTATACCAATAGATATCATATAATAATAAGTAATAATATTGAACTGTGTATGGTGCATACTTTCGATAGTTTCCCACCACCACTGGCAAGGTAAGTGGATCTGAAAGGGGGCCAGGGAAAGGGGGGCGACCGCTCCCATTCCTCCCTTAAACCCACCCTTCTTCAAAGTCCACGTTTTGGCTAGCGTCCGGGAGTGGACGATTCAAAAATGTAAGAAACCTTTTGTATCCTTTTAACACTTTCCCACGTCCAGATAATTTGTTCACATTGTAAAAAGATTCATTCAGAAACAAATTAAACAGAAGCTACATACATACTGCTAGGTATACTACTTTATTTAGTTTGTACCGTATTTTTGACCAAAATTCCCTCATTTTTTTACTGAACCAGTTCAGTCACTGGAAATAGACCAACAGACTTGCTTTACTCTCTCATGATCTTGAAAGCAACAGATTTCGCCTTACCTTACTATAAATTTTTTTTTTGGGGGGTCCATCTTGAAATACGCCGCTATCTTTCTTTTTTTTAACTTTTATTAGATCTTCTTATTTCATAGCGAATCGCTGAATTTTATAAATGTGACTAATAGTAGAGATTACAGTAAAAGGCGCTGTCACCTGTTTTATATCAATCTAAATGTGATAAAATCAGAGATGGATAACTATTTTTGTATCTTCAAACTTTTGCAATACAAAAGCTTTTAATAGATTCATAGCCGGCGATCGACCATGGTTAAGTGGCTGTTTCCGAAGGTATTACTGTAGCCAAAATTGTTTTATTCGTGGTGGCTAATTACTTTCTAACTTGGCGTCTTGCCAGCAAAAGACATTAATTGCCTTAGCAGTGGTTCAGGATAAAGAATTTGAATCATGATGAAACTATTGCTTAATTGAAGAAAGAATTGATCGAAAATAACTCTTATAATCTTATCCTAGGATCGGAAACCAAAGTTTGATGTTTGTTTGTCGTTGAACAACTTGCACCTTAGTTCTTCTATTCTATACATGACAATTTTATGTCTGTTGGGATCCAGATAGAATCAAGGATCATATTATGATTTTCTGGCCAAATAACAAGCACGGAATTCTCAAGCACACGAATAAGTAGATGGTAAAGATTGGTGCAGTAGGTTTAACAATGTTAGGATGGTTTTAGGATGTGAGTGGTTTCCAGTCATGGATCGCCACGTCGGATGAATTTAAAAAGAAGTTTCGGGCTTTTGTAGCTTTAAAATTTAGCGAGATAGCCCATTGACTATCCACGGCCATCTCTTCATCAGGCCTGCTGACTGAATATGCAAACGGCTGGGTCATCCGATTGAATATCCACTGCTCTGATGACGAATGGGCAGAGCTATGAGCGATCCCATAGAGGACAGTGGCTTGGACTATGTCGGTCGGTAACGGTCGCAAATGGCTTCGATACACACAGATTGTAGTCATTGGTCACGGCGGCGGCTCTGCCCTCCTTCCAGCCGCTCCAGCCTCCCTCCAGAACGGGGGCACTGCTCCTTATCTATCTGGCAATATTACAGCAAAGCTTCGCCTGGGTCCCGTGGCTGGGTGCTACTGGATACATGAGTACATTCATCATAGAATGATTTATATTAAAAATTCTACTTACAAATATTTCATATCATTAATTATAACTGTATATTTGAAACGTTCATACAAGACATAGATGAATGAAGTATCTACAACAATGTTCCCTGCGCTCCCTGCACTTTACTCCAGCAGAGAGTTTTAAATGCTTATTAATTGGTTTTGAAAAAAAAAGTATATTTTATGTTTTTAAAATGGATTTATTTGATCTTATCTTGGTAAAAATCACTTTTAGAAACAAAAAGGAATTGAAAATGGCTGAAATGTTCAACAAATAAAACCTGCTGAAATCAACAGGGCGATAGTAAATGCGTCAATCAAATTGTTAGCTCATAGCTTTATGTTTGTTTGTTATTGGCCTAAACCCTTTATAAAAAGGTCTTAAACACGGTTGATTTTATATTTAAACTAATTTAGCCCGCTGATCCTAGCCTTAACTTTATGTTTGTTTGTTATTGACGATTTATTTCGGCCTAAACCCTTTAAAAAAAGGCCTTTAATACGATTGTTTGTATATTTAAACTCATTTAGCCCGCTGATCTAGCCTTAACTACATGTAGTTGTTTGTTATTGGCGATTTATTTCGGCCTAAACCCTTTAAAAAAAGGTCTTAAACATGGTTGTTTCTATATTTAAACTCATTTAGCCCGCTGATCCTAGCCTTAACTACATGTAGTTGTTTGTTATTGGCGATTTATTTCGGCCTAAACCCTTTAAAAAAAGGTCTTAAACATGGTTGTTTCTATATTTAAACTCATTTAGCCCGCTGATCCTAGCCTTAACTTTACGTTTGTTTGTTGTTGGCGATTTATTTCGGCCTAAACCCTTTAAAAAAAGGTCTTAAACACGGTTGTTTCTATATTTAAACTCATTTAGCCCGCTGATCCTAGCCTTAACTACATGTAGTTGTTTGTTATTGGCGATTTATTTCGGCCTAAACCCTTTAAAAAAAGGTCTTAAACACGGTTGTTTCTATATTTAAACTCATTTAGCCCGCTGATCCTAGCCTTAACTACATGTAGTTGTTTGTTATTGGCGATTTATTTCGGCCTAAACCCTTTAAAAAAAGGTCTTAAACATGGTTGTTTCTATATTTAAACTCATTTAGCCCACTGATCCTAGCCTTAACTTTATGTTTTGCAATGATCTCCAATTTTTTTTTTTTGGGTTAACTAAGCAGCATAAACAAAAAAAATCAATAGTTTTGATCTTATAACTATCTATAATTTGCGAACTGCGACTTCGATTCGTGAACCTGGGTATGGTAGAACAGTTTTGGTTCGGACAAAGTTCTGATTCTAACAGTTCTTTGTAAAAAGCACTCTGGTTGAATATGCTGACAAGCAGTAGATATATCTATACAAAGCAGAGCCTCTGCTTTCTGAGGAAACAGTTAAGTGGCCTTATAAATAACCAAATGACAAGAGCGCTTTTTTTCACATGCTCCCTATTATTTCCCGCAAGCCAGGCTAATCCTTACTATCATGGAAAATTCATATTTAAAATTTGAGGTATTTTTGATCTCTCTGGGGACTTGCCTAAATAACTGTAACGATTACCGTGTCATCAATAATTGGTCGATACCTTAGTTCTATTTTACATTTTGTTATTATGATGATTATTTCAAGCATCAAGTATAGCTGAGAAAATAATACATATTACAAATGGTGCCCCGTTACTATTTACCTGACCCAATAACTTTAATTTTCTCAGGCTCACTCAGGGCACTGCTCAGAACTCTTGATAATCAAATTCCTGTCGAAACTTGTAAATTAATAAATTTCATCTTTCAATTGTTTACCTACGACGATATCCCTACTAATTTGTGGTGAATCCACTCCAAACTTAGCAAACAATGTGTCTTCATCAGAATTGTTTCCAAACATTTGTTCGAACTAAATAGGAATAAACAGCATATCAAAAATTATTCCTTGATTGTCCTGATAGACCTGTTGGGTATTTTAAACCCTTGTCACATCCTATCGCGAATTTTCTGTAATAAAATATTTCAGGAGTCTACCCTACACAGAAGAAGCAGATGAAGCCATGTTGCTGAGGAAAGGAATGAGGTACCCTGCTTATTTCGACCTCTACCGGCTCGTGTGTCTTTTTGGGTCGACAACGTCGTTCGAGCCTGTAGAGGTCGAGACAAGCATGAACCTCGCTTGTCATCTGTCTTCTGTCAAGCGCTCTAATCTTCCAGCCGTGCTAAATTTCTTTTAGCTTTAAAGTTTATATCCTAATTGTATATTAAGCGTTGTATACAGTGGTGTACCTATAGATCACCTGTGTGGTCCACAATGGGTCACCCTTTCTAAGTAAATCAAAATCGAGAGGGGTTATTAGCGATTACTGGACATAAATAAATAACAATTTGTATTTCCTTTGTTTTAACAGATTGACACACGATGTTTTAACAAAATAATGTTTTGAGAAAATGTACGCACATAGCAAAATTTAGCTTTTTTATCAGACAAGTCTTAAATGACATTTTCAAAATTTAGCTGTTTTCCTATGGATAGTATCGCAGATATTTCACAATCTTATACCGCTCATTATAGAAATATGATACTTTTTATTTAATTTTAATTTGTTAAAGCTCAACAGAGTTTTTCATCCTATATTTTAAAATAAATATTAGAAGTTTTAGAAGCCATATCAACATTAATGTATCATTAATTTACACAAAGGTATAAAAAATACCACCCCAAAATATGTGCCGGTGGGGGAGGTCTGTTCCTGCTAGGTACGCTATAGGATGTATACCAATTAATGAGTGTAAAATATTATTTTCAAATTTTTATTACCGCATAAGCTGTTGCCCAGCTATGGATGTTTACAGTCAACGGGAGAATGCAAAGTAATTCATTTATTTTGAAAAAAAAAAAAATCGTTCAACTAATTAAATATGTTTGTTTTAAACATTTCTTAACTTATAAATAAAAGTTCAAAAATTGTTTAGAAACATTTTTATTAAGAAAATAAACTACTTTAAAGCTTTTCAAATGTGTATTTGCTTGAACAATGTATGCGTAGGGTAGAAATATTTAACAAATGAAACATGCCAAATTCTAATTCAGGCATTTGTTTCGAAGTAAAGCCTCTCCCTTTGGGCTCAGGAACTGATTTATTACTGCTTAAACTGATAATTTTTATCACTATATTTTATCATATGCCTGTGAGTTCATTTCATTGTTTTTGTTGTTTACATTATAATGTTAGGTATCATTATTATTTAAATTTTTTTTCTAACTTAAAGTTAAATCAAGGTTTAGAGATTTAGTTTCAACTACCAATAGATGTATATCGTTTTTAGATTTATTACTTATTTGTCTCCTGTTGAATATTTTTACATAGAATTGAACTTCTAATGTCAAATTCTGGTGTCTAATCATATCTTAAATTTTCTTTTGTATTCTTCATATTCATCTCGTTGAGTGAGATTGAGAAAGAAGTAGTTGAAACTGAGGAAATAACTACTGGCCCCTTCAATTTGATAAATTATTGGTCACCTTACTGTCATGACAGAGGTAGACACATACAGAATTATTAAAGATACCACATTGGACAATTGGTAAAGTCCCTGGTACCCAACAAAAAGCAACAAACTGAACAAAAAATCAAATACACAGTAGAGCCAACAACAGAAGTGAAGAAATTGCACTAACTAACAAAACGTAATGGAAACACTGTAACAAAACACTAACTATTCAAAAGTTGACTTAAGGCTGACGATTAATAATAACTAACAAACAGTTTGAAACAGAAATTGAACCGTTTAAAAATATATCATACATACTTTGAACGAATATTTATCTTCTTTGATAGTAATAACATAAACTTAAATTGCGGCAAAAATGAAAAGTTGTTGAGGAATATCCCTATTTTTTTTTGATTTGTATTCAAATACCTTTTTTTTTGCAAGTGATAGTGTATACTAAGAAACAGTAGAAATTATTCTTATCAAAAGGGCTGCTCTTGAAATTTCTCGACAAAAAGCTTCGTTTCCATTATTTCTGAAAACTCATTGTCACTATGGTAACGATTCTGGAATAATTATTATTTTGGCCTTTTATCCTAGAAATATTGTAAATAACGCAGAGGCGTGTATTACTAAACTTAAAATATTTACCACTCATACTATATGTCTGCTTATTAGTAACTGCGAAACTTTGAGTCTCTTACCTAATTTGCAATTAATCTTTCAGAGATGACAACGATTTAGAAAAGTGTCAAGTGGTGAGATGGCTTACCTGTTGTTGCTTCATTTTATGTTGTGGTCCAAATGCCAACAGGCAACTTTAAATGTCAAGTGAATTATAATAAAACTTTATTAGATAATGCAATGCAATGAATCTCATAGCGCACCACACTATGATTTGTGGTTAAACAACTTTCAATACTATGTATCGTCGGGTTTTGTAGTTGATTAAATGTAATATGCCACACGTAAGAAATAGTATTGGAAGATACTACAATTGTCTCCTCGGACCAGTAACCTCGTTATATTTGGTATTTTTTTTTTTAGTTATTTTCAAATGTTTTGTCCGATCCCAGATTCATATAGAGGGATAAGATTATTTTCAAAAGTTACTTGATGCCCTAGATATTCTAAGAATAAAAGCAACTTTATGAAAATGAATGGAGGGTCAATTATGGCTCATTAACTTGTAATTAAAAAACATATATTTTCCTGTCGTATTAAGTAGTGCTTATAATTAAAGATAGTTCTTATTTATAACATGCATTAAATGTTAGTGGACTATTATTGCAAACAGTTATTATAACCCTCATTAAATTCGCACCTGTGGGACTCAGTATTTTAGTCTAAAATGCTAAAATTATTTTATTTGTTAAACTATCTCAGTGATTGAAAATCGTCTTTATAGAAAACAAAAAATTATATATAGCTAAAATTCTGTCACGAAACCCGCTTGAAACGTATTAAATGCGATTTATTTTGTTGGCTTTTAATTTTTAAATATCTTTGAAATTATTTTTGCCTTAACGTCTTTAACATGTCCTC
Source organism: Acanthosoma haemorrhoidale (assembly GCA_930367205.1). Classification (NCBI taxonomy): domain Eukaryota; kingdom Metazoa; phylum Arthropoda; class Insecta; order Hemiptera; family Acanthosomatidae; genus Acanthosoma; species Acanthosoma haemorrhoidale. The sequence goes on from OV884009.1 coordinate 45,785,181, forward strand.
AACAGCGTGGAAACAATCAGGAATTCAAATCTTAAACTGATTCTGAGGACAGGGATTTTCATAGCATAGGTTGACGCTGACGAGAGGAGATCAAAGCGCATTTAGTCGGCTCGATGAAGTGGATGACGTGGATGAAGCACGATCAGCAAGAAGTTGAGTGCTCCATCAGATAATCCCAGCGAGACAGGCATCTAATCTGTAAGTTGCCTATGGACAGTCTATATGGATAGTGCATGTTTTGTTTGTCTTTGAGGGTCATTAAGAACATCCTAATACTTCTTTAATACTTACCTCCTTGGAGGCTAAAGCGGCAGTTGCGTCGTGACCTGCTATAAATACGTGACAATGGGAGTCCTGGCAATGGCCAGTTTCTCCAATCATGTCCTGAGCGTCTGCGGGTCTCGCGCTCTTGGTCAGCCCCCACTGGCTCGTATCTGGTGACGTGGCTAACGGAGAATCATGGGGGACTTCCTAAGACTGCTTCCTCGTTCACAAGCGAGGGAGGTGACAACCATCTGGTTTGGTCTCTGGGCTGATAGTAAAAACTGAATGAATGAGCGAGTAAATAAAGAATTGAAAGTATAGTATGACTGAGAACATTGACCGCAATCACTTATTGCCCAATAAGGCAGATAGTAATTTATAGATTTTGAATAATTAACTTCTTGTTGGACTTAATTACTTGTTAGGTTATCCCAATACTACGAGGGTGATCTGAAAAGTTTCCGACCTAACAAAGCTTTTATTTATTTTATTATCATCTTCATGTTGAGGTCGGAAACTTTTCAGACCACCTGTGTACAACTATTATGTTATAACCATACGTGAAACGGCAGTGGCCTCGTGACCTATTATAAATGCGCAACAGTGGGAGTCCTGGCAATGGCCAGTTTCTCCAATCACGTCCTGAGCGTATGTGGCTCTCGCGCTCTTCGTCAGCCTCCACTGGCTCGTATCCGGTGACGTGGCTGGTGGGGGAGCGTGGGGGACTTCCCAAGACTCCGCTTCCTCTTTCGCTTGCGAGGGAGGCAACAACCGTGTGAACTTGGGGGGTCCCTGGGCTGTTTGTAAATGTTTGTAAATATTGTATGAATGTGCGAGCGAATGATGAATTGTAAATATGGTATGAATGAAAACACTTTATTTATTGCCTATTAAGTAAAGGCAGATTGTAATTTTATCATAATAAAGTTGTTAACATGAATAACCACACGTAATTTTTTTTTGAGAACATAACTTTATTTATAAGTTTAAATCATGTCATTCATGAGCCTATAATTCAAATTCGGACCATAGCATGGCAATTATTTAACATAAAACCCGACTTTTCAAGCTCCCTGATGCCGCTAGGCGTGGAGGATCATCACCGAGACTGACAAAATTCCTGTGAATCATTTATACTGCTGACAGGTGATTAGCCCAGTGCTGAAGGCCCCGTTACCTCGGGTAACTAGCCCACCCTGAGAACCCCAGGGGGAAGGATATAATCTGCGATATGTTTGAACCTAGAGGGTAAAGTAGTAAAGAGGGTAATCGTGGTAAGGGTAAAGTCATACTGGGACACAATTCTGGACACTGACTAGTCGGACCAAGAATCGATTACCCCACCATTTTTTAAAGATTTTTTTTCCCTAACGACTCTTTTCTCCCTGACGATTTTTTTTTCTAATAAACGGATTTTGTTTATTGAGATATATATAAAAAGCACATAAGTGAAGAAATAACATCAAGTTAATAGCTCTAATACTCAGTTTTAAAATACTAATTAAATAAACTGCTTTGAATTGTCCTAATTCTTCGAAGGTGATATCATTAAGTACGTTTTTTTAATTTTGGCTCCAAAAGCCTTATTATTTCAAATTTTTTTTTGGCATTATCGAGTTTAGTGTGTACTTGACCATGTGGGAAAGTCAGAACTTTTCTCCCTTAATATATCCTGGCTTAAACGTTAGAAAAACAAGACCTTCCTTTTTCACGTTTAATTTGTTTTTCATATTTTCATTATTGTATTTGAATTTTTTTGAAAGGAGAGCCTTGTTTTCTGTGGCTAATTTCGAATTATCTGCATGACTGCCTCATCATTTGTGTAGCTGTTTGCTGTTCTTAAGATGTTTTCATCGATTGTCATCCAAAACAGAATCCTACCTTGTTGTGGATTAACTTTGTCCTATATGAAGATGACCCCTTTCCTCGAGGTACTCAGATGGGAAGGAGGTCGTTCGGTTATAGGCAGTAAAATTTTAAATAACCAAAGTCGTCATAAGAAAGCACGCGAAATGACGGCTCATGACCGATGTGGCAGATCCGGCCGAGGTAGAGTGTCTGTAATTTGTGGAGGTTTTATGTCGGGTTTTACTGGGGACTTATTTATGCATTTCATCCGGATGTGCTACTATCGCGGGAATCATAAAGCCTCTCACTAGCATCCAGTCAATTTGACTGTTTAGTGATTGTCGTATTCAAGCATATTTTAAATTCATGTTATGTATAACCCAATTAAGGGTTTCGCTATGATTTTGTCATTAATTAATGAATAATATTTACGTATGTTCTATGAAGATGGCTATGTTTTTCATGCATTCCTTATGCCAACGGGGACCTCTATGTAATAAATATGTCATGCCTTTAAATTGAACATGGGACTCATAAAGACCAGAACAGACAAAACAGGCACCTGGCTGATACCACTATTTTTAAGAATTATTAGCCGGAGGAAAGGTATATGGGAGAATTTTTACCGTGATTTAAAATCCAGCCTGAATAGAGGTTAGCCTTCGGACTTGCCTAAAAAGAAATAACGATTAAAGTGTCATCAAGCATAGGTGAACATCTCGTTTCTACTTTACATTTTTTTAACATGATGATTTAACTAAGACTTCATGTTTTGTTATCTGCAAAGATGAACTTTAGTGCAAACGAATACAGTTATTTTATGAAATTTCATTGGCATCATTCATCAGTTAACAGGTATCCAGTATACCTGAGAAAATAATACATATTATATATTGTGCCCCGTTCCTATTCACCTGGTTAAATTTAATATTTACTACCTATTTACTAGGTTTAAAATTTTCGCGCACTCACTCAGGACACCACTCAGAAGCTATTTAAAATCTTGATAATACGATTCGTCCAATCTAAGAGTAACTGTTACGCCACAAAAAGATCCCTCTATAATGACTTAAATTCCCTCTATCAAAGATCAAATTTCCCCAAAATTAGGTAAAATTTATCTGACCACCAAGCGGTATTAAGATCACCTCAGCATCGTCCTGAAGACATCTCACGCTAAAACCTGAAGCAGACATTATGCCGAAGCTTATAAATTAATAAATATTATCATCCTTTTTGTTTCGTTTACCTAAGACGATGTCGCAACAAATTCGTGGTTTACCCACTCCAAACGTACCGAAAAAATTGGCTTCATCGGAATCGGGTCTAACAGTTTGTTTGAACTAAATAGGAATAGACAGCCTATCAAAATTATTCCTTGTTTGCCCTGATAAACCTCTTTGATACTTTTAACCCATCCTTGTCCTAACCTATCCCGAATTTTCTGTAATGAAATATTTCAGGGTCTACCCTACACAGAAGAAGAGTCCTTACCCATTCTCCTTTGGAATGAGAATGATGTTCGCACCCACACTAAGGAACTGACAGCACTACTCCACGACAAGAACATCGACGTAGCTCTAATTACTGAAACAAGACTTACGAGTAAACGACCATTTACACTTCGACAGTACCAGACTTATCGAACTGATCACCCAGATGGAAGAAGACATGCAGGTACCGCTGTCATTGTCCATAACTCTATTTCCCATCACATAGTTCCTTTGGTAGCATAAGATTTCCTTCAATCCACTGCAGTGCCAATCAGCACCTCCACTTTCCCCTTACTCTAGCATCAGTGTACTGCCCTCCCAATAAATTTATTTCTGATTCCCAATTCATCTCCTTTCTAGACTCCATTGAGCATCGTTTCCTTGTGGGTGGGGACTTTAACGCAAAGCACCAACACTGGGGCTCAAGATCCACAAATACACGAGGACGTGCTTTGCTCTCAGCACTCGCACGGAAACATTGCTCCACTATCTCTCCTGAAACAGCCACCTATTGGCCATCTGATCCCAACCGAAATACTGATCTCCTTGACTTCTTTTTCTACAATAGTTTAGAAACACTAAACTATACACTTACACGCCTTGACGACCTCTCCTCCGATCATAGCCCTTTGATCTTCACCATTTCCCTAAGACCTATCCACAAACTGCCTCCTTCATTTATCAGGGGCCCAGTTGATTGGGACCACTCCCGCCAGATTCTCACAGACTTTGTACACCTCAAAGTACCTCTGAAAACATCCCAAGACCTAGATGATGCAGTGCATTCCTTTACTACTCTGATTCAGAGGTCGGCTTGGGAGGCATCGTCACCCCACCGTCATTCAAAAATTCAACATAAAAATCCTTTACCTCAAGTTCTCAAAGACCTAATCCAATCCAAACGCCGCTCCAGAACAGTGTGGCAAAGATCCCGGCATCCTGCTGATCGTCGCTCGTACAATCAGTACTGCAGATTGGTAAAGCGGCAATTGGCATCCTTCCGTCCCGATTCCCATCTTTCCTCTATGTCTACCAGGGATAACTCCTTGTGGAATCTAACTAAGAAAATCCTAAAATATCATCCTGTTTCACACCCTCTCCGTCGTGATGATGGGTCCTGAGCGGCTCCGGATGGCGAGAGGTCGGAAGAATTCGCACTGTATCTTTCCCGTACTTTCACTCCGCAAAACAATGCTTATCGCACAACTGTAGAAGATTTCCTCACTTCACCTATCCCTCTCTCACTTGCACCAAAAGCCGTTAACCCCTCTGTGGTCGAATATCTTCTGAAAAAATTACCTCTTACTCAATCTCCTTACTACTCGAATTCTCCAACAACTTCCACCTAAAGCCATAATATTTCTAACCTACATTTATAATTTCACTATCCGAACGTCGCACTTACCTCTCCTCTGGAAACATTCCATTATAGTTCTAGAGCTAAACCCGGTAAACTACCCAATGATGCCTCATCTTACCGTCAAATTAGCCTACTCCCTATCCTCTCAAAAATATTTGAAAACTCCTATTAAAACGTCTACTTCCAATTGTTGAATCCAAAAACCTTTATCCTACTCACCAGTTTGGTTTCCGTCAACAACATTTCACTGCTCAACAAGGCCTTCGCGTTGTTGATCACATATCCTTATTTAGACCTTGAAACCAAACAATACTGCACTGCTGCCTTTCTGGACATAGCTCAAGCTTTTGACAGGGTCTGGCACGCAGGTTTGCTTTACAAGCTGAAAAGATATTTACCATAGAACCTATTCCTAATGCTACAGGTCTACCTTTCAAACCACTTCTTTCAAGTCAGAATATTCTAACTACTATCCACATAACAGGTGTTCCACAGGGCAGCGTCCTGGGTCCCATCCGCTATAATCTATACAACGCTGATGTCCCCTCTACCACCAATATCTTGTGGACAACATTTGCAGATGACACTGCAGTCCTGTCATCCCATTCAGATCCCGATATAGCATCCCAAAACCTTCAAAAATACCTTGATGAGATCGAGTATTGGTGCAACCAATGGCGAATCAAAGTTAATGAAGCAAAATGTTCCCACATAACCTTTAACCTCTGCCACAAGTCCTGTCCACTAGTTTTCTTTAAATTCTATCCTTCTGCCTGTGTCTGAGACAGTACGGTATTTAGGCTTCCATCTCAACAAAAGACTGACCTGGAACCCACACACGAGGCTAAAAAGACAAGAACTAAACAGACGCTTTGGACAACTGTACAGACTACTTCGAAGGACATCCGAAAACTACAAAAGGACTATTTCGTACTAAAATAAACTACTAATCTACACAGCTATACTTAAGCCAATCTGGACATACGGAATAGAGCTATGGGGGACAGTAAAAAAGTCGAACACTAAGCGCATCCAATCCTTTCAATCAAAAGTCCTGAGAACAATAGTAAATGCCCCTTATTACGCAGCAACAAAACCCTTCATAATGATCTTAATATACCATACATTCTTAAACTCATCCCTTCCAAGTTCATAAAATTCCATAGTAACCTATTCAACCACCCTAATCCCCTAGCAAAGTCATTGCACTGCACTACTCATCCCTATAATCCTTCTCGGAGACTCTTATCCCGTGACGCGGCTGACGAAGGAACGTGGGGGACTTCTCAAGACTCCACTTCCTCCTTCGCACGCGAACAAGGTGACAACTATGTGGATTTGAGGGGTCTCTGGGCTGTTTGTATATACAGTATGAATGAGCGAGTGAATGAAAATTGTAAATTGGTATGAATGAGATCATTTATGACAATTACTTATAGCACAATGAGGCAGATTGCAATTTTATCATAATAAAACTTATTGTTAATCAATTCTATAAATAATTTGCATTGTGTTAAATATTATAATTTAAGCTGTGCCTGTAATTGCTTACAACTATTTTATTTAGAAGAACTAAACCTTTTTAAGAAAAAAATGTTAGTCTAAACATTTTCATGAAATTACTGAAATGAAAGTTTTGTGTGCCTCAACGGGTACATAATCAAATATATTGCAACTGTAAAAATCAATTTTATTTTTTATTTCAAATAGGTCACTATTTCTTGCAATTATTGCGAAAAAAATTGCTAGGAGCTGAGAGAATTAACAAAGCCAACAGGTTTCCTCCATTAGTGCCATGGGGTATGATGCTCCTTACACTCTACTTGAAGTCAAACAGATGCCAAGTACTCTCTCTCTCTCTCTCTCTCTCTCTCTCTCTCTCGCTTCCGACGTTTGTATGCCAAACGGTTAAGTACTTGCTCAACTTTCCTGTGTACCTGCAGCTGTCCGAAAAGTGTGCTTAACTGTTCGCCCAATCTCCGTTTCTTTCCAGTCATCACAGCTGCGTACAATGCTGTCTATGACACTCTCCAAAATCCACGACTTTGTCGTCTCAGCTTCCGATATTAAAATTGTGTTCATTTAAGAGATATTTAATAGGATTTTTTGAAAAAAATAAAAAAAATTAGAAACCCTTAAATCTTAAAACAGCCTGATTTTTTTTCGCGGTCGTACTTAAACGAAAAAGAAATAAGCACATTCGTGTCAATAGATGGCCAAATGTGTGTGTATTTATATAAATAAAAAAAAAAGAACAGTAAGGTTGATTGACGTACAAAGAGCCTCCGACACAATTATCATCACACGTCCTTTAGGTTGTGCCATGTCATGGTTTGGCAGCACGGATGCTATCAGCAAGACATATTTGCTGTATATGCTGTTAATGGCTTGGACATGAAAAGAAATTCTTTAATAGATTACGGCTGGTAAATCTTCAAACATTTTTTAAACCAGGACCCCAATTTGCAGCTGTTAATTTAAAGATGTCTCCCTCTTTAAATGAACGTAGAATAGTATTAAATGACATTTACATTTCCCCAATGACTGATAATTTGAAAGGTTGTGACGAGACGAAGGTGAAATAACCTTGTCAATCTGAAAGTGTGACCGAGCCAATTGAAGACAATTCTATAAGATGATTTCGTATTATTCACGAGTTTCCGAAACTGTTACCTTAAATGCTCGAAATTTTATATTTAAATGTCTTCACTTTGGCTTACATCCATCAAGTGATGATGCAGTTAACATCAACGTAACAAGTCTTCAGCTAGTTGAAGAAATTTTTTAGTGAGCAACTAAACAAATTGTATTGTAATATAGTATTGAATGATTTTTTAAAAATTGTTATTAATATTTTCTACTAAATTCATAATGTTGCATATTTTATTCAAATTTTTACTGTCGAAATATATCTAATCAATGTCATGAATGAAACCGTGTATCTATTTCCCCATCAGGGCCGATTGTAATTTTATTTTAAAGATTGTTTTATGAAAAAATATTATTTAGGACGCATTCGGATATTGGAGATGCAATTATATTCTAATAAGAATGTTTTCATTGATAAATACAGTGTATCTAATAACAATAAAAATGTTTAAATAAGGATTAATTTTTGTTTAGCCTAAAGCTGGTGAGATTATAGAGGCGCAAACCCTTTTCAGCAAAAGGTTTGCTTTGTTAATTTTTTGTATGATTAGTATACATGGAACTTCATATTATCTTTACAGGATTCGTATTATCTTACATCATAAAAATTGAACATGTATGTATTAAAAATATAGTAATGAAAAATAATGATATATTCAATAAATGTAAGTAATATTTAAGGTAGCATAATTTGAAAACTGCCTTTGCTTGTTAACTTCTTTAACATATTAATCAATAATATATTATCTGATTGATTGGCTGGAAGATTTTTAATCAGTTATCATATGTTCCAATAGTTTATGTATATTCTGAATATTTTTTTATTACTAATGCATGGACATGTTTTCTTATGCACTATTGCTTATGATATGTTATGCACAGTTTCAGATTACCATCATTTTCAACATTACTAATTTTTTTTAATTAACCTAGTTTGTTGTGATTCTTATTTTTTCATTTTATTATTTTCAGTATATAGCTAGGATTGCACACAAATTATTTCATTTATTATGTCACAAATTATATTTTGTTTATGTCAATATTTTATTTAACGATTTTAAAACTTTTTTAATGTTAATATTTTTTTTTGTATTATACATATTTTATTTTAAGACTCACAAAATCCTGAAAACGAATTGAAAAATATTTGAGATCTGTTGTAAATGTAGCTGCGTGATTAAAGGTCAAAATATCTTTTAAATTTACCTTTCTTCGCTCGTGTTGCTTATATAGAAGTAATTTGACGTATTTTTTTTTTGCTTGACAACATAAATCTATTTGTATGATTGTCTAGAAATTGTGAATTTAACTAACAAAATTATTTTTTTTGTTACCTTAGGCTGTGACAAGTCCTATTGTATGAATGAGTGAGTGAATGATGACTGTAAATATGGTATGAATGAGATCATTTATCTGATTATTATTGCCTTATAAAAGGCAGATTGTAATTATTGCACAATAAAAAGAACCTCTAGGCTGTGACCCTATAGAAGAACTTAACCCCATATAATTGTTGACTTCGTTCTGAGGACAGGTAGCATGGGTATAACACAGGTGCTGACCCACAATTCTCTATTGGCCCCTTCTTCATTACATGTATCTATCTACCTTCATAAAGATATGGTGAAACAAAAAGACTTATTATTTTGATATTATCACTAATTATTGCGGGGAATGAAACAGACTGGCCACCGATGAAGGTGAAAATGCACAATAGAAATAACTGGCCAGCAGAAAGGTGTGAGGGAATGCACAGGGAAGCGGTTGTTCTCGGGACCGTGCTGTGTGATTCAGCAGATACCCCTGCGGCTTTCGAGGATCCTTATCGGTTGGTACATAGATGACTCAATGCTTTGCTTCGAATACCGGAGACATCTTCAACATTTACCTGCCGTGCATTTAGTAGGTCATGCAAATATGTATGGCCTGCATCTTCTGGCTGATTTCGGTCAAGGAGAGCCATTTCATTAACCCTTTTTTTTTTTGGAAAGATTTTCCTTCCAACTCTATATCGGTCACAAACAGGAATAAGCTAAAATTAATAATATCGTGTTGGGTCATTTTGGTTGTCTGTAGTGCTAAATTCCAAAGTATAATATAGTGTAGTTTATTGAGAGAGAACAACAATTTATTAAGATAAAATTACAATCTGCCTTTTATTAGGCAATGAGTAATTGAGATAAGTGTCATCATTCATACCATATTTACAATTCATCATTCACTCGCTCATTCAAACAATATTTACAAACAGCCCAGAGGCCCCCAAAGTCCACATGGTTGTCACCTCCCTCGCATGCGAAGGAGGAAGCGGAGTCCTGGAGAGTACCCCATGCCCCTACGCCAGCCGCGTCACTGGATAAGAGCCAGTGGAGGCTGACCAAGAGCGCGAGAGCCACAGACGCTCAGGACATTATTAGAGAAACTGGCGATTGCCGGGACTCCCACTGTCACTTATTTATAGCAGGTCACTGCCGTTTAAGTCCCCGAGGAGGATTATAGGGATGAGTGGTGCAGTGCAATGACTGTGCTAGGGAATTAGGGTGGTTGGATAGGTTACCATGGAATTTAATGAACTTGGAAGGGATGAGTTCAAGAGTGTATTTGCTTCAGGGTAACCGCTACTCTGAATAAATGGGGATCGATTTGATTTTTATTCGTCCTAAAAAAAAACATGTACAGCTTCAAAAACATTGCTACCTCCGAAGCTTTACAGTTGATTTTGCTCACGACAGTTGCTTTAAAAATTTTCCTAAATCGCACAAACTGAAGAAACAGGGATTTGTATAATTAATGGTGAAAATACTATAACTACTCATTGCTTGGTCGTGACATTATCACATTAATGAAACTTTTAGGGATACAGTTGCCAGAATGAAAATTATCGATTGCTGTAGCTATTCAATTATTGCAAGATGACCTGAATAACGACGGGACTTGACCTGACCGCAGTGGGAAGACAGTTGTGTTTAGACTTGTGACGGCACCGCACAGGCGGGGAGAAAGGTGCGATGTCATGTCGAGCTCAATGGTCGCTAATGATGGAATAATAATGCAAACGGTTTTCTCCCCTCCCTCCTTCACCCTTGAACCCTTTTACATTTGGCGTCCCAGTTTTCGAATATAGGATCCTGTCATCCTGCCCACTATTATATCTTTCCGTCGTAGATTTTCCTTTTTCATGACTAAATAGGGATACGATAATACTAGTTGTCCTAGGATCAGTAGTAACCTAACCGTTTGTTTCGTTTTTAATTTTCACTCAATAAAACTTTGTTTGATTAAATCGTACTATTTGAAATGTATTCTTTTTATTGGGAACTTCCACGCAACAAGGTTTTCTTTTGGTTTCATAGTGCTTTCATCCTCTTCCTCCATTCAATCCTGTTGTAAGACATCTTCATCTCTCGACGCATATTCATCCAAATCCTATCTAATGATTTTCCGCCAGTACATCTCTTTCTTCCTCCCTCTGGCCCCCAATTTCGGCTATCATCCATTCGTAAGTAAGTGGCTTTCCCATTACTCTTCTCAGTCATTTTGATGAGAATGTTTTCTTCAATCTCTGTAGGAGTTTCTCAATACTTTCTTTAGGTATATCGCAGCTACATAAACGAATGCTCTTTACATCAGGTGGTTTGAAGATGATGAAATGGTGCTGCTCTTCAACACTTGGTCGACCATTCTAATATCTCCTTTGCCCTTTTTTATTTTCGACCAATCTGCAGGATATTGCTAAGACAATTGAAAAGCCTGTTTTAATCATCGCTTACCCAATGATTTTTAATGGATCGTCATCAGCTGAATCGTATTCCGTCATGTGGAAGTTGATTTCAGTGCATCATTTGTTAATTTTGCCCTTAGTTTAGAAACGATAAAAATACCGTGAACGTACCTGTCAAAATTGTATTACCATTATTTTCATACTGCGAGAACCATATCGGAGAGTAATTAATATATATTTTTAAAAGGGTGAGATACATAATACAGCTCTGACGTGAATCATGAGTTGTTCTTGAGTTTTCATTGTAGACTCTCTTTGTTGTTTATTTAATCGATTTACTTGTAGATTCATTCATGAATTTATTCTGGGGTTTCTGCCGTTATAATCGATAAATCGATACTTTAATTCTTCTCTAGCTGGGATTTTAGAAAACATTGTCAAGTTCAATTTTAATTTTAATTTTCAGGCCAATAATTTTTACGATCGCTATGGAAGAAGACACATACAGACCTCAGAAAACTGCCCCGTACCTTTTTAAAAGGAAAGCCACTGCGTTAGGTTATCATAACAGTTCTTCCCTAAGATTTTGTGTTTACCATTTTTGAAATGGCTCCGGGAAATTGATAACTGTATCATGTATTAGAATAGTCGAGTGTGGAAAGGCATTCGGAATCCCTGCTGACCCAGATCGCCAGCACGCTCCATCGCCATGCTAAATACCTTCCCATTGTAGTGTACAAGAGGGCTGCCTCGTCCCCAGGAGCCTCCTTTCATTCCTCGCCACTCTATTTCCTTCGAAATTATTCATTCTTCACTACATTTATAGCTAGCTTATCCAACTTGTCCAGCTGTATTATTCATCGTTAGAAATATTTTACCGATGTATTTGTCGTTTATCGAATTTTTAACGGCTATCAAGACCCAGAAAGCAAGATTTTTTATTGCCTCATGAAGCTGGCTCGATAGCAACGACACGTGCGTTTATTGTTATGCATAATTTAATTTCATAATTATGTTTTATTATTGTTCATGTAAGGGGAAGAATCGGTACATTCATCGAAACAAGAAACAAATTGAGCATATTTAAATACTGTTTCGTAATGAGGATTTATCAAATTTTGTTATCTCCACTCTTTGAACAAATAAATATTTATTTGTAATCATCAATAAGAAAATCACAATCGGCCATAGAAGGGTAGTAGATATTTGTGGTAAAAGATCGCATCCTTACCATATTTACATTTGATCTCTCATTCTTACAGTATTTAAAACATTTGTATACATTTGCTAGGAATCCCCTGATTCGCTATCAGTCACCTTCCCGGTTATGGAGGAATCCGAGGGTTTGGGATTTCCTCCCGCCACTCATGCATCGTGGTGTATTTTCACAAAAGCAGGAAATAATAATAAGACCTTATTATATTAAGTATACTGGTAAATTGACTGGTATGAGATTCAAAACGATCTCTGATAAATAAAAGAGTCAAGGACTTCGTCATCGTTTAGAAAACAATAGACATTAAGAAATTATACTTAGACTAAGAATTTGACTCACTGTCATGTATGAATTTGACTTACTGTCATGTATGAATTTGACTTACTGTCATGTATGAATTTGACTTACTGTCATGTATGAATTTGACTTACTGTCATGTATGAATTTGACTTACTGTCATGTACACATTTTCAAACCCTAATTACCTAACCAAAGCCGAGCACAATACTAACTTTCAACTCATTGACAAAAGCCAAAATATTCAAATATTTTCACAAACGTGATCTTGTTCACAGGCTGAGCCCAAACTATTGTTACAACAATAATCCTATGATGCATTACAAGTACCTAATAGTTGTAGGAAACTGTCAGCATTGACGTGGCTTGCCTCAATTTACCGGATATTAATTGGTTTTACTTTGTTTGTGATATTCTCGATGTTTATTCTTTAGTGTATAATTTTAAATTTAAGTTCATTCTGTTGCAGGTACTACGATGTTTCAAGGATTTTCGATGTAAAATAAATTGATGTTACTAAACATTATTTAACTTGATTTGAGTAAGACCAGTTTATACTAAGACATAATTTTTGTTGTTGTTCTAGTGTCTGGAACACGAGGCTGCTTACACTACACGGCTGATGATATTCATAAGAGTTATGCTGATTATTTTCATGACGACCTCTATCGGATCGTATAGAGATATTTAGGTCTGTTGGGGGTTGTCTGGACTATGGTCGGGTGAATCGCCCCATTCATCCAACAGAGGAAACTCAAGACGGTGAATTTCATCAAAACCGTGTACCCTTTTAACAATCAAACGTGGTATATGTGTGCTTGTTCAAAAAATTTTGTAAAATAAAATTTCAAAGTTTTTTTTTTGATATGTAACAAACCATATTTGAATGTTGACATGCTTCTAATAATTTATTCATTTTATTTTTTTCGTGAGAGATATACTGTACTATTTACATGCTGTTTACTATATTTAAATTATATATTATATTTTATTATTATTATAACATTGTTTTTTTTTAATTTTCAGCTTATTTATTTAAAAAATGTGTGTATTGTTAATAAAATATTGTTTCTATTTGATGTAATTATTTTATCATTTATTCACTTGAACATCTTCCAATCCATATTTGAATATTTAAAATAGCTTGTTTTGAAGAATATTAGTTTCGTACTGATGAATCATTAATTTTGAAAATTTCAGTTATTGATTTTTGATAGAAGTCAAAAACGAATTAGTTCCCATTGTATAATAATTGTGTAAATACGTAATATATTAGAAACTGAAATATTAACTGAACGCCTAAAATTTAATTTACAGCTTATAACTGTAAATTTGTGTTTTTGGCGGTACATCAAAGAGTCCTCACGTATCAAGTGACGTTAAGGCTTCTTAGGGGCCAAAGCCTAAATCTTAAGATTTGATTTTAAGGAATTGATTTGAGGAAACAATTTATTTTTTAAAACAATGCTTCCTTTTAATTATAAATTAATGATGGGGTGTTGGATTAATAATTACGCAGAACATATTTGTTCTAACATTTCACAACTTTTTTTTTTTTTTTCCGCTCCCCCTTCCTGAGGTGAACCTTAAACGGGGTTTCCCCACAAGCACGTGAAGGGAGCTCATGGGGTTACGTCGCCTGTGGTGCGCGTATTTCGAAGCAATGGGATTGTTGCACCGGTCAGCGTTCCTTGCGTTATTCTGATTTTTCCATTTATTAATAAAAGCCACAAACACACAATAAAATTAAAATCCAGAAGAAAAAAGAATAAATAAAAACACTCTTTTAACTTAGTGGCTACTATCATAATTACATTCCTTACTAGCTATTTTTTTTACATTTCACAACCAAAAAAAAAAACCTATAACAAAAACAATTTCTAATTTTGGAGAAGAGAAGCCCAAATGATCAATATAGGCCCACTAACTACACTTGATGTTAGAGCTTTAGTGTTAATGACTTAAACAGTCTGTCAAATGAAGGAGTAAACTTGATAAAGGATTTTTACATGAATTAAAATGGTATCAATTTTACAAGCATTGATAAACTTTAAATTAAATAATTGGATTATTGTTGTTTAAATATACTTTATTGTTATAATAAATATATATTACAAATATGCAAATAGATCGTATACCTAAACGAAATCTTATCTACTTGCTATTATTCGTAAAACGGTCATATAATCGATAACAACAGAAAATATTATATTAATGCGTATTCAAACAATAAAAATAAATTATTCATTATTTCAAGCCTCAACTGTTGTGGCAGATGGTATATCATTATTTAATCTTGTTATTAGTAAACAATAACGTAAAGCTCAACAGATACAACCGCTTGAAATAAAATGGAGCTTATTCAATTACCAAACAAAATACCCATTACAGGTAATTAAATTCAGTAACAGGTAAGAATATATTGTTGATTCAGAGTATGCTTCGTTTGAGTCTGTTTCTTGGGGTAGGCCATAGTAGGGGAAGTGGAGTGCGCGGGGAAAATCCCGACAGCCCTAAACACAGGGTAGAAAATGGCCAGTTACTTTTTAACGAAGTTGACGTGGCATATGCCTGTAACCACCATTACATATCTCAAGTTCCCCTGAGCCGGAAGGGACTCACCCGTGATCGTAATGATACCAACTTGCGTAAATATATTTCTGCTACTGGACTCCAATTCGCTAGTACATTTATAAACTATTTATAAAAAAATCAAGTATGCATATCGCAAATAAAATATAATTGGCTCACTAGTCGTTAAATGGTTATTTAAACACAACGAGCAAGATAGAATACACATTGAAGATACAGATTGGTGCATGATAAATGGAGGAGATGATAACACTATTCACTTTTTTCTAAAGACTGATGCGAGTGGACAGCTGATGGCAGAAATGAACAAAATTGAGTATGATGCTGATCATTCTGTCAACGTATACATGGATCTTGCTTATCTCATGACCTTGGAATGCAGAATAGTTCGCCAGACCACCTTTGAAGCATTGATGGATTCTGAATTTCATCCGGAAGTTCACAAGTTCACCGTCGAAGCCCCAGTGACTTTTGTAAGGTAGTTCAAAAGTCCTCCGTTGAAGGGCCAGGGACTTTTGACAGGTGGTTCAAAAGTCCGCGGTTGAATATAGAGTGACTTTTGGCCGGTAGTTCAAAAGTCCGCATTCGAAGCACTAATGGGTTTTGACTTTCTGCAGGTTGTTCAAAAGTCCGATGGCCAAGACAGAGTGACTTTTGACTTTTGGCCGGTAGTTCAAAAGTCCGCATTCGAAGCACTAATGGGCTTTGACTTTTGGCAGGTAGTTTAAAAGTCCGCATTCGAAGCACTAATGGGTTTTGACTTTTGGCAGGTAGCTCAAAAGTCTGCTACCACAATGACCCCGCAGAAGCGGAAGCTCACCTGCTCTGTAAGTTACACCAAAGGTTACTCATTCTGTCAACAAAACTGCTGATATATTGTTTGAAAACGAAAGGCTCGGTCCCAAACTTATGGTTATTTACAATATTCCTAATGAACTAACGAAAATACTTCTATGATATGATGAAAATATTCTGTGATTGGCAATGACCACTATTTATTTTTTACTGGTTTATGTAAAATAACAGTCATATGAGTGTGAAGTCTAACAGATAAGTTTTTAATAGCCCAGTGGTTGAACTGAAACTTTGAGGTTATTTCAAAAAACAAATATTTGCGTAGAAAGTCAAGTACATTATCGATCTACCAGTTGAAGGGGACGAAAAATCAGAATTTATCGTCGTATAATCATTTATTGACATTGATAAGTCATTAATATAGGGAAGTAAGTAGGTTCTGCCGTTACGACCAGGGTAGCTAATGAAAGCAGGAAATCATTTCATTCATCAAAGATTCATTCAAGAATGAGTATTATACTTAGCATAGGTACATTATTTAATATGTAGCAAAGACAAATAAGATAGAAATATTTAAATTATTAGCCTGGATCTTTACTTGCCACAGCCCGTTAAGCCATTTGTTATAGCTTTAGCCTACCTATATATTTTTTAGCTTAGATATATTTTTCTTAATAAATTAGTTGTTGTAATAACCTTGTTGGGCCGTAGCCTACTGTATAAGCCTCCGCCAATCAGCTCTGACTGTTAAAGTCACATGTAAGTGTGATCCACCAGTGACCAGTGATCGCGACATTTAATTAGGGCCTAGGCTATACTGTTGTAAACGTAAGGGTTAAATTAATTAAACACTAAACACTGCTCACCTGAGATGCTGTAGAACCCACACTCCAAAGGGTGTTCTGACGCTAGCTGACCACTTGGTATAGCCACCATAGTTAGAACACATTCAGCCCTTTTAATATTTATATTACTGTGGAAATGAAAAAAAAAATTATAATATATAAAAAAGAATTTATTCAATATTCTTGATTAGTAATAAAAGACTCTAATGATACCTGTTGTCAGGCCCAGCTGCTGGTATGCTATAATGTTAATATGAATGCCTATGCTTGAGAAATAAACAACACAATATGTGACGAACCATGAACAAATAGATTTATCCTAGATATAATATATAATAAAGTAGATTTATAAAAAGAACCCAACAACACTTGGGAATATGCATGATAGATTTAATCAACATATTTCAACAACAGGGAATATAAAATGAAAATATAATTATTATGCTGTACAAAATATTACTGGTTTATGATTTATTTATAAAAACTTATAAGCACTTGGTCTTAACTATTGAATTTCCTTCATAGGTAAAGGGTGTCTCAGAATTAACGCAAGATTTGAATTTGCCACCATCTGTGCAGTAAAGTAAACCCTAAAAAAAACAATTTGACAGCTGACAGTTTAGGGTTAGTAAAAACGGAGAGTTTCACGATATAACAACGTGTCTTTATTGAACATTATCTCAAAAATAATGAAGTTTGGCGGCCGCAGTTCAAAAAATTTCATGCAAAATATGGTCGGAATAGTGTTTTGACTTCATAACTGTGAAGAGATTAATTGAAAAATTTAGGGAGACTGGATCAGTTGGAGACGCTAAACACACTGGTCTTCCAAAAACAAGCCGTTCAAATGCCAATATCGAAGCAGTGCGTGAGAGTGTTGTTGAAAATCCAGGAACATCAATTCGGCGTCGTAAACTCAGTTCTTTGTGCCGAAATTGGATGATATTGACGTGGCCAATATGTGGTTTCAACAAGATGGTGCCACATGCCATACAGCCCATGAAACAATTCAAATACTGCATGAGACATTTCCAGGTCGTGTACTCTCACGTTTCGGTGATCAGAATTGGCCCCCTAGATCGTGTGATTTAACACCTTTAGATTTCTTTTTATGGGTTTATTTGAAGTTAAAGGTGTTTGTCAACATTGTCTTTTATCCACCATTAAAAGAGGAAATTCAACGCTGCATCAACGAAATTCAACCACATTTATGCCAAATGGAAAATTTTGACAAAAGAGTGCGTATGTGCCAGCTAAGTCGTGGAGGTCATTTCCCCGATGTGTTATTCCATAAATAACTCTATCCTATTTACTTTATAACTCAATAAAAAAATAACAAGTGCCGTCTCATCCACGTCAAGCAAGCAAGTGCCGAGTTGTTTTCAGCTTAGGATGAAGCTGCGGAATCGGAGGAAACACAGTTCCTAGTTATAGCTTATCTAAAAAAGATAAACTACATGAAGGACATTCCATTTATCCAATTATTTTCAGCTTTTACAGATTTCTTTTAATTTTTTTAAATTATAACATACAGTGAATGTATACTTACGCGAAGGAGAGGGGGAGCGAAGTCACGCTATTTTTTTCAGTTGGCTAGTTAATCCTTAAATTCCAAATAAGGATCAGTTGTGAGTGGCAAATTGGATTCGATAAAACTACTCCAGTCCCTTGTAAAATGTTCTTTATTGTTAACTTATAACCCTTAACACGTCCATTGTAATCAAAAATTCCCAGAGATTTATAGAGACGTTACATCACTTACCTATGGTAGTTAATAACGATACTACATTTCACAATCAACATAAAATAAAAATCTTCGTTTATTCTTCATAAGATATGGGTACATATATCCCCCTACATCGCAGGTTAATGAAGAATAATCTTTGGTTCAATAGTTTCCCAATCCATGAGAGCTAAGGTACACCCGACATATGTTCCATAATGTCCCTTAATGACACCTTAATGGGTCCTACCACACTATATAGAAAAACTAGGCAAATAATCGGAACCAGCACACTTCAAAACCTGTAAATTCATCCCTATATGTATCCCCATAATAAATAACAGCTAATAACTCAATGCGTGTGCGCAAACGAAAATATAAATAATGAATCGAGATCGGCATCAATCAAATTCAATAAATTGATATTCGAAGAATCAGAAGAATATCTCATTACGCATGAGCAAACGAAAAACTAGTTGTATGTAAAGAATCGCATTTGGTAACCTTCAAAGACTGTAACTCCATCTCAACATTTTTTTTACCAAATCAATTCAACAATTTTTATTAAGATACAATTACAATCTGCCTTATTAGGCAATAGGTAATTGAGATAAATGCTATCATTCATACCATATTTACAATTCATCATTCACTCGCTCATTCATACAATATTTACAAACAGCCCAGAGGCCCCCCAAGTCCACATGGTTGTCACCTCCCTCGCGTGCGGCACCCATCCCTATAATCCTCCTTCGGAGACTAAAGGGGCAGTGGCTTCTTGACTTCATATAAATACGTGACAGTGGGAGTTCTGGCAGTGGCCAGTTTCTCTAATCATGTCTTGAGCGTTTGTGGCTCTCGCTCTCTTGGTCAGCCTCCACTGGCACGTATCCGGTGACGCGTGGGGGACTTCCCAAGACTCCGCTTTCTCTTAGCATGCGAGGGAGGTGACAACCATGTGGATTTGGTAGGTCTCTGGTATGTTTGTAAATACTGCATGAATGAAAATTGTAAATTTGGTATGAATGAGAACATTTATCACAATTAGTTATTGCCCATGGCTGATTGTAGTTTTATCACAGTTGTTTTTGAATAAAAAAAAAATAAATTTGTAGGATTGCCATTGAACCCATGAATGATAGTATATTTAAATTCATATTTAACCGTTTTCATATATCGAATTGGTAATATTTTAGCGAATATAAATCCTAATTTTAAAATGGTGAATCGATATCACATCAAAAAGTAAATCTGTTAATACAAAAACCATTTACAAACCTATGTACCATTTACAACCGTATTTGAATGATTTAGAAAGGAAAACATTTGTTGTATGCTTTATAAAAAAAAAAAAACCTTGCGGTGTTGGGGGGGGGGGAGGGTCATATAAACTTGAAAAGAAATATTAACCCTTAACCTCCTATTATTAGACTGCACATAATCACAAAAATCAGATATTCAACAGAATGAAATAATATCATAAAATTGTTATAAAAGTAACAGAGCTTATGTAAACAAAAAATATATAGAATGAAAAACATTAATATGAGTGACGCGAAGTGTGTTAAAGTTTGATTTGAGACTGGAATAAAATAAAATTTATATCATAAAGTTAATAATTTATACGAAAGCTATAATAGCGAAATATTATATAAAGTGGTAATTTAGATTAACAACGGCTAAGGTCGTGGGGTCACCGATTTCAATGAATCTTTTTTTGGCGATCTTTTGTAGAAACGTATTTGGCATGGGTCCAAGTGTTCTTGCGCCCTTGGAGTTGAGAAAAAAAAAACCTTAAAACCCATTAATGCAATTTTAATACCATCGTTTATGTCTTCGTTGTAAGTGAAAAAAAAGTTGCACATCATCCATTTTGTTTTTTACGTGAATCGTGCGAAAAATTTCGCCAAATCATATTAAATGGGTACAGTTTATTGACAAGTTGACAAAAATCAGGGGACATTTAGAGTAAGTAAGAAAGGAAAACGAAATTTTAATGAAAAAAAAAAAAAAATTTGCATTAGTTTATCTTTCAGTATGAATTCACAACAATTAGATTTGGTGAATTTATAAGTAAGGAATAGCTTGTTTTACTTACTTTACTTGAAGTGTCTTTAGTTTTTTTGTTTTTTTTCAATAAGCTATGCTTATTTAATAAGATATTGCATATTTTTCCCATATCCTATGTAAAAGACAGATAGAATGATGTATAATATTACATCACACGCAGAAAAAACCCAGAAACAGTGATCAAATACTGGAGTTTATTAACTTAAATATTTTTTTCTATACTCCGATGACACTTTGGCGAGCACGCTCGGACACTTGTCAGATATTTTTCAATCTAGCATCAGCAAAAAATGTTTCGTTGAAAACGATGATCCCGCACACTCCTCAATGTCTTTATTGCTACTTGAAAAATTATTTTTTCTATAGCATCATAAAAATAACAATACTACTATGAATAAATGTCCTGAGAACAATAGTAAATGCCCCTTATTACGTCAGGAACAAAACCCTTCATAACGATCTTGATATACCTCACATTCTTGTACTCATCCCTTCCAAGTTCATGAAATTCCATAGTAACCTATCCAACCACCCTAATCCCCTAGCACAGTCGTTACACTGCGCCACTCATCCCTATAATCCTACTCGGAGACTGAAACGGCAGTGGCCTCGTGACCTGCTATAAATGCGTGACAGAGGGAGTCCTGGCAATGGCCAGCTTCTCCAATCATGTCCTGTGCGTATGTGGATCTCGCAACTTGGTCAGCATCCGCTGGCTCGTATCCGGTGACGCGGTTGACGGAGGAGCGTGGGGAACTTCCCAAGACTCCGCTTCCTCTTTCGCAAGCGAGGGAGGTGACAATCATGTGGATTCGGGAGGTCACTGGGCTGTTTGTAAATACTGTATGAATGAGCGAGTAAATGAAAATTGTAAATATGGTATGGATGAAAACATTTATCACAATCACGCATTGCCCAATGAGGCAGATTGTAATTTTATCATAATAAAGTTGTTGTTGTAGAGAGAGACTATTATGAATAATGTCCGGTGCGTATATGCGACTTTAGCCACTACGGCTTGAAGTAAGATCCTATGGAGCAAAAACCAAATCATGAAGATGAAAATTCTTTAAATGTAACCAACATTTTTTGTAGATAATTAGCTATTGAAGGCTGATTGAGTTTAATTTTGTTCTTAAATTATTTCCTTTCCAGTAAAAGTAACTTTTAACGTTCACTAACATTAATATCTACTTTCAGCGGCGAAATTAAATCGCCGTTTTAAGTGAAAAATTTTTTTCAAATCATAATGTAATATTTTACATCATTTTATAATTACGGATATTTTAATAGATGATAAGATTTAAAAGAAAACTCCTGTTGAATTTCATAAAAATTCATAATTGATTGTGGATGTTTTCGAATTTTTCATAACCTGTACAAAAATGGTCCGGTTTTCTCCGGAATCTCCTTAATATTTTTTGTTATGTATGGTAATAAATAAATCTCTTGACCAACCGAGCCCGACTGCCTCCTCTATTCAGGTATTGAGTGTGAAGGATCAGTTGAGAGTTGAGTTGTTTGTCTAGACAAAGAAAACAAAATGTAGACAACTTGTCCATAAATGATTTACTTTATCATTGTACTTGGAAATTTTAATGATAATAAAGTTGAAGCGAGCGATTTGAAGATTACGATTCCATACAGTATGGAGTGAGAAGAACTCTTCAAGTTTGAACCTGATTTGAAATAATGCCTCCTAACAAGGTTAGATTTTCGAGACGTCCACATAATTCAAGAAATTGATAAGAGGTTTTTACCTCATTGCAAAAAAAAAGCTCAAAGTGTCTTATAACAAAACTACATTCTTGCTGATCTATAGTAAAGGTCTGAAAGGGGAATTTCTGCTGCAACGAAACATTTGGCCAAAAACTCAAACTAAGGTAATTTTTTTAAGAATTTCGAAAAGTGTGACAAGAAAGCCAAAAAATACAAAATTGAAAACCTAAGATCTTCACACCATCAGGAACTTATAGAGCCACGTCTTCATCGAGTTGCAAATGCTAAAATCTACTTTGACAATAAAACCGCGTTAGCTTTTATGATCCTGACTTAGCTTACAACAAACCAATACATGCCAATAAAAAAGAAAGCTTCCTCTAAGCGAAGAAGCATTACAACTAGTAATATATAATTGAAGTAATACTAAATTGTAGAAAAAGGGTTGAAGCGATATTTCGGATTTTGAAACCAGTCAATTTATGTCCGATATTGATAATCCATAAAATGTAATCAATAGATTCCAAAAATCTAATAAGTTATGAGGTTTGAACTTTCTATCTGTCTTTTTTTAAAGAGGTTTTTCACTTTTTCGTGATATGGAAACACTGTGCGTCATCGGTGACGTACGTATGTCTTGCAGTCGTTTTTTCTAGCACTCCCCACTGCGCCACACTAATGCCGTACATGCACTGCGATCTTTAAGTCCATTATTGGTTCTTGAGTTGGCAATGGAGACGGTATATTGAGTATTTTGAGACTTAATTATGTCTGATTTTTTTACTACAAGCCTGTCAAATGATTTGTTACCCACCCTGAAATAATTGAAAAACTTATCGTTGCTGTTTCGTAAAACTGCAAAAGACGTATTAAACCTTTCTCGGGTAATTTTTAATAATTTTGTGGAAATTATAAAAAGAATTAAACATCTCTATGTTATTAATAATATCTAACTTGCGTCTTGTTTTTTCAATCCATTATTACAAAAAGTAATTATAACTCATTACTGGTCTTTGGTCCCCAGCTCAAGCTACCTACATGAAAATTTTAATTGAGGTTTCAAATTCATGTAAGGAAGACAAGAGAAATATGTAGTGTAATTTATTAATTACTTGGTGTTAATAAAAAATATTTTGAGAAGGCATCCAATCAAAAATCATTACGTCCTGATTAACAGTAATTTGTGTTTTTTTAAAACAATAATTATAAAATTTCATTAACCGTGCCTACATCGTGTTCTACAGTTTAACTCGTCCAGTTTTTTTTAGACATGGTAATTCTATTTGATACTCCGTCGATGGTTATCATCTCTTGATGTTTTCTGTCGTTCACTAATAAAAAAATATATAACTTAGTCCTAATTTAAAAAATTTTCAGACAATTGGTCACTTTCCTTACACCACTGGGGTCTTTAACGACTCTTGCCATTTTTGTTTGAAAAATACTTTATGAATTTTCGAGCAGTTCAGTGACTTTTTTCTTTAAACTCTCTCGAACTAAGCGTGTAGGTTTTTATTTGTTATAATTAAATACAGATGTTGGTGTCCTCCCGGGATCACATGGTATTCACTGCATATGATTTTCTCCGGCATTATTCAGATCCAGCAAACACGATAATTCAAGAACGCACTGCGCAAGAGGAACACTGGAAAAAAATAATGATTTGGGATGGGAGGTATTGCCTCACAATGTCGCATATTCATTATCAACATTCAATCTCAAAATGTGTTAGAGATATTGAAGAAGGTCTTGGAAAACATTTTTTTTTTTAAATCGTAAAACTTGAAAGATATAGTAAAGTACCTTTTTCCCTCTAAATTCACTCCTTATATCAATTTAGTCACTTTTTCTAACTCACAAGATAGAATGTTGGCACCAGCGTTATTGAACTAAATGTCCCGGACCGCGGTATTATGAAGGTTAATATATTCTGATTGTAGCGAAGTGAGAATTTGAGTAACTGTTCAGCCTAAAAATGATAACTGATTAGCTTTGCATGTTGACAGACTGGTCTTGAAAATGAATGTGCATTGATGAATGACTTGTAAATGAATGGCGGCTGAATCTTTGTCTGAGCCGTTTCTTGTCATTTATACCATTCCTTTGAAGATGATGGTTAGAGGGAAACGCTTGGATGTAAAGTATTTACTTCTACGTTTACAACCCCGTACACTTGTACTTACCACGAACACGTTGAATGTAAGCCTCGCTTACGATGAAGGGGAAACACTTACAGCCCAAACCATTAAAACCTAACAGCGCCGGAGTGAGGCGTTGGATGGGTCAAAGTTCCGTTCGCGCATGAGAGGCGTACAATATTACCGCTCGTTTTATTACTTCTGACAAAGAAAGGACATATTCACTTTGATATAGTACTTTCTCTGCCTTGCCAGTCGTCGAGAGAAAGTATCCTGTTGGTACTTTCTATAATCAAATCTAAGATCGTTGTCGTTTATTAATGAAACTATGTTTTCATAATGGTTGTTATTACATGGATCAGTAGCCTCCGAGTGGAAAACATGTTTTTCAGAAGAAGGCTACAGTTAGGGCCTTACCAAATTTTCATTTTCCATAACTATGGAATACCTGTATTACTTGATTTTATAGTGAAAGGGAATGTTTTTTCTCAGATGGTTTGGTTAGTTAAATTCCTTTATTGTGCTATAATTACAATCTGCCTTTTATAAGGCAATAATAATTAAGATAAATTCTCTCATTCATACCATATTTACAGTTCATCATTCACTCGCTCATTCATACAATATTTACAGACAGCCCAGAGTCCCCCCAAATCCACCGCGAAGAGAAAGCGGAGTCTTGGGAAGTCCCCCACGCTCCTCCGTCAGCCGCGTCACCGGATACTAGCCAGTGGAGGCTGACCAAGAGCGCGAGAGCCACAGGCGCTCAGGACATGATTGGAGAAACTGACCATTGCCAGGACTCCCAATGTCACGCGTTTATAGCAGGTCATGAGGCCACTGCCGTTTCAGTCTCCGAGGAGGATTATAGGGATGAGTGGCGCAGTGTAATGACTGTGCTACAGGATTAGGGTGGTTGGAAAGGCTACTGTGGAATTTCATGAGTTTGGAAGGGATCAGTTCTAGTTGGGCTCAAGATGGTTTGGTAAAATAAATTGTTTTATACATATTAGGAGTTTGAAGTTGAAATAGTGAGAGTGATA
Organism: Acanthosoma haemorrhoidale; assembly: GCA_930367205.1. NCBI lineage: Eukaryota > Metazoa > Arthropoda > Insecta > Hemiptera > Acanthosomatidae > Acanthosoma > Acanthosoma haemorrhoidale. The sequence continues at coordinate 45,810,954 of OV884009.1, forward strand.
AGTGTTGACAAAGTTATAACATACACAGCCTTGAGGATGTCTGGACAGGAAATCGTTCTCAAATATAAAGAACAATAATAAAAATTTTAAGACTGTAAACCCTTTTTGTGAATAATTTGTGTTTTCCATACAGGTTATTTCGAAATACAGCTGTCCCTTTTTGCTGACAAGTTGTAATACTATATATATATAAGTTAAGTCTCCAGGCTGTAGACGATCAGAAAAAAAAAGAGAGAATATGCATGGTAATAATTCACATAGTTTCGATTCTTAACTGACTTTATTATTTTCTTTCTTGCATATTGTTTTTGTTTACATTGATTTCATTTTATTTTTTAATTCATCATAATTATGTCTCTTTCATGTGTACATGTATATTTTTTATTATTTCATTTTTTTTTTTTTTTTTTAATGTATAATTCCTATATTGTGCTAAAATTACAATCTGCCTTGCTAGGCAATAAGTAATTAAGATATAATATCATTCATACCATATATCATTTTTTTTAAATATTTTATTTTAGCAGGGACTGTCAAAGAACTCACTTTATGTTAAATAAGTAATTGTTCTTAAGGCACGTAGTCCTAACGTATCAATAAAGATATTATTATTATGTATAAAGAAAGTTGAATGTGAAAGAACTATCCAGATGTGGCTGAGTTTATGAAATAATTTAAAAAAATTATATTTTTACTGGCAAAATTAAAAAAAATAAACTATATAATACAAATAAATTACGTTAAAATTTTGACTAGAGGAACAATATATAGAAATACTAACACGACCTTGCCTAATTTTCTCAAAATCTTGACATGGTGAATAAACCACTCATTATATTTGACCAAAACGTCTTTCTTTAATTTTTAAATATAAAATAATTAATTACTCTACCTCTTACGTTTTGTCAATTATGCAAAAATAGTTTCACTTTTAAGGAAATTTTAGGGAAGAAGTGAGCTTTATATAAAAAATTTCGAAAAATGAACTTTTCATGAAGGCTTCGCCAAAATATTTAGAATAAAATAATGTCTGCCAGGAACGAACCCAGCACTGCCTACATTCACCCATAAGAGTTGTATACAATATAGTATGTATTGCTATAGCTTATTCACTGATTAATCTTTCTATCTGAATGCATAATACAATGCTAGGAAGATGATAAATTATATTGCTGTTTATTTTCTTATATTTTTAAATACTATTCTTCAAGCTTGTCTAGTTATTAAAGAACCTTGTAATTTTCTTTTGTCATTAAGACAGGGAATGTGTAGCTGCCATACTAGCATCTGTATGTAAACATGTTTTGAATAGCACGCTGTTAATTTTAATTTTCCAAATATTTTAGGGATACTTCATGTCAAAACTTGGAAAATGTTTAGGATGTTATGTATTTTTCTAGTCGGAAAACTTAAATTGATTTTAACATTCTGTTACCCTTACTTATGTTGTAAGTACTCGACAAGAAATCTAGTCGTTCGTGAACGGCGGTGTTAAAGCTACATATAAATCCCTGCTACGAATCCTTTCTAATGAAATTTTTCTAACGATGCGATGTGACAGATAGATTGATGATGGATAGAACCCTTCATTGTGAAAGTGGAATCCTAGCGCATCTTGGCTGTGTCCATTTGAACGGAACATTAATCATTATCATTTGTTTTACTTTTAAGAACACCTTTATACGAAGGCCTCATTTCATGGTGTCTTCTTTTTTAATAGAGTAATTAAAATTATTATGCTATCTCACAATTGAAGAATTATCGCACGTAATAAAACTGACTGAGCATGTCAAAAAGGTGCTAGGCATTCATAAAAAAAAATCTTTATTTCTAAAATTGGTGTTTGAGTACTAAGGACGAGCCTAAGTAATGTTTATTATTTTATCTGAAAGTGTCTATTCTCCTGCTTGGCATAGCTGTAACCAGTAGTGGTTAACGAGCTCTCGGGTGGCTGAGTACAGTTCATAGTACACAATACTAGAAAAGTACACCATATAGACAAACTGATACAAGCCTAATTCGTACATTACCTTCCACAACAAGCGGTTCCAAAAAGGGGGAGGTGGGCCGACTGTCTAGAAAAGACTTGGGTGCAGGTGGATCATTTCCAGCTCAAGAAAATTGTCAAGAATAAAATGGTGTGTATACACCAAGTTGTGCTCCCGGATCACACGATGTAAAAGGTGTCTGGGAATCAGTTGGAGGTGGTCGGGAGGGTGGCTAAGATAGATATTCTATAAATATCACAAACTAATACGAGACAGAAAGGCGAGGAAATTCGGATGCTTCCTCCACAACAGAAAAACCAAATTTCAAATGATACAAACAAATTGACTTCAGGACGAAAAGGGAATTCGGAAGAGAACATAGATTTCTAGAAACATACCTTCACAATGATCTGAATATACCCTATATTCTTGAACTCATCCCTTCCAAGTTCATAAAATTCCATAGTAACCTATCCAACCACCCTAATTCCCTAGCACAGTCATTGCACTGCACCACTCACCCCTATAATCCTCTTCGGAGATTAAAACGGCAGTGGCCTCGTGACCTGCTATAACTAAGTGATAGTGGGAGTTCTGGCAATGGCCAGTTTCTCTAATCATGTCCTGAGCGTCTGTGGCTCTCGCGCTCTTGGTCAGCCTCCGCTGGCTCTTATCCAGTGACACGGCTGACGTAGGGGCGTGGGGGACTCCCCAAGACTCCGCTTCCTCCTTCGCATGCGAGGGAGGTGACAACCATGTAGACTTGGGGGGCCTCTGGGCTGTTTGTAAATATTGTATGAATGAGCGAGTGAATGATGAATTGTAAATATGGTATGAATGATGACATTTATCTCAATTACTCATTGCCTAATAAAAGGCAGATTGTAATTTTATCTTAATAAAATTGATTGAAATATATAAAAATAAAGAAAATTTAAAAAAGGAATTTGAAACATATAAGGACAAGGTTCAGCCAAACATACGAACAGCTGTTGAATGAAAAATCCGTAACGGTACATGTCAATAGTATTTCGACCAAGCGGAGACATCCTGGAAAGCTATTAAATAAATTATCCATGACTCTACAGAGGTTGTCTGTGGTAAGAATAACGGAATCCAGGGATTAGAATGGACTTAACAGGTCAAAGAAAAGATCAAGCTGAACAAGAAATACTGTAAATAAATTGCTCACTAATTGAAAAGGACCACTTACAAAAATTTAGATTTGCTGTTCACAAATCCAATTGGACCACTTGTTTATTTAATAAATTACTTATTAGGTGATTGGGTCTAAAAAAACGACGCCTGAGCTATTGTTGAAAGAATTGATAATCAATAAAAAATCAACTTTAAATTTTGACATTAAAAAAAAAGACTTTAGTAGAATGTCGGGCTTCATTTGATTCGAATTAAAGCTCTACATCGTTGTTTCATACTCCTTGTAAGGCTCGAAATGCAAAGGATTCCATTCCTCAATTAACGCACCTGCGAGTTCATCAAAGTTATCTGGACAAGGCGAACGGATGTGTAGCTGGTGTTGGTGTTTATCCCAAACAGGCTCAATGGGATTCATGTCGGTGGAACAAGCGGGCCAGTTCATACGCGTGATTTCTTGTTCCTCTAAGTACGTTCAACCACCCTTGCTCTATGAGGTCGAGCATTATCATCAAGAAGAATAAAGTTTTTCCCGATTATTTTTGATAAGGGAATATAACAGGCCTTATGGCATTGCCCAGGTACATGCTCATTCCTGAACAATATCAGCTGAGTTTTTCGATTACTCGATGTCCATGCCCAGACCATTATTAAACCTCATCACTAAGATCGTATTGGTCCAGTCATACCTGTATTAAATCATTGGTTTTGCTCTCTACCCACTCCAAAACGTCGATCATGATGATGAAGAACAAATTTCGATTCGTCAGTATATAAACATCAGTCCAATCGCAATGTTCACGAGCCCATAGGAGACGCGATACTCTCAGTTGTCTTATTAAAACAAACCTCCTCGCTGGTCTTCTTGCCCTCAAACCGACTTCATGGAGGTTGTTTCTAACTGTTCGAGTTGAAATGTGGACCCCTGTTGCGTCCTCAAAAGTCCTTATTATTTTCAAATATTGGTCCTGCTGAAGGGTAGTTTTTCGAATTCGTCCTCCATTTAGCAGTACCTGCTCCCTGGTATCGTGCTCTTCGGCTAACTGTGTGAGAGCAGCCAGGTCTACGGACCACATCACGCTGAGAATGGCCTAACTCTAAAAGAGCCAAACCCCTGCATTGTTCTTCAACAGTTGTTCTTCGTAAAGCTGTTTATTGCACTGGGTGAATGAGTACTGATGGTAAATGACGAATTTTGATTTCTTTGGGCGATTAAATTCGGATAAAATCCCAATTTCTTAAACAAAATGAGTTGATTTTGTTTATTTATTTTTTTATCAAGCCTCATAAAGATTAAGATCGTGGATAGGTTCTAAAGAGAGTTTATTTTAAACTGAATAAAAAATCAAATCATTTTGGTAAAATGAAATAAAAATTTTTGTAAGTGGTCCACTTCAATTTGTGAGAAGTTTAGTATCTATACTACGGATCTCAAGCTGACAACTAGACCTTTAAGGGGCAGAGGAAAGAGGTTAAGGGCGTTGTTAATGAAGCGTAAGCAAGATATACGATGACTTCGGAAGAATGATGGAACAGAATGTTCAGGACATCCAGACAAAAAACTGTTTCACAGGAATCTTCATTACATTTGCAGGTAAAACTGAACATAATCCCATTATCCGAATTCATATTTTTTTAAATTTTGCATTATTTGGGTTCGTATGGAAAATAATTTAATCAATTTATGTACAGAGAAGTCAGGATTTCTCAATTTAAAAAAACAAATATTTATTGTACCATGAGCGCTGTTTTTAGCACTAATTATTATCATATTTTATTTATTAATTTTTTTTTAAATGCCTACTCAAATTCAAGGTAATCGATTCGATTGCTGTAGGCTTCATTGGGTTTTAAAGTCTGAAGCGATCATCAGTAACCGATGTGCTTTTATTATTTTAATGAGCGAGTATTCTGGTCAAAAATACTCACTATTTTTTTCACAATGAAGGTGAAATTTTAAAAGGTACTTGAGTGTAGTCTCATCTCAATATTGTTCCTTTACTTCTTACATCATTCATTTCGTCAATTAACTACAAAATACAAAACGACTGATCTAACTAAATTTTAGTCGATACAAAAATAAATCTGTTATGAAAAAAAAAAAAAATTGGTGACTCAAAATTCTGTTTGAAAAGATGTAGACACGTTACAAAGTTTAAAATTTTACAATAATTGAATTTTCATGCATATTAGGAAAAATCTTTATTGTGGTAAAATTACAATCTGCCTTATTGGGCGATAAGTAATTGTGATTGTCGGGTTTGCCACTAGGGGAGTGCCTAATCACTCTAGCCCTGGTGACAAGTGCGGATTGTTGTAGTTTATAACATGGACCATGTTCCATGTTGGCGTTAATATCTGACTCCATATTATTGATAGGGATGTGTCCCGACAACACACTGTGTTCAGGAGAGAGGTTCAGAGGTTTCATAAAGAATAAGACCAGTTTTCAGAGTTCGGGCGGAAGATCGGCAGCGTAACAGGTCAAGGCACCAGAGGGTCTGCTAGAGGCTGTGAGACAGGGTGACGGCGCAGAGGTGTGGCAGAGAGAGTGTAGACCAGTGGGAGACTGAGCGGACTTACTTCCAGGGCCCCGGGGCCCTGGCGTATCGCGACAGAGTGATAGTGGCTGTCTAGATGAGGAGACTGGGAAAGAGTGTCTTACAGGGCGAAACCACTTGATTTAAATACTGTACCCCCTTCCTAGTGGAAGGTAGAGTCGGCTGAACGGCGTATGTTTTATGATGCCCAGGTGGCCAATACCCCCTTAGGTTTATGACCGTTGGTCTAAAAGGGTGTGTTTTATAGCTGCTAGGAACTCACCTACTTAGGCTTTATGACCGCCGGAAGGTGACCAAAGGTCTGCCGGTTCCGTTTTATGAGGGGGCAGGTGGCTTACCCTCAGGTTTATTGCAGACGACCTTTGACTCTCTGTGCCTTGTTATACGACTTTCGATCTCTCCATGATTTATTACCAGAAAAAGCTCTTACCATGTTTTACATCTAATTACAATACATTATATATGCACCAGAGTATAGGGTGATTTAACACTTATGTAGTTAGGGTCACTACAGTGATGAATGTTTTCAACCATACCTAAATATGGTATCCATAACTACATAAGATGGTATGGTGAATTTTCATTCACTCGCTCATTCATACAGTATTTACAAACAGCCCAGTGACCTCCCGAATCCACATGATTGTCACCTCCCTCGCATGCAAAAGAGGAAGTGGAATTTTGGAAAAAAACCCACGCTTCTCCGTCAGCCGCGTCACCGGATACGAGGCAGCGGAGACTGATGAAGAGCGCGAGAGCGACGTACGCTCAGGACGGGATTGACCAAACTGCCCATTCCTAGGACTCCCCCACTGTCACGTATTTATAGCAGGACACGAGACCACTGCCGTTTTAGTCTCAGAGGAGGAATAAAGGGATGAGTGGTGCAGTCTAATGACAATGGCACGGGATTAGGGTGGTTGGATAGGTTACTATCGAATTTCATGAACTTGGAAGGGATGAGAAGGATGAAAAAACATTAGATACGCTTGATGTTCGAGTTTTTTGCTGCCCGCCATAGCTCAATTCCGCATATCCAGATTGGTTTAAGTATAACTTTGTAGATTAGTAATTCATTTTCTATTAAGTAATGGGATGTCCTTTGGATTAGTCTGTACAGTTGTCCAAAGCGTCTTTCTAGTTCTTGTCTTTTTAGGCTAGCATGTGGGGGTATTTTGTCGAGATGGAAGCCTAAATACCGTACTGTCTCGGATACAGGAAGAGGACTGAAAAAATAGTGGACAGGACCTGCGGCAGAGAGTATAGATAATGTGGGAACATAACACTATTACTAGAAGTAAAAGTTGAAAGGAACGTTTTTTTATTATCAGCCCGATTTGTAAAATGAAACTTTTGACACATTGGGAAAGCACCAATTCCCTATACGGATTTCCAAGATGAGACTAATAAAAGAGCAATGACAATTTTTACGCCGTACGAAGTCCTGACGATGGCTGAACTAGCCGAAACGTAAAAATTCCGTCAAAATAATTTTTTTTTTCATACGGTTGTTATTCAGATAAACAAATGTCTCGTTTGAATATTTAATCATTAATTAAGTCGAGATTGGCTTAGTTATAACTTTGTAGATTAGTAATTTATTTTATTTTGAGGGATGGGATGTACTTTGAAGTAGTCTGTACAGTTGTCCGGAGCATCTGTTTAGTTCTTGTTTTTTCAAAAGGGAAAAAGTCCGCTACCTACAAGTCACATAGCGGGAACGGAAGAGAATTCACCAGCCAAGAACCTAGTATATCTGGGAATTAAAATGGACAGACACGTCCATTTTAGTAACCATTTTACGAAGAAGTTGAAGCAAACTCGCATAAAGTCTTACCGGCTTACGCATTTATTGACTTCCCCCAATCTATCACTGCGTCTCAAGCTACTAATTTACAATAGCGTACTCAGGCCCACTCTGCTGTATGGTGCACCGCTTTTTCGTTATATGACGCATACGACAGCTCGGCAACTCCAACAATTCCAAACCGGTATACTGATGAAAGTGGTCAGAGGTACTTCATTCGAGCTGCGGAGCAACAGTGAGCATCACGAGATCTTTGAGCTGCCTACGGTGGATGAATTCATCCAACTAAAATAATCAAATTTTTCGAATCCCTGCAATACTTGACAAACCCGGTGTTTAACACGATAACCCCCGCTCCGTTCCCCCATCGATGGTAGGACGCAGTCGTGGCTGGAACGCTTTAGTCTTAGGTTCTAGGTTTAGGTTTTAATTTAATTTTGTAAGTTTTTCTCCCACTTTTTTAAACTGAAGGTGAGCCCCATCACCTTGTAATGTATTTATGTCTTTTCCTTTTAACTTCAATCTTATACTCGTATATGTAACCCAACCTCCTTTAAAACATTTGTTAGTTCTTGTTCATTGATTGTTCATATTTTCACATTGTAAAATTCAAAGGGGTTAAGTTAAAAAAAAAAAAAAAAAATATATATATATATATATAAATTCATATCAAATCGCAATATTCATATCTTGGGGACTGTCGTTTGAAATATGCATCAAGCTATCATATATATATATGTTGATTTACAAGTTTTCTTTTAGATGGTTCAAATCACAATAATTTGGAACTAAATTTGTATTTTGGCTGTTCCATTTAAATATTAGGTGATCATTCTGCCACAACCTGTACTGCGTTGTGCAAGGGTATTGATTTGAAAATCACATGACTCGGGGGAACGCCTACAGTAAATTTTATTGGCTGGTGCAGAGCAGGTTGCTAGGGAACAGTCAGGTTTATGGGGAGTCTGTCAGTATTGATCCGGCTGCAAATAAAAGACCGGTTCTAAGAATTTCGAATCCGGAAAGGTACATCTGCGCAGTATCGGCAAATATCGACATTAGCTTCAGCCCTTCACTGCAGTTAAATTTTCCCAGAAATTTGCTAATAATGTACTTGTTTCGGATTTGAGCATGCCTCCAACAAATGACTGGATCAATAGACCCTTATTGGATTATTATGCACTTATGATACGGCTAAAGAAGCATGCAGAGAAATGGCTGTGATTATACAAATAATTAGAGCTTCATTTGTTTTTTCAAAACCCAAACCCTTATATTTCCCCTACCGTGTCTGTTTTTCGGTTTAGGTCTCTGCCAGACCCTAGTTCGATCTACAGACATGAAAGTCCTATTTGATGTTGCGGTGACAAATGCTTGTTTGATGTTTCCTTAACCAATGAACACGATTAAGTTCCATTAAAACATATTTTTTAGACTACTATTGAGTATGGTGCCAAATTAACGATCTTCCTCATTAAGAATATATAATTGGTCCACTTCACTTTAACTCAACTCGTTTTTGGCGAGTACCACCTGATGCCCTCATGGTGCTAAAGTTAATTATGGATTAAAAAATTAATGTTTTCCTATCATATTTTCGGAATTTTAGGGACAAAAATGAAAATGTTTGTTCGGACGCAAGCGAGCTACAATTAAAAAAAGTCATTAAAATCATTTTCGAAGCCGTAATTGTGCAATACATCCCAATTAACTTTTTTTATGGCAGATGTCAACAATTAAAGCACAAATCCTTTTGGATAAATGTGCTTAGCAACTGAACGTGATTGATCTCAAGTAGCGAACCGGAGAATATGGTTTCCCTGTTGCCGGAGGTCATGGATCCTCGACTGCGGGTGGCCAGAGCGCTCCCTGCAATGCGTCTCGTGTACCCTCCGCGTAAGGGCTCAGAGTGTTATTTCCGACCGCCGGGGGCGAGACTGTACTTTGAAGCAGTTAGGAAGCAGTGGTATTTCATCAGGATTTATGTATGTATTATGTATCTAATTTTTTAGAAGTAGTAACGATACGAATGTAAAATACTTATTAAACTATTCTACTTATTATACTATTTTACATAATTTAGTATAAGTCAAATATTTTTATTTCAATTATTGACACTAAATCTTGTTTTATGGATTTTGATAGTAGTTTTCATGTCGTCGGGGAATCGACATGATTTTCAATACATACATGGCACTGATGGCTCTGTAAGCAAAAATTTTTAATTAGGCTGTTATTTTATTTTTAGCAAATTTAGGTCATTAAATGGAACCGCCATGGAAAATATCATTCCTCAAAAGAAATCACTGCTCGAGCTAATTGCGTAATTGCGTAAAAGGTGCGGTAATGTTATTAAAATTATACGTTGTAAATAAAGAGTATACGATCTTTAATTTGATACCATTTTCAATATATTTTTTTAATTAATAGCATTAATTTAATAACCCATAATAACGTTTTATTGAGATATTTTTATGTTTTATTCATTATTTTGATAAATGAGCTTAGCAACTGACCGTGATATATATTAAGTAGCAAACCGGAGAATATGGTTTCCCTGTTGCCGGAGGTCATGGATCCTCGACTGCAGATAAATGTAAATAAATAAAGACTAGAGTTCCCAATATTGATACCATATCAATTGGGAACTCTACGTAAAATTCCAAGTTTATAATTGACACTGAAGGGATTGACACAATGAGCAGAACATACAGGCGCAACGGTGAAATTGTTAGGGGTTCAGATTTTCTAAAACCCTAACGAAACCCTAAAAATAGGCTTTAAAGAAAGATGGTACTTTTCAAAAATCATGCCGTGTTAGTTGTAGACAAGTGAATCGTTTTTACAAGGGTGTATTTACGGACAGAATAAGCTTACGAGAGTATTTTGATTCACGTACTCGAGTACAACTATGCCGATTTGTAAGTGATTGATTCAATTACAATCAATGCTTATAAAGATCAGATTATTAGGTCTGTATTAGTATGTGTTTATAGCTAAGGATATTTCTATTTTCACTCAATTAACGAACAGGAAGTCATGTTTTGACCGTCGATGTTTGCCGAAGTTGAACAGTTTTCATTTTGTTTTGTCTATCCAGCCGTGTTTCCAGCAACATTTCCACTTAGGCACTACTCAGGAGCTACTTCTGCTCAACAAAATAAAAACTTATATTTTTACAGCTACAATAGCAGTCAACGGAGCTGTGGTAATAACGACTTTAGAAATAACTTGCACTTGGTAAGAAGCCAAAAAGTACATTGCAGAGAGAAGAATAAAGCGGATATGAGCTGTAGTGACCACCGACTACATAAGATAAATCACCCTATACTCTATTGTATATATATTGTAAATTAGTTATAATATGTTGTAAATCAATTTAAACAAATGTAAATAACATTACCAAACCATAAGTCATACCAGTGTAAATATTGTAAACAATAAAAGACGCAGACGCAAAAAACTAGTCAGAGGCTCTTGAAGGGAGAGTCAGGTAGCGGTCCAGGCCTGGGTGGGTCCCAGTTTAGAACAAGCAAGCGTCGCCGCAACCCTGCGGTTGGTCAAAATAAAACTCCAGATCACTGGTTACTGAGAGCTATATATACCCCCTAGTTTTAGCCGGTAAATCATTCTAACTACGGCTCTCTGACTGGTACTTGCAGCTGCACTGATGTGATTTGGCCTTCTCATTTATGAAAACCTCTACATCTCTCTTCCTAACCTCGCTATGTTTTAGTCCGACCCCACACTCTCCTAGTGGGATTCCCTGCCTTCGTCTCGCTAAAACTAGCACCTCCTTGGGAGAGACCTCTCTCTTGCGGACAACGGTTGCCGTGCCCTTTACCTAGTGTGTCTCCTACGGCAATCCAGTCTGCTTCTCTCCGGTTCACACTCGCCTTTGGGATACGGACGGTTTTCGCCTACCCTCAGATACCGAGTGTGAGTTCGTGTCATTCCAAGACCACATAAACTATAAACCTACTATATACCTATAAACCTACCCTGTACCTCTTATCCTGAACATAGTGCATTGTCGGGGGGCACATACCTATCAAATATGGAGTCAGATAGTACGGTGGTAAGACCCGTCATGAAGCAATTGTCCAGGACATAGCCTAATCAACCCTCACTTCGTCACTAGGGCTAGGGTAACTAGGCACCCCCCTCGCGACGACCCTACATGAGCTTTTTAACTGTTAACTTCATCATCATCTAAAACAGCTACACTTATCCCTAAGGTTTCATTTCGTCTAACATAGCTTCCAGGATTACAAAAAATTTTGAAATCTTCATTGTGATAAAATTACAAACTGCTTTATTGGGCAATGAGTACTTATGTTCAATGTTCTCATTCATACCATATTTACAATCCTACATTCACTCGCTCGCTCAAATAGTATTTACAAACAGCCCAAAGGCCTTCAAAATCCAAATGATTGTCACCTCCCTCGCATGCGAAAGAAGAAGCGGAGTCTTGGGAAGTCCTCCACGCTCCTCCGTTTTTTTTTTTTTTTTAATTTCAAAACCTCAACAAAACAATACAATGTACAAAAAGAAAAATAACAAAATATTTGGATTACATATTTCTCCTCTTACTGCATTTACATGCATTTGGCGGAGTGCCTAAATATAATAAAATTTTATTGTCGTTAATAGTTCATTGTTCTTATACAACACTAGGTGATGAGGCTCACCTTCTATTTGTCACCGACACCAACACTAAACACTAGGAACAAAAACAAAACAAACTAAACAAAACAAAACTAAACAAAACAAACTAAATCTCTACCTAGAACCTAGGACTAGAGTGTTCCAGCCGCGACAGCGTCCTGCCATCGTTGGGGGAACGGAGCGGGGGTTATAGTGTTAAACACCGGGTTTGTTAGATATTGTAATGAGTCGAAAAATTTGATATGTCTACGGTGGATGAATTCATCCACCGTAGGCAGCTCAAATATCTCATGCAGCTCACTGTTTTTTCGCTGCTCGAATGAAGTACCTCTGACCACTTTCATCAGTATACCGTTTTGGAATTGTTGGAGTTTCTTAGCTGTCGTATACGTCAGATAACGAAATAGCGGTGCACCATACAGCAGAGTAGGCCTTAGTATGCTCTTGTATATCAATAGTTTGAGACGCAGTGATAGATTGGGGGAAGTTAATAAGTGCGTAAGCCGGTAAGACTTCATGCGTGTATGCTTCAACTTCTTCGCAAAATGGTTACTAAAGTGGAGGTGTCTGTCCATTTTAATTCCCAGATATACTAGGTTGTTGGCTGGTGAATTTTTCTCTGTTCCTACTATGTAACTAGTAGGGAGCGGGCTTTTTCCCTTTTGAAAAGAGAAAATTACACAGTCAGTCTTACCCGCGTTTACAGAGATATTGAGTCTCCCCAATCTCTCACTGATCTGGTTACAGGCTGCTTCAGCCTGCCTTAGAGCTACCTTGGCACTCATGCTGCTGCTGTTTACCGCTATGTCATCTGCGAAAGCAGTAACTGTGGTATTTTTGTACCGGGCTCCGACAATCTCAGACGTGTATACGTTGAATAGTACAGGGGATAAGACGGCTCCTTGGGGTACTCCACAGGTCAGTGGCACAGCTTCGGAGAGGCTATCACCCACTTTCACCCGCAGCGATCTGTTTTTCAGGAAGCTAGCCAGAATTGAATATAGTTGTTCCGGGCATTCCCGGTCGCAGAGCATTTGACACAGTGTCCCGTGAGACACCGAGTCGAATGCTTGGGTGCAATCAATGGAAATCATAGCCGTGGCTATGTTTCTATTCATGTTATGGCTAACTTCTGACTGCACCTTCAGAAGGGGGTGCTCTGCGCTCATACTGGATTGGAATCCAGTCTGCTCTGGCGGAATGATGTCATTTTCCGAGCAGTAATCTTTGAGATAATTCAAAAGGATTTTCTCAAAGATTTTCCCCATTTGTGGTAGCAGACTGATCGGGCGGTAGTGGGCTGGTTGATCTCCACTCTTGGCTGGCTTCAGTAATGGAAACAAGATGGCTTGTTTCCATGTGTCAGGAAAGTACCGCAATCTTATACAAGAGTTGTATAAGTTTGCTAGTTGTACTATCCCTCTCCTCGGCATTTGTTTGAGCAGCACTGTTTGTATCCCGTCGTGCCCTGGTGCTCGGTTTCCCTGACACCGGCGAAGAATCGCCTTGAGCTGCTTCGGTGATACAAACATGTTGTTCTGTTCAGCATCTACCGGAGGAGGGATGTGGTAGTATCCCGTCCTAGCCGTAATATCCCTAGCGTAATGGTCGGCCAGTTTTGTTGCCTGCTGCTCAGCAGTCAGAACATTGTCGCCTTCGTGAAGACGGACAGTGGCTGTCTTGCCTTTTGTAGTCTTCAACAACTTCCAAAACTTTCTGTGATCTCCGTGAGTGCTACGAAGTTTCTCATGCCACTAGGCTGTTTTCCAGAGTTTCATCAAGCCCCGGATTTGCGTTGTGAGAGAATTCACAACGACCTTGGCTTGCTGATCTCTCGTCCTGTACCATCTATTCTTCCAAGTATGGCGCAAGGCAATAATTTTAAGAATGTGGTCTGGAGGTGGTCGCAGAGACGGTGGCATGGGAGTGTACTTCGGGATCGCGGTGTTTGCTGCGTCTATGATCACATCAGTTATGAAAGATAGTTGAAGATCTACTTCCTCTTTCGTGCGGAGAACTGGCACTGTATAGGTTATGGTAAATCTGCGACCGGTACAGATCCCAGTCGGCACGACGGTAGTCGTATCTCGTGGGGCGAGGGGTCGCCACTTTACCATCCACTGCATACAGTACTGGCCTGTGGTCAGAGGTAATGAAGTCAAGGGCGGTGCAACTAGTAATACGGTGGGGTTGTTTTGTCAGTAGTAAGTCAATCGTCGAGGTAGCTTGTGGGTTACCTCTATGTCGAAAAGTAAAAGTCTGGGGGTGAACGACCGTAAACGGCGTTCTCAACAGGAGTCTCCCAGCCTTGTTTGTTACGGAGTTATACCACATGGTATGTTTTGCGTTGAGATCTCCCACCACTGCTCCTCCGTCAGCCGCGTCGCCGGATACGAGCCAGTGGAGGCTGACCAAGTTGCGAGAGCCACATACGCACAGGACATGATTGGAGTAACTGGCCATTGCCAAGACTCCCACTAACACGGATTTATAGCAGGCCACGAGGCCACTGCCATTTTAGTCTCCGAGGAGGTTTATAGGGACGAGTGGCCCTCAAATCCACATAGTTGTCACCTTGTTCGCGTGCGAAGGAGGAAGCGGAGTCTTGAGAAGTCCCCCACGTTCCTTCGTCAGCCACGTCACGGGATAAGAGTCTCCGAGAAGGATTATAGGGATGAGTGGTGCAGTGTAATGACTGTGCTAGGGGATTAGGGTGGTTGGATAGGTTATTTCGAATTTCATGACCTTGGAAGGGATGAGTTCAAGAATGTAAGGTATATTAAGATCGTTATGAAGGGTTTTGTTCCTGACGTTATAAGGGGTATTTACTATTGTTCTCAGGACTTTTGATTGTAAGGATTGGATACGCTTGATGTTTGACTTTTTTGCTGTCCGCCATAGCTCTATTCCATATATCCAGATTGGCTTAAGTATAACTTTGTAGATTAGTAATTCATTTTCTATTAAGAAATGGGATGTCCTTTGGAGTGGTCTGTACAGTTGTCCAAAGCGTCTTTCTAGTTGTCTTTTTAGGCTGGCATGTGGGGGTATTTTGCCGAGATGGAAGCCTAAATACCGTACTGTCTGGATACAGGAAGAGGAATGAAAAAATAGTGGACAGGACTTGCGGCAGAGAGTAAAGATAATGTGGGAACATAACACTATTACTAGAAGTAAAAGTTGAAAGGAAAGCTTTTTTATTATCACCCCGATCTGGAAAATGAAACTTTTGACACATTGGGAAAGCACCAATTCCCTATATGGATTTCCAAGATGAGGCTGATAAAAGAGTAATGACAACTTTTACGCCGTACGAAGTCCTGACGATGGCTGAACTAGCCGAAACGTAGAAATTGCGTCAAAATAATTTTGTTTTTCAAACGGTTGTTATTCAGATAAACAAATTGCTCGTTGGAATATTTAATTATTAATTAAATCCCATATTAAATAATAATTTAGTAAATAATTCAGCCGATTACTAAATTATTCATTATTAAAAAAATAACAGGTCCGTCATTATGTTTTTTATTTGACTATTTATTATAAAACCAGGTGGCTTACACCATACGTAATAATTATTAATAGAACAACTATGAGTAAAATATGTAAATATTTGAAACTAACTTAAAAAGTAGTGAAAAATTAAACTATTCTCGGTAACTTAAACAACCAAAAATTATACGATACCTTTAAAAGACTTTCCTTCTGATGTATGATTTTCGAGAGGTATAATAATGGGATTGACTAGGTAGAGAGGAGCAGGGATGGGTTAGTTAATATAGTGTTGATAGTTGGCCGTCTTGGGTTCGTATCCCGGCCCTTTCATACATTTTTTCTATGACTCAAAATTGATCCACTCACTTGCCAAATCGGTTAATTCATAAAAAGAAAAAGTGGAGAAATATGATCAAATAATATTCATTGTTTTGTTTTCTATTTCCTTTGAAGTAACAATCGAAATAAACAACGTAGAATTCATAAATACAGAGGTAGTTTTCATCTAAAGATGGATAAATAGCCTTGGAGTAATCGTTATTAATAGTACAACTTTTGGGTGGCTAAGGGAGCTAATCGATTTGGCAAGTGAAAAAAATGAATGTCAAAATCAGTCTTCAAAATTTGTTAACGAAAAAGTTCAATATTTTATATTTTTTTTCTCGCAAAAATGAAAAAAATGTTCACTTCAAATTCAATCAATCAAAAGGCGAAAGATTTGTTCGCTTTAAAGGGAGACCAGAGTTGTACGATGTCCCAATATACACTCTCTTGACAATACAGCCAAAAGAATCCAACAATTCCAGAATGGGATCATGAGAAAAGTGGTCATACATACCCCTATCGTGAACGCTGGCCTGCACCCGTTGCTTGGTGTGCCGTCGGTGTGTGAGATACATCAAGTTTTTTGACTCGTTGCTGCACCTCACAAACCCAGTGTTTAACACTATGACCCTACAACCCTTCCCACATCGATGGCAACAGACTGTAGAGGATTAGGTTAAGATTTAGTTATTGTTAGATATAAGTTAGTTTTATGTCTATGATTAATAATGTAAGTCCCATAACTTTAAATAAATTCAGTCCATTTATGTACATCTGGTGAATAAATTTCGCACGCGACTCGATTTTCGCACGATAAAAAAAGTTGAATCACTAAGAAAATGGCAATGTCCACTTGCCAAAAATTTCATTTGAATTGAACTCTTATTTGTGTACTTTGAACCAATTTATAAAAACTTAGGACAGTTTTTGTACTTCTATTTCGTACAGTACAGGGATCTGAATATGTTTTAATTTTTTCATAATTTAAACCGACAAACAAAACTGTCTAATTTATTATTAAATCTGATGAGTCGGGACTTTAACAATTTACCGTTATCGTTAATAGCTTGCTGATGCATTTGAATTACATTATTCAACGGAATAGATTAGAGCACAAAGCTTAGCAGAATGGCTTGTGAAATAAATTATTTATTGTTCGAAGGCCTTTGTTTTGTTGTTGAATGGTGTTATTCCTTGTTAGTAAGAAACTGTATTATAAATATAAAAACATATGACTCGATCAAGTAATTTTACGTTTAAATTTAACAAATTAATTTCAGTTTTCAATAAATAAATGAGGGATCAGAAAATGGGGAGCTCTATCACCTAGTCCTGTCTTTAGATTGTATAATTTTAATCATAAACTGATTTTTTAAAATTTTAAGTACCTCCTTACAAGAAACTTTTGGTATGGTACAAGGAGCCCAGTTCAATGATTATAAGTATGTTATACAAATAAATAATAAAGGTGTTTAGAAAAATAGAATAAAACAAGAACAAACCAGCTCCATCACCTACCTGGTCGTGTCTTTAGTTTATATAATTGTAACCATCAACCATTTATGTTAGATTCAAGTACTTAAAATTTAGCTATGCTCAA
The DNA here is from genome assembly GCA_930367205.1 of Acanthosoma haemorrhoidale. Taxonomy (NCBI): domain Eukaryota; kingdom Metazoa; phylum Arthropoda; class Insecta; order Hemiptera; family Acanthosomatidae; genus Acanthosoma; species Acanthosoma haemorrhoidale. The sequence goes on from OV884009.1 coordinate 45,828,555, forward strand.
GTACAAGGAGCCAAATTTATTTATCATATTTCATCTCAAAAAATTTATAAATGGGTTTAGAAAAAAAAGATAATAAAACAGTTCCCTTAGCAAGAACACCTTTATACAACCTCATATATTATTAATTAACCGTAAAAAATTAATTAGCAATAAGCCATTAATCAGCCTCTCAGTTTCTCTATATTTGTTTATCTAATCATATACCTGTCAAAAATCATATTTCTGTTGCTCAATAATTCTTAAAAAGAAACTTTATTTGGTATAAAACACAAATGTACAATTATATATGGTTACAAGCTGAGAGCTGAAAGGTGACAGCTCCATAAGTAACCAACAACCGTATGTTTTTATTTAATAGGTCTTATGCCTAAGGGTTATTTATCTGCGTAGAAAAAGCTGTAGTAGGGTGTAGCGACCGCTAACTACGTAAGATAAATCCCCCTATACTCTATTGTATATATATTGTAAGCAAACGTAAATAACATGAACTAAATATATTATAGACAAATGTAAATAACATGAACAAATATAAATCATTGTAAATGTGGTAAGCAATAAAAAGCGGGGGCCAACTAAGTTACACGAGATGGGTCACCAGCTGTCAGTCGCAGGCTAGGTACCTAGCCATATGTAGGAACCCGCTGGTCCTAAGCAGCCCTTTGCGGCTCTCCCAGTAGACAAGGCTGGGTAGGGTAATTAGGCGTTGGTCGCGGGTACCTCACCATATGTGGGAACCCGCAGGTCCTAAGCAACCCTTTTGCAGCCTCTCCCAGTAGACAAGGCTGGGTAGGGTAATTAGGCGTCGCGACGCGGGTACCTCACCATCTGTGGGAACCCGCAGGTCCTGGGTAGGGTACTTAAGGCGGGCTCCTAGCCCTGTAAATTAGTCTCTCGTGACCTCTACTCGTTGACGCGTGGCTTCCGCTCGAACTCTAAAAACTTGACTAATTCTTTATATAAAAACCTCTGTACCTCTTCTCTTGAACATAGTGCATTTTCGGGGAACATACCTATCAAAAATGGAGTCAGATAGTAACGCCGTCATGAAAAGATTGTCTAGGTTATAAACTCAAACAATCCTCACTTGTCACCAGGGCTAGGGTGACCAGGCGCCCCCCTAGTGACGACCCGACATAGGGGTAGCAGGGAAGGGCGGTAACATTAGAGATAAGGGAGCAGATGGAAAAGGTCGTGGGAGCCAATTATTTAGAATAGAGGTCGGGGAAGGGAAGATAAGTTACTAATACTAGGATAAGATAACATAATTTTTTTTTTTTTTTTCCTCTAAGCTCTCAAACTTATAAAAACAGGAATGTGGGAAAAATAAGGAAAATTATTTTTCGCTGGAAAGTGCCTTTCACTAAGGGGAGACCCCTATTTGAAGGATGTATGAGAAGGATATGGGGTATGGAATGCCTAGAAAGGCGGATGGAGTCAGGAAGGTAGTGAGAGAGAAAGATAAGATAATTATAATAGGGCAGATTATTATAAGTTATGGGACACAGTCCTCAGGATGGTACTCATAAATATACCATTTGTTAAGATAATATTATATATATGTGAGATAACTGACGTTTAAACTTTTCGGGCATATTTTGGTCTGAAATTTAACAAATTACAATTATAAATAACATACAAATATTTAGAGTAAAAATTACCAACGAATAATCAAACAATAACTATTGATGACTACATTAGAATATTGGCTACATTGTGCAAAAACTAAAGAATTTTATAAATTGGCGAAATCGTACTGAAATCAAATGGTTTTTCATTGAACCAATTACTTAAAAAATTATCAAATATAAAATTTTGTTGGAGGTGACAGTTTTTTTTATTATCCAAAAGGAAATTTATTTTCCTATATTTGATAAAAATAGATAATTGTCTAATTTTGGAGTGTTACTCTCAATAGTAATACGTCAGTAATAATTTCCGAGCTAAATGGGAGTTTCTTCTTTTTAACAGGAACAGGGGGGGGGGTACGTATGCCGGTCAGTTTGTACGCCCGTATGCTCTGGGAAACGTGGCGATAAAATAATTCTTTTCCTCTGCAATTTTAAAGGTATTGTTCTCTCCTTAAAATGTGCTTATTGTGGTTTTCAAACTACAATAACTGTCAGTAAGAGGAAAGTCTCTGAGTTTTAAAATTTCGCTAGCAACGTTTTAAAACTTAATTTAGATTTAAAATTATGATTTCCCCCCATAGCTAACCTTCCATTAGGTGCTTGTCTCTAAGTGGTGTATAAATAAACATATTTTTTCTTCCTCGCTCCACGAAGACAAGGATTTGGATGTTCTTTAGGTAGCTTCCGATTCGATGAGTGTGCCCTAGGCAATTGTTCCACTTGAGTCCCTGACCGTGGAGGTGTTATTTCACATGTAGGGTTTAAAGGACCCTTCATTTCATTTATTATTAACATATATTTATTATTTATATCAGTATGTTTATTTTTATACCGCTAGTTAGTTTAGTTCAGCGTGCTTTATGCCAATTCAGTTATGTTTTAGTTTTCATCCATATTGTTATCTGTCTATGTATAATTCTTGACTGCTTCTCTGCGGCGTATTTTTTTTCATTCTTCGTGTAACTATTACACGTTATAATATGTCACAACTTAAGCTCATTTACAATTATTCTTATTTTAGAACTATGAATTAAATAAAATATTCGATATATCAAAACCTGTCGCAAAATTATTTTAGTGTCCTTTAAAATTATGTTTGATGTTTAATTTAATTATTCAAAAACAAATTGAAACCCCAGAAGAGCAATTGGAAAAAAAACATAAAACTTGGCTATGTACCTGTGAGGTAGATGTGACTATCGGTGTTTGAAACACACATGCGACTAACGGAAGGTTAAGAAAATTGGTAATATCATTTTGGTAGCAAGCGATTGATGTATTTGAAGTTCAGATTTTTTTCGGGTGATTCTTTTTGATTTTTGTTAATTGGGGTTCAACGTACACTATTTTTATTATTCTTTCAAGGGACTAGTTTATGACTAATACGTGTACTCACTAGTGATAGACTGAATTAAATTTGACTAAAAGTAGTTTTTGTCGAAATAGAAATCCACTATAGCGCCTAACTATGTGCTTCTGTTCAGGTTTTGATTTCCCATTCAGGGTGAAAATAGCTTCTGTACGACCAAAAAAGTTATGACATATAAAGTTTTTGTTGGCAGTGACAATTTTCACATTATTATATTTCTATGTTATGTTTAATGGTAGTTGTTAAATTTGGGTCCAAAATACGCTTGAATAGTCAAAACGTTGACTATGATTGGAGTCAACTGAATATCATAAACATCAATTAAAATTCATTCTTCTCACTTCTTTAGATTTTCGAATAGGACATTTAATAATACAAATGTTTAAGTTCGGAGATATGTTTCAAAATAGAGCTGTCAATCGAGACTTTTAAAGAAAGTCGCGCTTTAAAAAACAATTATAGATTTTTTAGTTCTAGGGGATCTCCAGTTCTCACGATCCCACCCGTGCTTTAACTTTCGTCAATCAAAATGGAGAGTCGGAGAAAAAAAAAAAAGTAACATCCCATTTCTTCAGTTAGTTTCACTAGACGGCATGATACATTCCGACTCACTGCTACAGACCAATGCTTTCTTTTCCTTGTTCGTCACTCACACTGGACAGTTTCCAGTGCACAGTAAATAACAAAAATGTTTAAGATTTAACAGATGATGATTTGATTGGCAACTTGCCTTGTAAAAAAATATATAAATAAATACGCTTGAATACGAGGGTGGTCTGAAAAGTTTCCGACCTAACAAAGCTTTTATTTATTTTATTATCATCTTCATGTTGAGGTCGGAAACTTTTCAGACTACCTTTGTAGTCAAAACATTGACTATGAGTCAACTGAATATCATAAACATCAATCCGAAATTAAAATTCATTCTTTTCAATTCTTTAGATTTTCGAATGACCTAAAACTAGCAAATCTGTCACACAGAGGTCTGTTTATTTTATTTATTACATTGTTACCTATTTTTTTATTTATTAAATGCTATAATGCATAACAAAATTATTTATGTGTTGTTTTTGCATCTGATGTGTTTTGATTAATAGTCCTGAAGATGCCTAAATAGATGAAACGTACATAAATTGTAAAAACTAATAATATTTGTAAGCAAATTGAAATAATATATGTATGAAAAAATTTTTTTTTTTCACGAGAAGGCTTCAGGGCTATAAATGGAAGAAAATATAAGTGGAAAATTTTTCTTCAAGGTGGTTTTTTATGTTTTTGGATTTTACGATGAAGTACAGTTTGTTGTCATGTTCTTAAAAATCATTATTAAACTTTTTTATAGTGATAAAATTACAATCTACCTTATTGCGTAGTAAATAATTGGGATAAATAAAATTACTTAAAAATAAGAAATATGTTTCACTGTCTAGGGGCAAAGGGTTAATATTCGTTCCTAATTCTGTACAACCTCCCCCAACACAGTATTACTTCATATACACTTATTTCATACATAGTGAAAGGAGTTTTTTAGAAATTTTTTTTTTTTTTATACATATTGGGTTTGGGATTGATCTCTAAAATTAACAGTTACCATTTAAAATTGTTATTACAAATTGCTGTATAAGACGATAGAACAATGGGAAAAATTAGCGTTGAAAATGTTTTATGTCGCTCACAGGTCTGTTTATTTTATTTATTGGATTGTTACCTTTTGTTTTATTTATTAAATTTTTTTATGCTTGTAAGTTTGAACGTTACCACCAAACTTCGGCACATATGCTACATGTCCCTACAGAGCGCGAGAGGATCGAATGACGCGCCGAGTTGTAACCTCCTGAATATGGTTACTCTTGTTAAGACAATGGTCAACACTTATTATCGACAACTGTATTGATTCAGGTTAGTTATAAGTTTTATTTGTTTATTTTAATATTTGTAGCGCTAGCTAATGTGTACATATGTTTAATATTACAGTTCTAAACTGCATCTCCTATTGTTCGATTTATAACCTGAGAACCTCCACCCCCTTTAAGTTTCTGAATTCGAAACTTACATGCATAAAAAAATTATTTGTATGTTCTTTTACATCTAATGTGTTTTGATTTATAGCCCTGAAAATGCCCAAATAGGCGAAACGTAGATAAATTATAAAACTAAAATTAAAATTTGGAGAAACTGTATTTTGTGAAAATTTTGTGCTTTTCATATAGTTTTATTTCAAAATACAGGTGTCTTTATTTAGAGTGTTTACTTGTTGGAATATCATAATATTATTACAGAAATAAAAAAAAAAAAAAAAAAATTGCTAGTTTTAGCTATTTTTTATATCGACGTTTGTTTTTGTGGTTGTGTGTTTGAGGTTGGATTTAAGGGGTGTTGTACTGTACCCAAATGGTAATTGTACTTCTAAAATATAAACCAACCCCTTGAATTTAATAATATAAAAAAAACCCACCTCAGTCACTAATTAAACACCGAACTAATTTACGAGATTTAGCCATAACTAGTTGAAACCTGCGCCAACTTGGAAATTTTTATTATACATAGTGCACTCCTATTAATTTGATATTGGTTAATAGCATATTCAGACATTGAGTCTGAAAACAGTTAAAAAACACCACTTATTCAGCACATTCCTGCTTTTGTTTTTGGTTAAGGTTTTATTGTCTTTCACCCTTTCATTTTATGTACATGGGCTCATTCCGTACAGTTGCTACAAGCCAGAGTCTCTAAGCTAAAATACGCTTAATACTTTAAACTAAAATATCCACTTATATGTAGGAAAACTGAAACAAAAATAACCTAAAACTAAAATACTGCTTTTAAGTTCTTAAGGATATAGTCAATGTCTTTATGTATCTCCTTCCAAGTTAAAACGTTAATTATTGTTGCTACTCTTACAATTTTCAAAGTACTTCGTTTTTATACGTTATAAATAATGTCAATCTCAGTGGTAACATGTACCACGCCTAGATGAATTATGGTTTTTACCTGAACATGTGTGACTAGGAGATATTTTCCATCCACATTAAATCAGTCAAATTTTAATGAATAAGAATATATTCGATTATATTGACTGGGTAATGCCCAACTATAGCTCGTGTGGCACGAATAGGTATTGAAATATAACGTCAAAGTTTTTCTAACAATCAAAGGAGAATTTTACAAATCACAAAAGTTATAAACATTTACTGAAGAATACTCACTGTTTTCACACGTTTCTAAAACGCCCATCAAACTGTGACGAACCATGCTACTTTCTCAATTTATCTTTTAACGAGGTGAAGACCATCTCCAACAAGAGGTGGTAAAATAATCGATTCGTCTTACTAATCGAATTTCAAGGTCAAAACAGACTTTGTAGTTCAGTTGTAAGAGAAACTTACCACAACCTCACCATTATTAATAATAATAAAAACAGATTTTTCTTTTATATCAATCATAAACTCAATAGGAATTCTTTTAAAATATATGTATATTTATATATAAATAAAATGAATGAATGGTGATGAATGAAGATTGAGAGATAATTATCGTACTCCTTGCATGTTACTTAAATACTTGCTGTTGTGGCCACCTCTTAATTACAAATAATTAAAAGTTCCCTTCTTCTTGGATCATATTATACCTATCTATGTTCCCATATTTGTTGTTAATAAAAGGTAACGACATCAGTGAGAGTGGGGGGAACGAGCTATTGGGGTAAACAGCCGCAGGTGGGGGGACCCATCCCCACCTCGGCTGGCCACCTGGTGGGGGAGACCCATCCCCACCATGGCTGGGTGCCCTATATAATAACCAAATTATTATATATATGCACTCCTTAATATGCATCTGCGAATGCAGCACGAGGAGACAGCTGTAATTCCAAATTTATTTATTTATTTTTGTCATTGTATATATATTATCAATAAAGAGGTTTTGAAAGAAAAAAAAAAAAAATTAGCATAACGAACTGGACCGTCACTTGGAACACTACTCTCTCCTCTCTCTCTGCACTGACACTTGCTGCTCTACTCAAAACCATGGACTTCTCATTCAACTACCTCTGAATCTCTCTCTCCTAACCTCGCTATGTTTTAGTCTGGCGTTGTCAGACCCCACACCTTCCTAGTGGGAATCTCAGCCTTCGTCTCGCTAAAACTAGCATCTCCTTGGGAGAGACCTCCCCTCGCGGACGACGGTTGCCGTGGCCCAAAAAACTTACCAGTAGCGTCTTCCACGGCAATCCAGTCTGCTTCTTTCCGGTTCACACTCGCCTTTGGGATCCGGACGGTTTTTGCCTACCCTTACACACCGATTTGTGGTCATTTCAAGACCACATAAACTATAATACTTATAAACCTACCCTGTTCCTCTTCTCCTGAACATAGTGGTTTGTCGGGGCGCACACCTTCTAAAGATCTTATGGAGTCAGATCAAAACGAATTAGGCTGCCCGCCGACTAGGCCGGCAGCCAGGGTGAAAACCACAGGTCCACCCGCCTTATCTCTTTCTTGGCGCTCGCCGGACGGCGGCTAAGAGGTTGTAGCGACCCTAGCCCGCGGCGGGCGTCTCCGCCCCACCTTGGGGGCTCACATATCTGAGCCCGACACTTACTAAATAATTTTGAAAGAAATACTTTATGGTAAAAAAATACTATATTAAATTAAATCATTGCAGGAAATGCATTAAGCACGTGAGTTATATAGTAGGTTCCCAAAATTTTATTTTTTAGAATATCTTTGATTTTTTTGCTTCAGTGCTCTGCTACGTTAAGCAAGATGAAGGGTTAATTTATACAAATGCTAATATATATTATGTATGGTAATATATTCAAATGTAGGAAAAATAATGTATCTTTTTATCAATAGATATATCTTTCTTTTATCTAACTTACCCTCAGTACCACGCTTCTATCCCCCAGTAGAACAATTAAAATATTTTGTTCAATGGGATGTCATTAAATTATTTGTACTACTTACATTTGATTGCTCTATCATTGGCAGTACTGGTATAATAAAATTGACGAATATTTATTTATAGAAATTTATTTAGTACAAATATCATACTATATAATATACAATATGATACGTTCTTATTAAAAATTATGAATATTTACATGGCTTATGCAGTAAATCTTTTAATTTATGATTACGTATACAGCGGTGTTTTAATTCATGGGGTGCCTCAAGAAAGGTCCCAAGCCCTCATTAGTCTAAGTCAGAGAAACAAGTGAGTGATCAGTTCTCGGGGAAAGAAGAGAGTGAGGGAGCTTTTTCATCTCTGGTTTTTTAAGGGAAAATTTTCTTCATCCCCTCTCCTCCGGGTTCACAAATCGATCCATGTTCTCGAGCAAAAAATAAAAGGTCCCCTCTTTGACCTATTCTCTCTACTTTGTATGAAAGGGGGGGGGATTGCTTCATATCTTCTTTGACTGAGCGAGTTGAGGGAATTGGAATCTTAACATATTTCTGTTTTATGAGCACCGGATGACCTGTTCCACCTCTACTCTATTCGTAAGTGGGCAAAGGGTAGTATTGCTTGTCCTCAAGCCCTTCTTTATGGCCGTCGGCAAAAAAACTCAAATCATCATGGGCGATAGTCGATTTATATTTCTTAGCGCTATTATTTATACATAAAATCTACGTGGTGGGTTAAGTATATAACAGCTCAATCATAGGAAACAATCAGGCAGTTAAATCTTAAACATATTTAAAAGAGTCTTCATTGGGTTATAAAAGCTCACATTCAAATCGTTTTCGCAACCTTAACTCAATTCATGCTTACATAGACACATGGTATTATGCATATTAATTCCATTTGATACTCCAATAATGCGGAAAACCAAACCAATCTCATGATGAATAATGTGGGGTCAACAATAAATTAAAAATACTTATTTTCCGATCTTATTGAGTAGGGTATCTAAGTAATAAGTCCAAAAAAACTTCTTAACTTTTTCACTAACCGCTTCTTCCAATTCCGCTCTGGCTTAGAATATTCTAACTACTATCCCTTAAAAGCAGGAGTTCCACAGGGCAGTGTCCTGGGTCCCATCCTCTATAACCTATAAACAGGTGATGTCCCCTCTACCCCCAATACCTTCTTGGCCACATTTGCAGATGACTCTGCAGTCTTGTCATCCTACTCAGACCCCGATATAACCATCAAAAACACCTTGATGAAATCGAGTATTGGTGCAACCAATGGTGGATCAAAGTTAATGAAGCAAAATGTTCCCACATTACATTCACCCTCCGTCGCAAGTCTTGTCCAATAGTTTATTTTGATTCCATTCCTCTCCCTGTACTCAAGACAGTACGATGCTTAGGCTTCCATCTCGACAAACGACTGACCTGGAACCCACATACGAGGATAAAAATACGCTTTGGACAAGTGTATAGACTACTTCAAAGGACATCCTATTTCTCAATAGAAAATAGATTACTAATTTACAAAGTTATACTTAAGCCAAACTGGACATACAGAATAGAGCTATAGGAGACAGCAAAAAAGTCAAACATCAAGCGTATCCAATCCTTTCAATCAAAAGTCCTGAGAACAATAGTAAATACCCCTTATTACGTCAGCAACAAAATACTTCATAACCATCTTAATATACCTTGCATTCTCAAACTCATCCCTTCCAAGTTCATGAAATTCGAAATAAAGTCCAGGGATACCCCCAAGCGATGGAAAGTGAGCTAAGGACCTAAATATAAGGAGCAGGGATCAGGAAGATCTTTCACGACACTCCTGCAGCCACATTGCAGCTACATTGTCTGGGGTTAGGGATCCCCAAATTCACCCGCAGCGTTTTTCCTGACCTTCCTGACTATCGAGAAAGGGACTAGGGTTAAAAAAAAAGTTAAGACTAAATATTTTAAAAGCCACTTCCGCTTTCATCTCCGAGGAAAGTTGCAGGGATGGCGCATACTTGAAAATGATCTTGCTAGATGACCATTATTTTCGTAGCACATTAAGTAGGTTATCAAATTAAAGATAATTTATTACTAATTAATGAAATGTACTGTGTGTTAGGATTAGTGGACTCCAATTTTTAAAGAGTCCGATGCAATAATACAATTTATGTCGGTGGAAATTAAAATGATATAAATGATTGTTTCCTCTTCAAGCAACTAGTAACAAAACTATTAATAATTTCAAAGAGTGTTTTTTTAGTATGATTAAAAGTCTTACTGAACTGCGGGAGTTTGATTATCCTACAAACTTATAAGAGGGAAGTAATCCAATAGATTTAATCAGTATAATTATTGGAGCAAAGTGATTGCGGATTATATCGGCAGTCTGGTTTTTATTTCTGTGTTGGCACCTATACGGCTGGAGCTCGTATGGAAATCGCACCCGGTGAACTATTCGTTTTATAGTTGCCAGACATATCCAGTGTACTAAACCAGTCCGCTCTGTCTGATTGCTTCGAGGGATTTTTATAGACCAGTCGGTTCTTCTGGCACTTAAGTGTAATGGGAACTACTAATCCCCCTTCATGGCCAAATTAACTTTAGTGGAGTAATTAGAGGTATTATAGTTTTGCATGTAGTTTTCTTTTATGCTTATCCCATACTAAAATCAAAAGCATCACTGTGAGGGCAGTTAGGGCTTTCAAAATTATTTATTTATTAATCAGCTTTGTTATGATAAAACTAAAATCTGCCTTATTGGGAAATAATTAATTGTGATAAATGTTTTCATTGATACCATATTTACGATTTTTATTCATACAGTATTTACAGCCCAGAGACCACCCAAATCCACAAGGTTGCCACCTTCCTCACATGGGAAAGCGGAGTCTTAGGAAGTCCCGCACGCTCCTCCGTCACCCGCGTCACCGGATAAGAGCCAGTGGAGGCTGATGAAGAGCGCCAGAGCCACAGACCCTCAGGGCATGATTGGAGAAACTGGCCATTCCCAAGACTCCCACTGTCACGCATTTATAGCAGGCCACGAGGCCACTCCGTTTTAGCCTCCGAGGAGGATTATAGGGATGAGTGGTGCAGTACAGTGACTATGCTAGGGGATTAGGGTGGCTGGATAGGTTATTTCGAATTTCATGAACTTGGAAGGGATGAGTTTGAGAATGCAAGGTATATTAAGATGGTTATGAAGGGTTTTGTTGCTGACGTAATAAGGGGTATTTATTATTGCTCTCAGGACTTTTGATTGAAAGGATTGGATACGATTGATGTTTGACTTTTTTGCTGTCTCCTATAGCTCTATTCTGTATGTCCAGTTTGGCTTAAGCATAACTTTGTAGATTAGTAATTTATTTTCTATTGAGAGATGGTATGTCCTTTGAAGTAGTCTGTACAGTTGTTCAAAGTGTCTGTTTAGTTCTTGTGTTTTTAGCCTCGTATGTGGGTTCCAGGTCAGCCGTTTGTCGAGATAGAAGCCAAGTACCGTACTAACTTGGATATAGGGAGTAGAATCGAATTTAAATAAGCTAGTGGACAAGACTTGCGGCAGAGGGTAAAGGTAATGTGGGAGCATTTTGCTTCATTAACTTTAATCCACCATTGCTTGCACCAATGCTCGATCTCATCAAAGGTGTTTATTGAAATTAAAAAACTTAATTCACCACCCACCTGTGAAAATGTTTATTGCAACAGGGTGGGGAAAAAAAACAAAAAAACTCTGCGATGTGATAATTATTTTAGTTGATTAACAAGAAAAATGTTTAACTTACAATATTATACTTAACATTTAACAAACTCAAAAAAATAAAAGCTTCATGAAATATTTCATCATCCATTTTATGATACTTACTTCAAAGATATCTTCCAAATCTTTCATTACCTTCCTTCGTGCCTTCCACGAATAAGAAAGGTATACGTTTGAGAATCTTCAGCTACCCCAACAAATAGAAAACTGAAAAACCCCCCCGATTGTAAAACCTATATTTTCTCCAACTCCAAAACTAAATTTACCCCGATTTACACACGTTTAGTAACACATCAGAAAAAAAAAACTACTCTTTCAAATGTATTCCATGTTTTTTTTGCATTCCAGTGCATTTTTGATGTTTAAAGAGATAAGAAATTGACCGGAGCCGTCTATTTTTTATAATTCAACCGACGGGACTAGAAGCACAGTAGTAGGATTTGACGATGTGCATTTTCCTCTGGAAAACAACTATCAGTATACCCTATGCAGTAACTTATAAGTTATAACACTACGATATGAAGATATGTTTATTAAATTATATATATTAAATAATTAATGATATTATTTTAGATGTATTAGAAAGTAAAACCTCGCAGAAAAATATCTCGCTGTGTGAACAGGGGTTGCGAAAAAGTAGCTAGTACGTTTTTCATGAGAGTTTCGATTTCAAATGATTTCAATGCCCTTTTGTGATTATAAATTTATTAATCTCTAAACATATTGTAACTAATATTAATCAGAAAGTAACGACCTATAATCTGATAGCGCACTCATATTATAGGAAAATATTTATGTTTTTATCACGAGGTAATTGATTTACGATCCATAATTATTTTCATGAGCTTCCTATTTTTTTTATACCATCATCTGGAACTATTTTTTAAAAACGCTAATTTTTCACGATATTGTCTTCATGTTTCACACTCTTCGGTCTCTGTGAAGAGGAAAGGGAGTAAAAGTAAATAAAATCCTCTGACAGAGGAGGGTGGGGGGACTTCTCAAGACTCCACTTCCTCTTTCTCATGCGAGGGAGGTGACGACCATGTGGATTTGGGAGGTCTCTTGGCTGTTTGTAAATACTGTATAAATGATCAAGTGAATGCACATTGTAAATATAGTATGAATGAGGACATTTAGTCACATTTATCACAATTACTTAGTTGCCCAATAAGGCAGATTGTAATTTTATCACAATAAAGTTTATATATCGTATCGTTACTCACAGTAAGGAGACTGAGCACTGGTTTCATGATTAGAGAGAGACCTTAACACCTTTGTCGAATAAAAAGTTTTAGAAATAATGACAACACATAGTCATATAGTGAAAGAAAAATGAACTTTTTTTTTAGGGGGGTATTTAAACTGGCAGAGTGTACAAAGCCGGTGTAATTGTTTTTGAAATTTAGCCCAAATAGCCAATATGGGAAGTTAAAAAAGTTAAATTAAAGAACATATTTTTTATTTAAGTATAAAAAGTAGAAAGAATAAAAAGGTTTATAAATTAATTTATTTGCTGTTATTCTTTGTGTTATAATTTTGCAATATTATTATTATTAAATAATGAGAATAAATCATCACTGGATTGATGATCGTTCTGTTTCCGACTTACTTTCCCAGGGGTCCGGTTTCTGGACGCAAATGAGAACGAAGAACGAGGACTAGCAACGAGTAAGTAAATAAGTTAAATTGAAACTCGGACGTGTTTGTAGCTGGAACACATAAAGGAACCTAACACGCTGGTGGAGATGGAAAGGTTGGAGCTAATAAGTTATTTTACCGTTCCATAAGATCCTTATACTGGCGTGCCGGGTTATGGTAGATAAGCCGGCTGGAGCTGGAGTCAGCTGATAACAGTTCGGTAACACGCGCTCGTAAAAAAAACTATTTACTTATGGGGAATTACGTGATTGGAGCACAACTAGCACTTTGAGAAATAATTAAGGGACGTTAAACAATTACTTGGGAACTAAAAAAATCATCATGATCAGAAGGGTATGAACTTAAACGTATTGAAGTTTATTAATTATAAAATTTGCAATTTTACTCAGAAGAACCTCTAAAATAATACACGGTGTAGTCACTGAGACCATACAGGTATTTACCCTGGAATTATTTTTTTTTTGGTGGTAATAAAATAAGTGATGGATTGCTGATTAATAATAATATGTGATAGGTGTTTGTGCTTTACTTGACTAAAATTAAAATGTCATTAAAACTGTCAGTAAATATGATATAGTTTTTCAGAAACCGAATGTGTTATCGATGCTTTATTTCTAGAACTAGTTCTTCTTGTTTGTGTTTTTTGTTTACCAGTATTGAATATTTGTAATATAGCGGATTCTTCTGCAATTTGCACATTTGGCCTTACTTCTGATCACACTAGTATTTCTTCACTGGAATCCCTAAAATTTTATTCTTTTTTTCAAAATCATCATTTTTTATTTGTATAAAAACCTAAAAACAAGTGCTGTCTTGTTTGTGCTTGTTTTTTACCAGTATTTAATATTCATAGTATAGCGGATTCTTCTGCAATTTGCGCATCAGAGTTTTTATCTACCTGTGACACATTTGGCCTTACTTCTGAACACACTAGCATTTCTTTAAGTGCTTTAGCTGTATAAGTGAATGCGCTTAAGAAAAAAAAAAGTATGAATACGAAATGAAACGTCACTTTCACGTTGTTGTTTTGTTTTTTTTTCCACCTGTGAAAATGGAACAAAGGAAAAAACCAATTGCGCTTTCATTGGACTTGTAGCAGGAAACAAGTACAGCTTTGAGTAAACGGAACGACCCATCTCCAGCGAAGATAAGTGCCCTGGGTTTTATTAGTGCTCCGGAGTGCCCTAGAGGTTGGTACGCTTTTTGGTTAAGCTGGTCACTAAGAGGCCCGAGGCTATAACCAAGCCAGTGGTTTCACTGTTTCTCCTTTCACCCAAGATGGCAGGAGCAAAAAAATACAACCAAGAGAGGCTAACTCCTGATGCTACCGAATTAAGTGTTTTCTGTTGAGTCCTTTCCGACCGTGCATTTAATTTTAAATCTTGGATAGCCTTCCCGAAGCTGTTCCAAAGTGTGCCACGTATCTCGTACGGTTCCGAGAGAGTATGTTTTTAGCTCCCTCTGTCTTAAAATTCATTCGTTTTTATTGTTTTTTAAAGAAATATATTCGCGTTTATTGAAAATTTTAATTTTAATATGTATTTCAGTTCGTGTGACCGTGACCGATGAGTACATAACCGTGGAAATCAGAAATTTAAATAGTTTACGAACTGAGATGATTATGGAACGCTTGAGTGTCAGCGAAAGAGAATTGACTTTTTCACATTTTATTAACTATTGGCGCTGCTAGGAAATAAGTAATAGTGATCAAATATTCTATTCAAGTCTATAATATTTACGAAACGCCACCCAGAAATAAACCAGCACCACATAAAGTTCAGTAACGAAATCATATTGTCGAAAACAAATGTACGATTTTTGATTACACTTGATAGAAGAATAACTTATTCTATGCATACAAACATCATTAAACCTAAGGTGTAAAATACTGCACACAAAATATCCCCTATTTTAATAAAAACTTAAATTAAACACAAAATAAACTATTAATATATAAACGGTGTGTCCGATCAATAGTGTGTTGCGCATGCCCGGTTTAGAGCTCAATATGTAATTTAAATTACAAAAAACTTCAAGTTGTACAAAACTACCAATGGACAATAAAGAACTTCAGTTCCGAATTCACTCACTCACTCATTCTTTATATATAGGGTGTCCCATAATCAACGAAAGACTGGAATTTGCCGCCATTTGTGCACTAAAGTGCTGGCAACCCTAAAAAAAAAAACAATTGACAGCTGACAATTTAGGGTTAGTAAAAATGGAGCGTTACACGATAGAACAACGTGTCTTTATTGTTGAACATTATCTCAAAAATAATGAAAGTTTGACGACCGCAGTTCGAAAATTTCATTCAAACTATGGTCGGAATAGTGTTTTGACTTCATCTGCTGTGAAGTGATTAATTGAAAAATTTAGGGAGACTGGATCAGTTGGAGACACTAAAACCACTGGTCGTCCAAAAACAAGCCGTTCAAATGTCAATATCGAAGCGGTGCGAGAGAGTGTTGTTGAAAAGCCAGGAACATCAATTCGGCGTCGTAAACACAGTTCTCTGTGCCGAAATTGGATGATATTAATGTGGCCAATATGTTCTTTCAACAAGATGGTGCCAGCCCATGAAACAATTCAAATACTGCATGAGACATTTCCAGGTCGTGTACTCTCTCCTTTCGGGGATCAGAATTGGCCCCCTAGATCGTGTGATTTAACACCTTCAGATTTCTTTTTATGGGGTTATTTGAAGCCAAAGGTGTATGTCAACAAGCTCACATCCACCCGTGCATTAAAAGAAGAAATTTAACGCTGCATCAACGAAATTCAACCACATTTATGCCAAATGGTCATGGAAAATTTCGACAAAAGAGTGCGTATGTGTTAGCAAAGTCGTGGAGGCCATTTGCCCGAAGTGTTATTCCATAAATAACCCTATCCTATAAAAATAACAACAAAAATACTAAAAACTTTGTTTTCTATTTAAATCAAAGCTTGCGTTAATTCTGGGACACCCTTTATATACAAACACAAACTCTCTCATTCACACACGATTGTTGCCACCTTCAGTGAGCCAGGCAGAGAGCCACAGACGCTCGGGACTTATTTGGAAAAATATGTGGAAAAACACTAAATGTCATGTATTTACTATTTACTATAGTTCGAGGCCGCTCCAACTTTGATCTGAGGAGTAAAATAGGGATTGTAGACGGGGAGCCGAAAGGAGTTGTGTACACATAATACATGAGGAGCGCATTCTATCAATTTTTTAATTCAAAACAGCTCAAATATTAATATTCAGGATGTTGCAGGTCTATTTTATGGTCTAATTTTTTACTATACCCCCTCTCAATATGTATCAAAGAAATTGAATGAGCACATGACATACAGTCATTTTAATGGTTATTTAATAACAACAGGAAATTTTCATGATCATAAAAGTAATAATAGGCTGTTAAATGAAATAGAAATGATCGTTATTAATAAAAAACAATATTGCAGTCCAGGTGCAAAGGTGGCTCCTATCCAGATAGAGGCTGAAAAAGGGGCCTTACCTTACGAAAGCTACGTAGTTCTAATTCATATAACATATATGTTGGTCAATCCCTTGACCCGTGGCTGAGAATCAAAGTTTTTGACCCCCCCCCTCTCTTTGGAGTGCCAAAAATTTAAGGCGTTCTGAATTTTCGGAAGTTTTTCGGTCATATATTTTTATCAATGCGTCTCAGAGGGAAAAGTTGTATACTGTTAAATTGTCTACAACATTATGTAGAATGTAAAGATTTACTCAGCATCAAACTGACTTCGACAACTTCGTTGACCAACCAAAGAACCAAAAATGGTACTTTTTCAAAATTTCGTTTAAAAGTTTTAAACAACGAAATTTCAGGATCCACAAGTTATAATGAAGATATTTGTCTCTATAACCGACCGTTGAGGAGATATAAGTGAAAAACTCTATAGTAATTTTGAAAAAGTACCATTTTTACGAAACGTTTGTAAGTTTATTGAAAATTGAACAGTCAACAACCTTTTCCCTAAAATGCATTGATAAAAAGAGGTGATCGAAAAATGTGCGAAATTTCAGAACGTCAAAGATTTCTGGCGTGTTAGGACTAGGGAAGGGAAGGGTAAAAATCTAGGATTCTCAGCAGCGGGGTAAGGGTAAGGCTTAAAAAGGTTGCCTTTACTCGCTGGACTTTGGTGCCTGCTATATTTTTAATAAAAATAATTATTTTTATTGATGACGTTTATTTTTATTTTATTTAACACCCTATCGTTTATCATTAGGAAAGCTTCCGATTGGTTTTAAACAACTATAAAACTGGCATATCATGTGCTCAATCGATTTCTTTGATACATAAGGGGAGGGGTATAGTAAAATCAGATCGTAAATTGGACTGGTAACATTCAAGCTGTATCAAGTGATACACTGCGATCCTCATATTTTGCATCCATTGTCTGTAAATATGATGCCTCTATTGGTGAAACTGGATAATGGTTACGCTGGAGTATTTGGGTGATTGCATACGTTTTGATGAAGTTTCTTTAGTTTCCCTTCAAAGGCGTTTTGAGGTATTTAAGAAGGGTCCTGTTGCTGACGTAATAAGGATAACTATTGCTCTCAGAGATTTAGATTAGAATGATTGGATTTGAATGGCATTTGGCCAAATGCCATGTCATCTAAACCCGAAATTTTGAAGGATTCATGTGTAACTTTCTAAATGAGGAGTATTGTCTGTTCTTTGAAGGAGCCTACAGGGTTGCCTGTAGCATCGGTTCAGTTCTTGTGTTTTGAGTCTTGTATGTGGGTTCGATGTTGGTCTACATATCCCTCAATATAGGGTAAGATAAGAATAATTATATTAAGATTAATTGATTAACCTGTGATAAGAGAATATTTTAAAATTCATCTCTATCCATGGCCAGCTCTTCCACCATGTTCTGGAATGTTCTCTTTCATTATTACTAGTTCTTGGTATTCTTCTTCCGGCACTCCCCATCCCCCAATTCTAATATACTTGATTTCGATAATTTGACAGAACATTTTAATTATTATCTCAAACGTGTTCTTTTGCTTTCGTTCCTCAACCTTAGACGTCTTGATCTGTTGGTAATTTCCAGTTCAGATGCTTACATCTTTTTCAATGTCTCGAGGCGGTGGTTCACGGAATATTAGCAAATAGTTTCAACGAGCATTTAATGGATGTTTCTTTTGAGGTTTAATGTTTAACACAGAATACATAAAAAAAATATTCCTGGACAAAGTTTTTTATGAATAATAATGACGTATAAATGAAAAATTATTTTCTGGCAAAAATATTTACGTATTAGATCATAAAGAAAAATGACAAAGTAAAGTAAAGTGAAAACCTCTATTAAAAGATAAAATATTATACAAATACGTTAATACAGCAATAAATGGATCGACATAAAAGAACAAAAATATTATGAAGTCTGTACGATAGAACACAATATTCAAGGATAAATACAAAATTAAAAGCTAATAATGACGACAAAGAAAGTGTCAACTAAACACCTGGATTTTTATAGTAAACAATGAAAAAAGAGAAATGAAAAGAATAAATTAGCAACCGTCTGGATGGAGAGCAGCTGCCAGGAGCTTTTGACGCAATGAGCATAGCCCATCACGTTCACACATACACCGTCAAAAATTGTCATTTTGTCACTGAAATATATGAAAATTGCACTTGATAACTTCAATAAATCTTTTTTGAATTATTAAATTATTAAGTATGATAATTATTATGTTTTATTACAGTCCTCTGCGGACAAAAAAATGTATGTCCAATGGTGCCATAAATCATAACGGATCCTAATTTATGACAAGATTGCCGAACCGTTGTAAATTTCGGCACACGTAGGTTGGTGAATAACAGTACAAAATATGGGGAAAGCTCGTCTTCTCATACCTCTGTAACCATGGGCGGAACATCAAAAAGACAATACAAATAGACACATGTATTAAAGTACCCATCACTACTAAGGCCAGGTAATTTTAGAAATACGGTCCCTATAATTCGGTGCGTTTTTATATCTTAAAAAAAAAACAGCATTTTATAGCCTTCGAAACCTACTTACGGAAACTTTGATTACGAAAAACATTAGAATACGCCAAAGTTATGTAACATTTACCATTGCACAATTGCATGAAAACCTATAACACTTTAATTAAATAAGTTCAAATAGAACTTAAATCAAAATATAAACAACTAAATAAAATTGTTGTATTTATGTGAGAAGTCATGATAAATAAATACTTTTCGTCATAATTTATTTTTTACGTATTTATCAAGACCGGATGTGGTATTTAATTTTAATACGTATACAACTGATAAATTATTATTTTATCGTCAATTCACGATATACCAACAGTAAAATCTAAGTATTCAGCGTAAATTTTCTTAATAAACCCTAATGTTTTTCAGGTATCAAAAAAAAGGTGAGAAGCCTTGATAAATAAATATTTTTCTTCATAATTTGTTTTTTATGTATTTATCAGGACCGGATGTTATATTTAATTTTAATATGTAGTATACAACTGATAACTTATTATTTTTTCGTCAACAGTAAAATCTAAATACTCAGCATACATTTTCTTATTGTACCCTAATGTTTTTCAGGTATCAAAAAAAATGTATGGTAGCTACAAGGTTTAATAACAATAAAAAATATTTTTAAACATTATGGATGGATACGGGAAGCCCGATATCGTCAGATCAATAACTGTCTGCGCATGTGCTGTAACTCAGGACCCCGCCTTTTATGGCTGTAATAAAAATCACTGCTTAATTCAAGTGTTTAAAAAGTAATTTTCGATCCCGTCCGAACAGTTCGTGCGTGATAACTTGTAAAATAAGTTGCCTTATTATCAAAAGGTGTGGATAAAATCCTTCCAAATCTTATTAACTATTAGTTTGTTGCAACGTTTTGAACCGATATCTGTCTGATGAACGTTGTGACAGACTAACAATTAGTAATATTTAGAAGGATATTACGCACACCTTTAATAATAGTCAACTATTCCTTCGAAATATCATATTTGAAAGAACCTGCCCTCTGTCCTCATCGATTACGATAGGGGTTGTAAAACTATCACGAATCAATTGTTTTATATTTAAATGTATTTCTTCTTTAATTTGTGCACTTTTTTTCACTTTCCGTTTAAGCGATTTCAGTTTCTGTGAGGTGGTTCAGTTCTGCGTTTGGCTCATCGGATTCTTAATTTTAAATTTATAAAATTTATTTATATTTGCAGTATCTCAGTGTTGGATATAAGTTCTTTACATCTAGTTCCAGAATTTCCTAGAAGTTTCCTTATATTGCGTGATTTCAATTTTAATTACCTTTCCGTCCTCTTTCGCATGCGAGGAAGCTGACAATCGCGTGGATTTGGGGGGTCTCTGGGCTGTTTGTAAATACTGTACGAATGAGCGAGTGAATGAAAATTGTAAACATGATATGAATGAGAACATTTATCACAATTGCTTATTGCGCAATAAGGCAGATTGTAATTTTATCACAATAAAGAAAGGTACAATAAATAAAAAAATAAGATTATTTTCAATCGTTTTAGAATTATTAACTTTATTTCTGACGTTTTCTGATCTGAACTTCTTATATAATGTTGTAAAACAACTTTATACTTTAAAACATACATAATATCTATGTTCAAGAACCTCCCGAGTTATTCAGATAAGTCTTTATATATCTTAAAGCAATTTTTCCTGAATAATTTAACGAATGAAGTTCGAACTTTATGAGACGAATTGCCACTTCTCTACCGGAAGCTTGGTGTTCAATTTTACTGTCAAGCCCGAAATTGAAGATATCATTACTTTTGAACAGGTACCGGTGCAATCGTCTTTTGTCTGCAGTCTTCAACATCGCCCTTGAAAACGATCTGAAATACTAATGATATATTTAATAATATTGAAGGATGTAAAAGTACAATAATTTTTTTTTTAATTTTGCATAAATTCTTGATTAGATTATTATTTATTTATTCATCATTTTGTTGCAACGTTCCTAACTACTAAAAATGAACTGTATTTTTTATATTTTTGTTTATGTGAATGTTTCATAAAAGTTTACGTTAAATTTTATTCTCTTATTTTCCAATAATGTTTGGTGAGTAAAAGTAAAACTGTTGTTTAAAAATACTATAGTTAGTTAAAGCTGTGATTTTCTTCGGATCTTTGAAATTCTTCGGATTTTAGCAGTTGTTTCGGTGTGTAGATAATCTATTTTTTAAAGTTTGTGAGGTTTCACAAATATAGCGTTTGGTTTTACAATGTTTGAAATTAATTTTGCATATTACATTCTGCATGTTATAAATTCATATTTTATTTTTCAAGTTAGATAAGTTATTGCTGAGTTTTTTATTATTGTACTAGGAAATTGTGATGTTATAGTGATCATACATTTTGAAAAGCTATGATTATCCTGTTTGTAAGGTTAGGAGTATATTTGGCTTTCTGGCTGTTATGGTGTATGATTGCATCCGGAACGTTTTCATTAGCCATATTTTAAAATGTTTTCTCCTTGTCATTACAATTTATGAAGTATTGAAATCCGTGGTAAGACTGCTGTTTTATTTTTGGTTACAGTAGTTTTGTATGTTAGTTATATTATTTATATTATATAATTATAAGTTTCGAATTCAGAAACTTAAAGGAAGTGGAGGTTGTCAGGTTATTAATCGAACACTTGTAGATGTAGTTTAGAACTGTAATATTAAACATAAGTACACATTAGCTCGCGCAACAAATATTACAATAAACAAATAAAACTTAAAACTAACCTGAATCAATACAATTGTCGATAATAAGCGTTGATCATTGTCTCAACAAGAGTACTGTTATTCACCAGGTTATGGCTTGGGAGTACTTTAATACTAGCGCGCTCTGTACGGACACCTAGCATATGTGCCGAAGTTTGGCGGTCACGTTCAAACTTACATCCCCCCTTTTTGAGACAGAGGGTAAAGCCCTTTAGAATAAGGCACGAGCTTACTAGCATGAAATAATTTTGACTCCTTTTTACGAAATCTACTATCTATTAAAAATATTACCTCTGAGATTTTCTGTTTTATTTTGAAAGGTCCTACTCTGATTGCATCTAATTTATCTCTATTCACTTTGTTACTGTTTTGTATATATACAAGGTCTCCAACTTTATATTCAAACTTTTTAATATTTTTATCGTAATACTTTTTATTTTGGTTATGTGTCTTTTCTGAGTTTTTATAAGCTATTTCCCTATTATTTTCTAAAATTGTAATTTTATTTTCATTTAGTTCGTCAGGTACAAATGATACATCTATTCCAGTTAATAAATAATTGGGGATAAACCCAGTAGAACTATGTATCGTGTTATTATATTCCTTGATACACTTTTCTGCTACAATTGGCCACGATTTATCTCTATTTTCATGAATTTTGCACCTTATTCTGTGCAACTAGTGTTTGATTTGTCCTTTCGTTTAATCCATTAGAAAATGCGCAATCTACTGCTGTAAAAATTAACGTTATCTTTTGTTTATTTACATATTGTTTAAATTGTGCTGAATTTATAGCAGGATATTGATCTGTTAATAATGTTTTTATATTTCCAGCTTTTTCTACTTTCTTGATTAGATTAATAAAATCTTTTGCTATTTGTGTTTTCGAAGTGCTGATATATGCGTATCTTGTGAAATGATCTACTACCAAGTGTAGATATTTTGTTGTACTTTTATTCCCTTTAAATCCTCCTATTGTATCTAAAGATATTATATCTAGTGGTTCTTTTGCTGGACCAAGTTGAGACAAGGGAGCCTTAAATCAACCTATTCTCGATTTATTTTTAATACACGTTTCACAAGATCTGCAAATCAATCTTATATGTTTATACATATTTATAAAAAAAATTTGTGACCTATTTTTAAGATTAATTGTTTCGTTCCTATATGACCTTGATCTTTATGTACACTTTCAATAAGTGAAATACCAAATTCTTCTGTTATCCATATTTTCTCACTCTTATTCAGTATTTTGTAAATTATATTATCATTAATTATGCATTTGTCATCCAATTTTATTAGCTTTTGATTTTCTTTTAAATCTTCCAGTTTTAATAAATTTGATGTTTTAATCGCAGAGTTATCTTCTGTTTCTTCATTTGATTCTAAAACTGGATTTCTGGATAGACAATCTGCCTCCAGATTTTCTTTACCTGAGTTATATACAATCTCAAAGTCAAATTGTGAGATATTATGAGTCATATTATGAGATAGTTTAAAATTTGTAGTAGTTCTGGATCATTACTTTTCTTCACATTAAAATTTTCTAATGGTCTGTAAATACCACAATTGTTTTCCCTATTCTGATACATTGTTATTAAACATTGTTAAACATTATTAAACATTGTTTAAATATTGCTTTTTTTGTTTTCTGAGCATTTGTCAGTTTTCTAGAAAAGAAACATACTGACTTAAGAGATTTGTCTTCTTGTGTTGTTTTAGAATTGCTCCAACTCCTTCAATACTTGCATCAGTGAATATGTATGTTGGAGCTTCTGGATCAAATATTGCTAGTGCCGGAGCTGAGCATAAATATTTTTTTGTTGTATCGAAACAATCTTTACATTGTTCTGACCAATGGAAATCTACATTTTTCCTTAGTAAATTTCTTAAGGGATCTAGCAATGTAGTATGTTTTGGTATATACTCCAAATAGAAGTTTATTTTACCTAAAAATTGTCTAACCTGTTTCTTTGTTTGAGGTACAGGAAACTTTTTAATTGCTGTGATATTGTCATTCATTGGTTTTATATAATTATTTCCTATTTCATGACCCATATAAGTTATCTTGTTTTGTGCAAACTGACACTTTGATTCATTTAATTTAAATCCTTGTTCATGTAGTGCTTTTAATACTAATTCTACATGTTTTACATGGCCCTCATAATTCTTCGAATAATTCTTCGAACTTATCTAGGTTATTTCTTCTAATCACACTTGACAAGACTCTTTGGAATATAGCCGGAGCAGACATCAAACCATATGGCAAGCAATTCCATTGCCAATGACCATGATGGGTTACGAAAGCCAATTTATATTTATCCTTTTCGCGCACTGGTATCGACCAAAACGCCTAATTTACATCCAATTTTGAAATTTTTTTAGTTTCTAGCGCGTACTGTCAGATCATCAATCCTAGGAAACGGTTGACTTTCTGGCACAATTATTTTATTTAGTTCCTTAAAGTCAATACAAAAGCATGATCTTTTTTCTTCTTCTTCCTTAAATACCATAGTGACAGGAGCTGCATAAAGGCTGCTTGATTCTTAAATTAAACCAGCTTTTAATAATTCATCAACTTGCGTTTCAATTTCAATTTTGTCTTGAAATGACATCGGTCATCGGTAATATCGGTCCAGGACTGTGCTGAGAAGGTTTCAATAAAGGAATCATTCCAAGCTTCCCAATTAAACATTGAGTTCTGTTTCCAGAATACATTTTACCAATCTAATGCAGACTTTTCTAAGAATAATCTTATAGCTTCTGCATATTTGTCTTGAGTAATCCCCACTCTAGCACACTCCTGAACGAATAAATTTAGCCATACATTAGCATTTAAATTTTCGCCCTTAAATTTTTCAATAACCACATCTTTAACCCGAGAATACATATGTTTTTCTACGGTACCTGTTATAGCATTGTTTATGTTAGGTATAACCTCTTCTAAATATTCATCATAACATGTTACATTACCTTCTACATCCAAATAAATCTTGCTGAGCTCATCAGTCATTGTTATCACTATTTTTCGAAATTTGTTTCGAATTCTCAAACTCTTCACCACATTCTTCACTACTGTAGTATCGAAGAGTTGTTTATGCTGAGCGCTTGACTGTTTATCTCTAGTGAGTGCATCTCCGATCTCTAGTGCTCTAGTGAGGGTGGCATACCGGAAGAAAATCTCTGTCAGCGAATGATCAACCCACTGTCGGTTCTCAGGCCGAAACTAGAAGTAATAGGATGTAACAGTCAGTATGAGTTTTCAGTTTATAGCTCCATACTCAGTCAGTTATCCATACCATTGCCCATCGCACTTAATTCAAAATTACTCCAGATGGAACACAAATTGGTTATGTCAGATTTAACGCAAATGTACGGCAGTGAATTTTCTGTGTGAATTAAAATAACATTTATGAACCCTGTGACTCGTAAAGAGACATTGATTGATAAAATTCATTACTTAACTTTAAGGATACATCATATAGGCACTCAAATCGTCCCTAGATATTTTAGTCATTGTGCTTTTATTACACAAAAAAAAAATACGATTAACAGAAATAATTTAAAACTTAATAAAAAAAAGTCCACTGATCATTGGATCTTGAAGCAATAATTTGTTAGATTAATGGAATGTGATATAACATCTGTCAGAAAACTCTGGTATGAATCGATCTACCGTCTTCAACAAGCATAGCGGTTGTGAAAGAACCCGCGAGTAGGTGGTTGAATATTGTTTCTTTTTTAATAGACGTAAACGAGAAAAGGACGTCAAAACCAGGATGTCTCCTGCCTCTGGTATTGTCACATAACTCTTATATTCCGTCTTCAGTAAAACATAACGTCATTTTCTTCGTCATAGGTCGATTTCCATTGGACCCAGACGTCTCTTATGGCTATGATGCTGTTAATCATACATAGTCGTACGAGGATTCTCAAACGTTGGGTTATAAGTTCAAGAATGTTACACATAAATATGATAATGAGTTATCAAACATCTGATAAAAATTATCGTACAAAGGTATGACTGCTGATAATAATGACTGTTTCTGCTTGTAACCTTGCCGTTTCCCATCTAACTGAAAAAAAATCAGGAGTATCACTAAGCCTCATAAACCAAATCATAATCCAAAAAGTTTTTGAATCAACTTTGCAACTGTCAAGATGTTTCTTCTTCGTGTCCACTCACTTTTCTTCAGAATCAATGGTCTCAAACCGGATTCTCGGATCAACAATCAGAGTGTTATTTCTTCTTTTTGAAAAACTCTCTTTGTCCGTCAATCAGAGCCATCCTTGTTCAACGCACAGAACTCAGAATGGAAAGGATCTGTGATTTTTTTCTTAACCCTGTGATGGCAGCGTGTTACCAGAAGTATCGATAACTATGCGCTAACTAATCTGCGTTCTCTCGAAATTAGTGTGCGGTACGACCGAGAGTTCCAATGTGACCTGCATTACGTCCACTGGACTCCAATTGCACTACAGATCACGTCTAATTCAATTGATTGGATGCACTCTAATCCTGATAGGGTATCAATTTCATTAGTGAAACGGTCGAATTTAGGGCTGCTTCTAAAGTCCAGAATAATGCAATTTTAGTAAAAGTAATAATGACATTAAGTCGACAGTACGTCATAGTAGAATAGTTGGGGTTTAGACCACCCGAATAATAATTGAGAAGTCTATAATTCTCTCAATATTTCTAGTATATTCTTCAGGAAGATTGTTTTTTCTATCTTTATCAAACACATAATTTAGGAGGCGATGAATTAATTTTTTTTTATTAAAAACTTCCCTTGCTAATTTTTTACATCACATATACTTAAATTAAAAAAAAAACACTATCATAAATAATGATTATTAAAGTTTAATAGTAAAAACAATTTTTTATCATAATAAACCAGCTGTTTACTTGGTGTCGGGTCCTGAATCATTAAGTACCGTTGCAAGTAATGGCAGAATAGTTACCTTAAGGCTATGTATCAACACCTCGAAAACGCAGGCAAAAATACCGGTAATTTAAAGGTAATTGATACTCAGAAGACTTAAACTTAAAGGGCTTCAATAAAAATCAATAACGAGGAGACATCTTAGAATCCTATATAGCAAAGTATCAACTGGGTATTTACTTAGACACTAAGCATCAGTGGAAACTTTACTTTAAGCAGCACAGGCTGTTTCCTATAATTTACAAAAGCACAACACTTAAACATCCACTGCTCTACATTCTTGTACAAAGGACTAGTTAGACCAATCCTTAAACATACTTACCACCTTAATAAAATCTAGGGATCATACAAAAATTAAGATATATGGTGTAGCGACCTCTAACTACATAAGATAAATCACCCTATACTCTATTATATATATATATATATATATATATATATATATATATATATATATATATTGTGAATTAATTTAAGCAAATGTAAATAACATAAATAAGTCATTGTAAATGTTGTAAACAATAAAAAGCGCAGCTGCAATTTAATTAGTTAGGGACTGGGAGGGTTCCCCCTCTACCCAGAAGCAGGTAGCGACCCGAACCAGACCTGAGTCACTACAAGGACAAAGGGCCACCACATACTGAGCTGCCATTGGGTACAATAAAACCTAATATGATTGGATACTAAGGAAGCCAGCTGGGTATATAAAGACCCAGAGTTTGGGCTGTAAATTA
This sequence comes from Acanthosoma haemorrhoidale, assembly GCA_930367205.1. Lineage (NCBI taxonomy): Eukaryota > Metazoa > Arthropoda > Insecta > Hemiptera > Acanthosomatidae > Acanthosoma > Acanthosoma haemorrhoidale. The sequence goes on from OV884009.1 coordinate 45,856,313, forward strand.
TTCTGCCGACGACGCTCTAACTGATGACTTGTGGCTGTACTGATGTTCAAGACTTGGCCTTCTCATTTATGAAAACCTCTGGACCTCTCTCTTCCTAGCCTCGCTATGTTTTAGTCCGGCCTTGCCAGACCTCACACTCTCCTAGTGGGATTCTCTGCCTTTGCCTCGCTAAAACTACAAGCTCCTTGGAAAGAGACCTCTCCCTCGCGGACATCGGATCCAGACGGATTTGCCTACACTCAGATACCGAGTGTGGATTCTTGGTCATTCCAAGACCACACAAACTACCTATACTACCTACCCTATACCTCTTCTCCTGAACATAGTGCATTGTCGGGGCACATGCCTATCAAATATGTAGTCAGACAGTAAGACCGTCATGAAACGATTGCCCAGGTCATAGCCTCACTTCATCACCAGGGCTGGGGTAACTAGGTACCCCCCCTCGTGAAGACCCGACATATGGTGTTAATGATTTATGAGAAAAGAATAGAAAAGCGTAAAACTTGAGAACACACTGTTTCAATTTAACCAACACATTTCAATATCCAAGATAACAATGAGGAGAGGTAACGTTTTTACTTTATTAATATCACATCCAAACAAACCATATTGAATCTTATCACTCCCTCTCAATTCATAATACATAATCAAAACATTACAATATCTAGCATCTGAACAAAGATCAGCCATAAAACTTTTATGTATTACATGTCTTACATGTTTAGTGAATACATCTGCCGTAAATACCAAACAGAAATATTATTATTTTCCAATTGATGTCTGACATGACTGTATTTAACATCTAAGAGTTTTATACGTTTCTGTTCTGGATCAGTAACTGTTTAAATTTTGCTTTGGTTGTCTTCAAAAATAATAATACATGTGTTGACCTCTAAATAAAACGAAATATTTTCCAAAACATAGCTTTCTCAGAAGCTTGACATAAAGAAATTAACTCGGCTTCAGCAGTGCTAAGAAGAGCTACAACACTTAGTTTCCTTGATCTCTAAACTACTGTAGTATTGAAAATTTTTAACAAATCCAGAAGCTGATTTTCGGTCAAAATCTCTAGTAAAATTTGAATCGGCATAACCAACAAAAACGTTCAAATTGTCTGATTTACAATATCTAAATTTTAAATGTTGACTACCCTTTACATACCTAAGTACTCGTATCGTTAAGCTAACCACTAAAAATTATACGGTCTGTCTTAGAACATACTAAAGTTAGACAAAGTAAAAGCTAAGCCCGGTCTTGAACTAATAACGGCTTACAATTAAGACCGTATACATGACATACACAATGCTTCTTTGTCAGGGTTGATTACAAAATCTTTACTTATCCATGGGGTTTCATCCGATATACATTCATATTAATTTTTTTTAACACTAACCTTGATGAATGAACAAATTATCATTTACTTTTTCAATACTTATTCCTGAATATTTTAATTTTTTTAAACCCAGATCCTTCATTTTAAAATTTGGACTCAAGAAATCCTTCAACTTATCAATTTCGGTTGTCACCCATTATCTTTCATTTTATTATTGAACTTTCATACCAATATTTTTGCAACTCGCGCAATCCATATAGTGATTTTTTCAATTTCAATACCGATTCTGGCTCGACATCTATTCCAGGAGGAGGTACCAAAAATATGCTTTCCTTGATTCCCACGTTTAAAAATGCACTTTTAACGTACAGTTGACGAAGTAAAAAATCTTTTTGAACCGAAGCTGTCAAAACATACATTTTCTTTGAGTGAGCCATGTTTTTCTTCGATAGATTTTTCCCATTTTTGTCTGTCACCGCGATATTGAATATCTTCTTATCTTGAAGGAACATCCATCCATTTCTGATTGAACAAGTAATGCAAATAAGATTCCTTCTTCCACTTTTTCACTTCTATTCAAATCTGTAACATGGTCTTTGTACCAAACTGGTTTCCTTCGAACTCTTGTTTCCTTTTCAGTTTTATATTTACTATTTTCCTGCTTTCTTAGACCTTTTTTTTCTTGTACTTCATCTTCATTTTCATATTTGCCTTTATCAGTATAATTTCTGACATCTTCACCCATGGATTCATCTTGAAAGATTATTTCCTGATTTATGCTCCTCAAAATCCACACTACGGCCCAAAACTACCTACCAGTTTTTCGAATACCAAAAGCACCAACCACCAGCTGGAGTGTAACCAACCATAAAAAGGTTTTCACGTTTGGGATCTAATTCTTTTTCTGGATTCTTAGCAGATGTCACAGCAACTGCCATTGTGTAAACTACTTGTGACCGTAAGGCCACACTAGTTGGTTTGACTTGATAGTTGACAGTAGTTATCGTGTCAGTAAACGCTAAAATTATGGCAACTGCCACATGTATACGTCTTAACAGTGTATTTCGTTCCTTATCTCCTATTTTACCACAGATTTTACATTGTTTTACATTTTAGAAAAAATAAAAAATTATGTAATTTTCGAGTTTTCAGAAGTATTGCGTTTGAACATGTACCTAAAGCCGGGTTTACACGGTGACAGTTTTCTGTCGTGGTAGTACTGTTATGACAGTGTGGCAGTTATGCAGTGTCCTTGTCTACACGATAGCAGTTAACCTGGTGACAGTCAGTTGGAAAAATGGAGGATGTAGAATTGGTTGCTGCAGTAGCTGCAGTTATTTTCAATACTATAAAAATTAAACGGTCTAACTATAAAAGGAAGAATGTGAACTGGAAATTGGATTCTCAGAAGAGATCAAAATTTTTGCCTCAATTCCTCCATTGAACCAGTTGCCGTGGCTCCCCCTTCTCTTTTTCTACAGTTGGATCTTTAAAAATGGCAACACTTTTATTGTTGGAAGCATCACTCTGAAGTGTGGTACAAAACTTAATTTCCCCCTCCCCAAACAGAGCGGAAGTGGTATCGCAAACACTTATTGCAATAATAAGTGATAAGGCATCTCCCATCTTACCCCGCTCAGATTTGCAAAATAACATATTGTCTGGTGCTAAAGCCATCACCGTGACTAAAAGATCAATGTTTTCTCCACTATCAACAGAATCGTGTTCGGAAGACAACGAAATGGGAGTTTTTACGATTGACACATCTGCATCTTCTGTTGTCTGCTGTAGACCTTTTTTGCTTGCAGATGTTTATTCTGAAACAAGGAGATAAAGCGTGATTTATTCCTTCCATTCGATTAAAATTTATTCTATGGCATCAAAGTTGTAACATTATACCGTCAAAGAGAACACACCGTCTTCACAAGATTGTAGTAATCTAAATCATCTTTCAAATATAAAGATATTATGGAAACCAATATTTTTCTTCAAGCAATAAGTGGTTGCGATACCACCTCCACTCTGTTTGGGAAGGGAAAAATTATGTTTAGTACCACACTTCAGAGTGATGCTTCGCACAATAAAAGTGTTGCAACAACAAGCTGTTTCAATGTTTTCTGCACTTCTTTTGTTTTCTTTAGTGGGGTAACCATCGAAGACCACCCCACCATTTTGACCATGATTTCACTGTACGTAGGTCACATGTTTCTTACAGATTGCAGAAAAACATTCCTTGCTATCCCATTAAGGGTTTAACAGTTGAAAAAGCATTGTGACAAGAAAACCCTTCATACATTCCATTTATGGCAAATTTGAATACACTCGAACAACGCCTTTGGTGACTGCTTAACAAGCAGATTTTAGATGAAACAGAACCGGTAAAACGGCTGTTTCTTGAAACATAATCACAAAATAGAAATCCCTACGCATACCTCGTTTTTACTGACTTCAAGGAGCATTCCTGCTAAATTTGAAGGAAATCAAATAACGCGTTTGGTAGTGATCGAGCCAGGAAAGCGTTGATTGAATGAAGGTTTTGACTGAGGATGATGTATGAAGTTTACAGTCTGCTTGCACTAAAATTGTTAATTCAACATGTTTCGCCATCTATCGGGAGTAATTACAAACATTTTAATCTTCTACAAGATTGGTTATTATGCATTTTGCAGTAAGCTGCACTATAAGTCACAGTTTTGTTAAAGCCAGCGATAGTATTTCTTGCTTAAAGTCATCACCATTTGGCTAATAAATCGTTATAAATTTTTTGTTGCAATTGATCTATGTTAGGCGCAGCAGGAATTATTTTACAATATTAATTATTATCAATGCACAATTTATTAAAACATGTACTAATTATACTGGTCACGATCAGCCACCAAATATTTCATCTCCTCCCAAGGTCTTTTCAGTCTCCTTTACCTCATCCATCACCAATCTTCTCCAAGTAATTTTTGGTCGTCCTCTTTGGCAAACAACCCCCCCCCCCTGGTTCCAGTGAATTGCTTGCTTTTCAACCACTTCATCATCCAAGCTTCAAGGGTATGTCCAATCCTTTTCCGTTTTTTTATTTCAATCCCAATAGGCCCTAGTTATTCTTGTTCCACAAATGTTAATTACAAACAAGCTCTCGCATCGTGGATTCTAACAATTATTCTCAAGCATCTATTAATAAATACTTAAAGAGCACTTGTAATGCATTTACTAAACCTCCATGTTTTGGAGTAGTGCCAGAATATTGAATTATGAAAAAATATCGATCCTACTGGAAATGATCCTGCTCGTCAACAACGTGTTGAGCAGGACAAACGTTCCATTCGCGTTCCGTATCAGGCTAATTACAGCCTCTTTGGCTCCTTCTTGGACGTTCACAATATTTCCGAGTTAAAGGAAGGAGCTCACACACAATTATTTTTTGTTTTCAACACAAGTTTTCCCGGGTCCTTCGGTTAGCCCTCTACATCCTTAGTTTTATTAATAATAATTATCATGGAGACCTTTTATGGTTCTTTTTTAAATAGCTTGATCTATTAATATAATAAAATAATTAGTAAAGTTGAAATAGAAAACAAAAAATTGAATGATTTTCAAATTGAAAACTTTTTTTCAAGGTGGTAATGGCAGGTTATGGAACTATTAATTTGATTTTTTGTTATTGAATTACTACATAAATATATTTGCTTAATATAGGGAGATTTTTAATTTCACTCGTTATTAAACAAGAAGATACAAATAAATTAAGATAGACGCAGTCATCAAGGTTTTATCTTAGTGTTCTTATTTGTATTCCGGTGTTGGACTGAATGTACTTGTATTCACTACCAAATAGCATAATAATCACCAACCTACTTAAATAAAACCCTCGACTAATCCAGAAATGATCGGCCAAAAATACTGCCAGAATCCTCTAGGCGTAAATCTGTGGTGTAATGGCAGATGTCAAGAATGTTTTCTCGGATGGGACCGAGGTTTGAGGAAGGAATATTCTTTGGCAATGGAACCAATAGGTCTGTGGCGTTATAGCAGGTGATATGCCCTAAGAATTCAATTTTCTGTTCTGAGTTGATCTTAACTGAGTTGATCAGACTTAAAAGTGGTTGTTTAATTGAAAAGTGGAATTATATATCGGTTATGATAATTCCGCATAGCAACTGTTGCCAAATTAAAGAACCACTTTTGAGCATGACATATTATCTCAAAACAGAAAATTGAATTTGTGGACATGTCAACATCTGCCATAGCACCGCAGAAATGTATCTGCTGAGATGGCACACTGATAAACAAAACGCACAAGGGATGAATGTGAAATTCAATGAAAATGTGATATAAAGTGTAAAGTGGGAGATGCGCTTTCATTCATAGGCAAAAGCAATTTATTGAGAAACGCCAGTGATACACCCGCAAATGTACAAGGATGGAAATAATTGTTGGCTAGGACTTCGTGGCTCAAATTCACAACGAATTAAGACGAATTTTCTGAAGTTAATTTTCATGGAGTAATTGCGTATCTTCTTTATACTTATACAGCATTATGTGTAACAATATACATATAACTTCTTGGAATTTTGTTAAGAATTTGGCAATATAAAATCAGCCAAGTCTGCAGAAATCTAGCTAAAAAGTTAATGTGGAATAACTAAGTAATCTATTTTTTCATACTTTGTTGTGTTATAATAATTATTTTGTAAGGGTTATCTATGACTATTGATAGTTTTGTTTACTGATATTCAAAGGGTTATTTGATGTGTTTTTTTCTTCTTCGTAAATGAATATTTCTTAAGATGGTGTTTAGCTGGTTCGGGAAATGTTCCAAGGTTGGGAAGTAAGTAAAATCTTACAAGGAAAAGGCTCTCCAAGCGTGGGGTGGGGGTGACCCGCAAACCTCTATAATAATGATAAAAAAAAAACTGGTGGCCGACTTAAGGCAACATACCTCTTCCAGCACCGTTCACCCCACTCAGACCAGGGGCAATATAAAAAGCGAACCCATCACTCAAAAATTCGGCGGCGTTTCCCAAGTTTATCAATAGCGTGAACGGGTTTCTCCTCAGAAAATTGTGATATGCCTCAGCACCTTCTGACGTGATAAACGTGGCGAGTGCTTAAAGAAAAGTGAGAAGGGAAAACCAGAAAACTATTGCGTTATTGGCCCCGAACGCCAAAAGCATTGAGATTTTCATGGTATCAATTCAATATGATTCTAATAAGAACACGAAATGCTAAGTCAATTTTCACACTCAAAATAATTTTCTTTTTGATAAACCACTGCTAACAAACAAAAACAAACTATTTATGCTGTCTTTTGAGTCATCATCGTGGTTTCTAGTGTATCTTAAAGCATTTACGTTTTAAATATTTTTATTCCAAGCTCGTACGTTAAATTAAAAAGTATGGCAAGGAATCTGGTTCAGTATTGCACGGTGAGAATATTGATTCGGCTTTAAAATGGTTGGTTGATTTTTTTAAAATAAACTCTTTCAAATTTCATACTGGCTAAACGTACCATTGCAATTATTCTGGGTTTGGTGACGTTGCAGTTCTAGCGAAAATAATTTTCCTCCAAACCAAGCTTACTTAAATTTTTGTAAAACGTATTGTACCGACAGTTTATTGTCGCTTCAACGTAAACAGGTGGCTGAAAAGTTTCCGACCTCAACATGAAGATGATAATAAAATAAATAAAAGCTTTGTTAGGTTGGAAACTTTTCAGACCACCCTCGTATTCAGAGATTGGTATCGCATATTAGCAGAAGATTATTTTTATCACGTAAATTTTGGAATTAAATTTTAGCAGCTTCGAATATTCTCGTAAAAGTAGTCATTGCACTTGCAGCGTTTTCTTCAAAACATTTCGTTGCTTCTCTAAATTTTAAACACTTAAATATGTGAATTCATTTTTGTATAGTTATTATTGTTGTAGTATATACTGTGTCCTCCAAAGCGGTTTTTTTTCACTTAATGTACTAATAACAAATATTCAATTTTTCCGTCAGCCCAAAAATCCTTTGAGAAGACAAAAACACCCAAATATGTCCTTAGAAATACAAATGTTAATATCTTGATCTTTTTGAAAAAAATTAGCAATATCCCTCATAAACAATAAAGGACTCAAAATTTCCCTGTGTAAAACACCCTCAGAGACAGGTTTATCTTTGCATTTCTCAGCGCCATCGGGGATTATGACAGTCTATGTAAAAGTTCCCTTCCTATACCAATATCATATAAGTTTTTTCATAACTTGAGATAATTTATATTTATTTATGATTTAATATGATTAGTCAAAAGCTATTGAAAAATCAACAAATATTGCAATAAAGTTCATTCTTTTAAATCCCTGTGCAATAATCTTAGCTTTGTTTGCCTTTCCGGAAATCCATCTGCTCCGTGGGGATCAAGCCTATTTATTCGGCCCAGTCAGTAACTCAGCAGTTAACCAAACAAGTCAATATTTTAACAATACCAATTAAAGTTATACCAATTCCTCTATAATTGTGAGGTGGTTGTTCCTTTTTTGAACAACACCTCCATATTTATTTTAGACCAATATTACAGTACACATTTTTGCTCCTAAATTGTGTAGAAGATGCCAAGTGCTATCACTAATTGTTCATATAAAAATTTGTAGCACTGGTGTAACATCCCAACCAATTGCTTTATTATTTTTTTGAATACATATGGAAAAGGATTTCTTAGTCAGAGTACCTTACCACGTTGGAATCGAAGGAAATGGACCAGCTGTTAAAGCTGCAAAAGAAGCCGCAATGGCTGGTACCATTGCCCAAACTTCGTACTTGCCTAAGAAGTAAAAAGAAATGTAGATCTTATGACGAGGAGAACATGAAACGAAGAATGGGAAGTACTGAGCTTAAGTTATTTGAGAAAGTTGAAGGAACCCGGGACCCTATGGGTACCTCCACTGTCACTGTCATGAAAAGACAGCAGGGTGTCAACAAGATTGAGGATTGCCAACGCCAAGCTAACTCATCCACATCTCCTTGTAGGACTCCACTTCCTGTGGTAACACCCCACTCACAATCGATCATTAGTCCTGCCCAAAATACTTACAAGAACAGAGGAAAAACATTAACCCCCCCCCCTCCATTTCCTCAAAATGGGCAAGCAGGCCACGGCCAGCACCTAAAAGAGATAAAAATCATATTTTTTTTAAAAACAGTAAAACATTTTTAAGTTAAATTTATTCGGAAAATATCATATTCAGTTAAAAAATAAATTTACGTTCGGAACCTATTTTGTATGTATACATTTAAGTAGTAAAGAGGAGAGACCAGGGTTAAGCTGAGCTGAAAACGTCATGAGGAACATGAAAAAAATTAAAGATTATAATTTGGTCAAAAATATATCTTGATATAATAAAGTCCATAATTATTTTATTAAAAATATATAGATAAAATTCAATTAAGTTTTGAGTCCCATTATTTACATTCTTCAGGGGATTGGACGATAGATAATGAAACCGTGAAAAAAATACTTTTTTAAAAATATAGCATTTGGAGTCAGGATCTAATAATTCTATCTATTATTCGGGTTTTGGAGGTGACATATTTTACCAGTTGGGTTATGAAAACCTAATGAAAGCTCAAATATATAATTAAATATGTATGAATATACTCTGGATGAATTAATTCTTAGAATCATTAAAGCAAAAATCATTACTTTGGTTGCAAACTTAGCCGAGGGGGCGTGGTTAGTTGTCATGGAGACAGACAGTGATCAATAGTGTATCTGAAGCGCATATAACTCTACCTACGTACATCTAATACATAAAGTATTGATCAACAGGTTAGCTGCAACCATGGCAACCAGTCCCTGTGCAACCCTGGCTCCTCCCCCTGCTTGCATTTATGTTAGGGTGAGGTCAGAGTTGGGGGGGGGGGTGGTTCAGCCAAACAAAATTGGTAATGACCTTGACGAGGGAGCAACAACGCCCAGTCAACTTTATCAATTAAACTACTAAGCGTTCTAACTTTGACGGAACTTACCACTTGTTCCAACTAATAATAATATTAACGTATACATTTTCACCTTCCCATCCAACCGATACTCATCGGGAAATTAGCACTAGATTATTTGTTTGGGCTGTTGAACTATTTGAGTTATTATTTGAATGTTATTTTCAAATTTTCAATCAAAGCAAAACTTAGACTTACTCATATTTTCACACATTTATACACCTATACATATAAAAAAAAAAAAATTTATATAAAAGCCGTCATGTTGTGTCCATAAATTGTGTCATGTTGTGTAATTTAAAAAAAAAATGTAGAAATTAATCACGTTGAATTAAAATTCTAATTATGGAAATAGTTGTGACATAATACACGCAGACCTACAAAAAGAGTTCAAAATTTTAGTTTATTCGTATTTAAGTTATTATTTTGCACCTTAAAACAATATTTCAACGGAATGTTATATACCAGGAATGCAAAAAAAACCGTGTGAATGTATTGGTTAAAGGAATATGGATATGTACTAACTGCATTATCTTTTATTCGCCATTAGTTGCAACAGTGCTCAATTTTGGTTGGATGAATTTAGAGGTTATGAGATATCTTTTCAAGATCTAAATGGGTTAAGAAAACTACCAAGTCATCAGTTGAGGTAACAGGAAAAAGTTGACCGGAGTAGTAGGTTGTATGAAGCATATATAGACAAGACCTTGGTGGAACACCACCGGCTTCTACAAGAAAGTAGTAGGAGTATTCTGAGCTACTGTGAACTTGGAAATAGCGGTAGGATAGGTAGGAGCAAAGGACAAAGATGTGTATTTGGGGTCGGATGAGTTTAAATTTAAAGAGTAAGTTGAGATGCCAAACCCGGTCTAATGTCTGAGCTTCATCCAGAAATACACCTGAGTAGCAGTGCTTGCTGTCAAGGGCTTGAGCTGAATGGTCCACAACCCGAAGACCGTGCTGAACAAAAGAAAGAAAGTACTTCAGAATGATTTTCTGTGGTTTGAAAATAAAAAAGAGTTGATGCAACCATTCTTCAGATCTGCCTTGTTGCTGTCTCGATGAAAAGGGTTTTTGATTGTTTTTTCAACTTTTTTTAGTGGTGGACCAGAGGGAATCAGCAATAGTGAATAGAGAATATACGTGAGAATCGTAGTTTCATAGCGATTTATTTAACCGACATATACAATTGGGTAGTAATATCGTCGGTTGGCAAGATGTCGGGTTGATTGACAAACAGATTGGCATTGAGGTTTGGAACGATTTAGTCAATTTGTGGGCAAGGGATATCTAGGACCAATTTTGGGATTTAGATTTAGAAGTTCATGTGGATTTTGGAGGCCTCTGGGCTGTCTGTAAATATTGTATGAATGAGCGAGTGAATGATGAATTGTAAATATGGTATGAATGAGAGCATTCATCTTAATTACATATTGCCTAATAAGGCAGCTTGTAATTTTAGCTCAATAAAGAAAAGATTTAGAAGCCTACCAGGCACCCTCCTGAATGGAGGTTGGGAAGGAATGGATGCAGTATTGAGTTCTTGCGAAGAATATCCTGAGGTCAATCGAATCGTATTTGATATCACGGAAACGGTCCGGGTCAATAGAGCCCCTGATCAATAAGGGAGAAGGAGATCTTTGAATAACGATTACATAGAGGGTGAGGAGTACCAGATTGTCATCGAAGGGAAGGACGCCAAGTGTGTGAACGTGGAGTGCAAGGTTAACCGTATTGGATAAGAAGTAGTTCAGGATCTCTTAGGACCCGTGGCCAGTATGTGGGATATTCCGACGATAAAAAGGAACATCGTCTGGATTTGAGTCCAATCTGTAAGCAACGACTTCGGGAGTTGGCTGCTCTTGAACCCCGTGATCGTGCTTGGCATTTAAGTCTGCACCTAAAAGAAAAATTGTTTTCAAGAGAGAAAAAGAGAGGAAAATCGGGGATGGATTTCCTTAATACGAGAAAGTGATAAGTGCTCATTGGTACAATTGTGACCTGGAATGAAAAATGATTTGGTTTCAATTAGACTTCATAGTGGAAGAGGGTATGCTGGATCAGCACAGCTGAACCAGCATGAGTTGATTCGTACTGTAGTTTGGAACATAAACAGTATTATTCCTGGAATGAGATCCACGTTAATGTTGTTGTCTTGTGACAGTGCCGTCAATTCACTTATATGGTTTTAAACGTGGTTTGCGTTTCAAAGCAGAATGGGAAGGAATGTGCTTGTTCCATTACGGATGCTGTTACGGACGCAGTTGAAGTAGTGCATTTCTGTGAGAAATGAAGAAAAGGTTCCCAATTTAAACTGTTGTAAAACGACTGTTCCTGCTATTATTTTTAAAATAAAATCATTACTAACATATCATAAATTTCAGTCAGAATAAATGAACATTCAGAAGACCTTTTAAAACTGATATACCTCAAGATTCTATATTTTATTCGTATAAGTTTTCTTACGCGTTTTTCCACTAACTCAAGGTGCCGAAATCGCAATGTATGTGCAAGTATATGTTTATATCACATAAATCTTTTTCCGAAGAAATGTGAATTTGAAAACACCAATATATTAACGTCAAGCCCATAGAAAGACGCCGAACCGCAGAAAGACCCATAACCGAAAATTTAATGATAGCCAATACTACGATCATGTGGGACAATAAAGATGATGCTATGAACTGTTTGGATACTTAGACATACACTTATCTTGAAACATGTATATACATAATTTTAAGCTTGAATATTGAGTATAGCACAGCTCCTGTGATTACTTAAGTTTGATTAAGTTGTATCTTTTATAATTTATCTGATTTTCCCTTTTACTGGCGTTACTGGCATTATGTATTTCGTTGATAAAAGTATAACAGAGCATATTCTTGTACAACTAATCCCCTTGTTCAACCCCGTGTTGCATTAGGATAGGATTTGAAAACGTACCCTTAATTGTAACAATACCTTTTGATTTATGCTATGTTGATTTCATTGGATTGATAAAATCCTAAGGGACATCTTTGTAACTGCTTTTCATAATTCATCCCTCGGAACCAAGTCAAAGGCCATGTTCAAATCAAGGAACGCAATGTATAACTTCTTATCATTTACCCAAGCTTTTCAAGGCACAAATAAAATATCTTCGTTTGTCTTTGGCATGGAAAACTGGGCAACTCTTCTTACTCTATTTTCACCAATTCTCTTTTTTTCTAAAATTGAGCTGTGCAGCTTGGATGTTACATGGAATGCTACTTGGATGGAAGACATATTGGTCCGTAATTGTTACAGTCAGATTCGCTTTAATTTTGTGGATGGGTATGATAATGATATATTGTCATTCAGCCAGTGGGATTACTTTATTGTCCCAAGTCTTTCGGAGTAGGGACTGCAGGGTACGAATCATTTCCTGCCCTCCATACTTGATGGGTTCTGGCACAAGGCTGTTGATTCCAGCACATTTTCCTAATTTACTTTTTTTTCTCAGCATCTTCTTTATCCCATATAACTACATCACATGTCTCCCCCCCCCACTATAACGTCTCCAAATACTGTTAAGTCCTATCTGGACCATATGTTGATGAAATCTGTTGGGTCTGTGAAGATGTGTCCATTTTCATCATTGACATTATTTATTTCTTTGCAGAGTATATCTTTAAGACTTTACCTACTCCTCCAAAACCGCTTTCAATTCTCATGGTCATCCTAACTCACACTCTGATCAAACTCTATTATACATCATTTTCTTTGTTCCTCTCACATAGTAACGTTAGGTTTCTATATGCCACATACATTACCTAGTTTGCTGTTTTTTGTTCGATAATCATCTCTTCCCCGCGTAGTTGTTTATGGGTACAGCTAATTCCCTATGATCCGATGATAGGTCGTAGGGCACATTAAAATCGTAAATAACCGGTATGACCATTAAAAGTGCTGGAACGACAGCTTACGTACAACTTTTGTTGATTTTATATTTACTCCAAATTTTTTTTTATTGAAACTGTAAGTACTACGTTAATGATTTTTGTACCGTTTAGTAAAAGGATATGGTTATTGGCCATGAGAAAAAGAAGGTGAAAGGGCTGGGGAACCCATGATTTTTGGTCAGGAGCCAATCCCAGCCAAACCATCACAGTGACAATTAAGATTAATGTGTTCGACCCCTCTGGGCTTGGTTGGAAAGAGGACAGTAAAGAAGCTCCTATGCCAGGACCTCAGATAAAATTTAAGTTAATTTTGTATACACTCCTCATTTATTTGTTATTTTTTAATTACTTGTTTGTAAACAGCCACAATAGATTGAAAATTCTCACTGATTAATATGCTTTGTCCTAACAGCTAACAGCAACACTACTATTTTAATGCACTTATTTATACTTAAAGGTTTTCATTATGTAACTATAGATGAGTGATTTTTCTTGTTTTAGATCGATACAAAGGATTTATTGGAACGTTTTGGACGATAAGATGCTCAGCAGCAACGGCATCATGCAGTCGGACAACTTCAGAGTATTGCAGGACACCTTTCTGCTATGGGTATGTGTAATGTTTACTTACATGTGTAATATAATAATAATATATATTTTTTTCCATATCTCTCATAATAATAAAAATAGGATAAGAAAAAATTACTTGATGTGATGGCACAATATGACCACCAGGCTATTTAGTTGTAGATTACTGGAAGGGCCAACTCAAAATATATTAAAAGCGATATCATAAGAGGGTGCCACATGACCTATCCGAAAGCAGAGTTTAATCAATTATTATCTTAATGATTTAAAGACATTTTTTAACTCGTGGACTACAGTAATCGAAATGGGAACATCTGATAAAGTTATACCTTCATGTTTTTTTTTTTATTATGTTTATTTAATTATTTATTATTTAAGTTGTATTTTATGTATATATATATTATTTACGTTTTGTTTTTTGAAATTTTTTTAAATGTTCTATTTATTATTACTTCTTAGAATTGACTTCCATTTTATTTATATTTTTGTTTAGTAAAATTAAATATGTTTGATAACCAAAAGTCGACCACACATGCCTACAATCCTCCTCAGATATTGAAGTGGAAATGACCTCATGATATACAATTAATTAACCAGTTACTGGGAGTTCAGGTACTGGCCAGTATTCTCCCCTCATGTCCAGAGTATCTGCGGCTCTCGTGCTCATTCTCAGTAGGTACTGCTATGTACTAACAGATGTAATGTGGCTGCGGGAGTACCGTGGAGGATCTTCGTTTTCCTTTGCTGGGGAAGTGGCATCCTCACGGGTGTTTAGATGGATTCCTTGGCTTTACACATATGTCATATTTTATGTGTGTATATTGTGAATACACATACATGAATGAGAGTATGTTTTTTCTTTGCAGTTTTATATGTTTATTGGAGTGCTGAAAGAATCTGGAAGTTTTCTTCTCAGAACAGACCTTTTCTCCTGCACCAGGTCCAGAATTTTGTTTGTGGAGCTATTTTGTCGAGATAGACGCAGGGTGTGATACCACTCCAGTACGTTAGTGCCACAGTATAAGCTTTCTGTGGCCTTGATTTCAGGAAATCGGAACAACGCGTTGGCAGTAGAGTCTAAGATCGACCGTGACAGCAAAGTTGCGAACAAAATTCTGGTTAAAGGAAGTTTCCAGAAACTTCATAGTTTATGTCTATAAGTATGGAATCGTTGGAGATGTAAAATCAGCTGCTACCAGTTCAGGGAGGTGGGTTATCTGGGAATGACTAGCATTGTTGGCAGTTATTTCAAATTCGTAAAATTCAAACGCAATGGTCGTCACAAGCCCCTCTCTATAATATACAGTGCATCACAAGTTCAAAATAAGCCTGTCACCATAATAACCAACCACGATCTCCCACAGAATAAGCATTGTAAAAGGATCTGATGGCGGATTGAAAGGGTTTTTGGCCTACGAACTCTCTCAATACCCCTTATCTTAATTTGATGATAGTGGGATAAGGAAGGGCACAAAATCTAGTACATACAAGGATTTCAGTTCAATTAAATATACCGTTGATCCACAAAATGGTGTGTTTGTGATCGATGAGGGTTTCGTAATACATCGAGGTCTCCCATGGGTAGACATTCTCAGGTATTTGTGATGATTACGTTAAATAAGTCCGATCCAAGTACAAGACAAATGCAATTGTTATCTTTGGCGGATATCCTGATTCTACACTAGTGCCTACTACAGGCACTACTAGTACTAGTGCCAAAAACGGTAGGAGAAATTGAGGAGATCACGCGAAAAAACACTAAATAAATGTTCAATGACGAAATAGTACAGAGCAATTCTAAGTAGATTTGAAAAAAAGTAGAATAACACCCTTGCTGGTTAGAGAATTCAACGTTCCACATAGTCTGCAAGCAACCAAGTGAAGACGTCGATAGACTGATTGTACTGATAGCTGATACCCTGGCAAGACTTAACGAAAAAGTCACAGTACTGGTAGAAGAAGTATATCATCTTGTATTTATGATAAGACTTTGTAGATCTACTAAGGTTTTCTTCATGTAACCAGGAAAAGGCAAAGTCACATCAGCCCTTTACAATCCTTGGACGCTCAGTGGACCAAAGCGTTGCTGGTGCCATTCTATTCTTGCACGCCATGTGTGACCGTTGCATTACTTCCTCACTTCAGGGCAGATAATCAGGCATGAAAAACCTTCGCAAACCTCTGTAATCAAAAAATATGTGAGGGTATTAAAAAACCCGACAACAGATTAGGAGGCAATTATAGAGCCTGGTGAAAAATTTCTTGTAGCTCTATATAATTCTATATTTCAAAACACGACCTTGAACCAATTGTGATAAAAGCACTGCGTATCAACATCCTTTAAAACGACCAGCGACGACCGTCCCACCCAAAGAAGCAGCAGCAAACCAACCTTCCTTAAGGGTTTTCTTTCAAGTTCAGTAGTGGCTGGGGTATGTCAACAAACGGTGGGAGTAGCACCTCACACATAATGGACTTACTAACAAGAACCCTAGCACCCTTTACATACGATAAAATTCTAGAATTGGTGTCTTGCAAATGCAAAAAAAAAGTGCCGAGGAAGCTGTGAGTGCAAGAGAACAAAGGTCTTCTGTTCGAAAATGCGCCACGACTGCGAGGACATGTGGACCAACATAGATAGGATTGACTTAGAAGTTGAGGAAGACGAAATCCAAATACCTGACCGGATATTTACTTCTCAAGGTAACATAAATTGTTCAGTTTTTGAATAGTCAAAAATTGTTGTCACACTTTCCTAAAGGTCCGAACATCCTGACCGACGATATGACGACCAGCAGTCTGGAACATCTGAATGCAAATGACTTTAACTTAAATAATACTTATAGTTACTCAAATAACCTATTTTGTAACACTTAATTTTTTTTTTATATAAAAAAAATCAAAAGGCACTTGATCAGATTTTGTCTGCATTTCAAAGCACTCTATCGCCTGAACCGTACAACTGATGAAAAAGTATGTACTAAATTTGTAGAAAATGTTTTAACCTTAAACTATGTACATACATTGTTTTGCCGTAGAATCAATAGTTTTATATTGTAAAAACTGAAAAATATGCAATTTTTTATGAAAAACGTAGACTAGATACGAGGTGGCATCATCCATAATCTGATCTATCACCCGAAAAATATCAGTGGATCGTCTATAACAATGTGGAGCGCAAACGATAATGAGGGAAGCGCGGCGAATCACCACAAACAACCCCTAAAGCAGGACTTCACCCAAAGAAAGTTATGCTCTCGATTTGGTGGGATTGGAGGGGTGTTGTCTTTTACGAACTTCTTTCCACGAACAGGACCATCAATGCGGATGTGTACTATGACCAGCTGGACAAATTAAATGCAGCGATCCACCAAACGCGTCCAGAACTAGCCTACCGTATGGGGATTGTCTTACATCACGACAATGCCAGACCGCACACTTCTTTGCATAAGTTACTGGAGCTTGGCTGGGAAGTTTTGCCACACCCTCCATATTCGCCCAACCTTGCACCTTCATATTTCCACCTGTCTCTTCAAAATTCATTGAATGGACAGACCTTCAACTCTGAAGAAGATGTAAAAATCCATGGAAATTGGAAAATTTTTTTGCAATAAAGACAGGAAATTCTTTAAGCATGGAATTATGAATCTGGCCATAAGATGGCAGAAGATACTAGAACAAAACGGCAATTATATCATTGATTGAATAAATCGCTTTGTGTTTAAAAGTTGTGTCTTATTTTCGCTTAAAAAACCGAACGGACTTTTTGGCCAACCCTTTATATAGAACCGTACAAAATAAAACTTATATGATTTTTTCCCCTGAAAATCCCTCTTTGACTGGACTATTATCCTATTGGGGAAAATTGTATTTTTTTAATAATTTATTAATTAAAAAATAATCATTGCAACAATAGATTGCGAAAATTTTCAATTTTGTTTTGAAAAGAACTATCGTTGAATCATTGAACAAATATTTCAATGGTTCGCGCCAGAGCATTGACTAAATTTGAAATCGTTGTTATCACTTTTTAGAGCTTTTATTTTGTTTATGTCTTTTTCACGAAATAAAATTTTGGTCATATTTAATGTAAGAAAGTTTATGTAGGTAAATTTTTCAACAATAAGTTACCTTTTATATAGATGTAAAAAAAGTGCCCCACAGTACTTGTTTCAAAACAAATATAATCGTTTAGCTGAAACGAGATGACTTACTCTTCGTATTTTAAAATTCTTAAATATTTATAGTATTTGAACCAAGCCTCTATAGACTATTTATAAACTATAGTAGTTGAAAATGAAGATACTTTCGGAACTCTCGTTAACTTTCTTAAAAATTGATTGACAAAATAGTATTTCGTCTAAATAGCCTTATTTATGAACAATGACAGTCAGTGAAAAGAGTCATTTAGACATATAAACCGTTTTAATAACTGCTAAAATCTCGTTGAAATATAAAACAATGCAACGAATGTAAAAATGTGACTTTTAATATTTTTTCTATACAACCTGTAATTATATTTTAACAAAACTAGTTCTCTAAATATATAGAAGTCTTGACAAATATACCAAATCAATTCCAGACTCATTGAATCAGTTTTTCGACCACTAACGAGAGACGAAATACGATTGTTGCTTATCTTAAACAAAGTAGACCCTATCCCTATCAAACACTTATGCTTTTCATTTTTTTCCAAATGAAAATAAAAATTTCTTCAAAGCTGCTTGCTGATTCATTCTATTTGGTTTTATGAGTGAGTATAAGCAGTTAATGCATTGGTGTCTGCTCAAAATTAATTTGGTAAGGCCTCCTTGGCCTAAATTGTTTTTAGTAACTGTTTGTTTATGTACACTTCTAGTGTGAGGTGATAGTTTCTGTTAAGTTATCTGTACAACTGTTCAAACCTTTTGTTTAATTTTTGTCTCTAAAGTCTTGTATAAGGGTTTCAGGTCTACCTTTTCGTCGAGTAGTTTGTACATATTTGGTTTCAATTATTAATGCGCCATTGTTTGCACCAGTTTTTTCTATCTTTGTGAGGTGATTTTGGAAGTCGTTAGATTGCTAACAAAATTAGGGGATCAGAATAAGAAGAAAGGATTGCTGTATCATCAGCAAAGGTTGCAAGGAATGTTCTAGGAATAACAGGAATATCAGCAGTATACAGGATATAAAGTATAAGGAAGTCCCAGGATTGAGGAACCCTGAGGAACTCCGGTTTGACTGGATAATGATTTGAATATTTTGAGCTAATACTAATTCTGGAATATTGTCCCCAAAGAATAACAAAAACCAACAAAGTGTGTCAAAGAAAGACTTACTATTACACTGATGTTATTAGCTTATACATAATAAAGGGCCTATGTACATGAATATTGACTACAATAAACCAAAATCATACTATTGAAACGAAAAACATAAATTAGTAAAGGTGAATAACATTTACTAACAATTGCAACTAAGAAAGAAAAATATAGTAATTATCACACTTGCAAGGTTGCTGGAATGTATTTAAATTATGAAATGAACAAAAGATAAATAAAAATAATAACAATGGCGAATTACGAATCGTTAGAATAGAGGAAATAAGGTACTAGATTTAAAGATTGGGAGAGTTATAGACGACGAATATCGATGGGAATAGAGCTCCAAAGGTTCATGGCACTGATAAAAAAATAACGGTCGAAGGAAGCAGATTTGTGGGATGGAAAATGGAGGTCTAACGAGTGATATTTCCGGATTTGAACTGGATAAGGTTGTAAAGGTAAAGAGGCTTTTTAGTCGCAATAGTATTTAAGGAGGCATCCAAGGAGTATTGGAGACGGGCAGAGAGGCACAGCGATCCCAACTCAACTAACGCTGTGAAATGCGACAGTCTCTGGGGATCCTGATTATAAATCTTATTGAGTATTGATTCGAAATGGGGTAATACAAGAAAGGGAGTTGGCGTGTATGTAATGGGAGGATATGATGAAACCGATTGAGCAATTTGAGGGTGGTCCTAAATATGGTATTGGATATGTAGGTATCTTTCCTAGGGGATTTTCGGAGATGTAGGTTGGTTAAAAGGTATTTGACCTTAGAGAGCTTGAGTTCCTTTAGAGAAAACTAAACAGGGATCGGGGAAGTAAGGGCGTCTTCAATATTAGTTGCATCCGAGGGATTTTGGTGTAAGCTAGTTAGATAGAGGTGCTGTGCGAATGTTTCACATATTTCAACCCAGGACCCATTGTCACGTCGACTGGATGTAATGGAATTTAAAGATTGAACAGGTTTGGTTTTGGTCGGCGTTTTACGTCGATAAGGTTGAGTAGGTTTTAAAAAAAAATTTTTGTTCTTCACTTTCATTTATATGGGCTGACATTTTATATGACTCCAAACACATTGTTATATTGAGGTAGTAAAGGAATGTACGACATCCAGATCCTGAGGGGTTTTTGGTAACTCTTGAGATCAACGGAATCGGTAATAAGTTCAAAAAAGAGGTCCCGGAAAACCATGCTCTTGATGATGGAGCAGGTGGTTAGGGTTGGGGTTTACAGAAAGAGTAAAACGCTTGGATGAGGGATCACTGAGACTTTTAGTTTATGAATTTATTATTTCTAATCCATGGTGGATAAAGGAATAATGGATGTTAGGGTAATAAATTTATTAAGTTAAAAAAAGAACACTATGTTGAATGTCATTTCCAGCCGCTCTTTCCAGCGCACTTTCCGCTTGGCAATAATACACTTCTGGGAATGGTCAGACGGTTCAATACTTTATATACGCCATTTTATAGGATAATAAACACCATCGATTTTTGGAGGCGTGTCCGCGCATGTGAAAAGCGTCGTCACGCCCCTCATTGGAAATTCCATGAACTGGTATAACTGCGTTCTATGAGGAAAAGCCCCACCCCCCCCCCTCTGTTACCAAGGAGGAAAACTGGACTGAAACGCAGTATCGCAATTAATTTTGGCTCAAGAAAATAATTTGTACTTTCCGTGTAGATTTAAGATCCTTCAACAGTTATTAAGGAGATAGGGAGTTCCGGATTTGTAAAAATTAAAACATTTTTCGTTGAAAATTAGCTCAGATGGCTATTCTAAATCTAATTTTAATCATAAAATCTAAACTTCGTTCGAAATTGATGTTTAATTTACGCAGTGAGCCGCTTCGATTCCCCTCGCCCTACCTCAATCCAGCGATCGCTGCCCTTCCCTGACACTAACTTACTTGCGCACTCCCCGTTCATGAAATTCCTTGACTCAGTGAGACTTTTGCGTCACTCTAGTTCACCATCTATATGTTTTCTCCGAATGGTTAATAACTGTTAATTGGTTGGCACATTGAGTTTGGAAAAGATTGGAAAATATATGTAAATGTGTAGCATAAATATATGTTACGCATGTTAAATTTTTTCAACATTTCAGAATTAGAGGATTTTAGTTGTTTTATTATTTTCCAGTAATAATGAGATGTAGTATATATAAAGGTTGTCTACTCCAGCTTAAATTGTTGCATTATAAGTTGAACTATTTCTGATCCATATCGTGACAATTATTATTGTGCCTCGAATTCGTTGAATTGTTCTTGTTTGTTTGATGGAAATCTATTTTTTTGAGGGGAAACAGATTTCCCCCTTTTTTTTATGGAATAACAAGGATTATCAGGGCTTAGGGTATATTATTTTACCGGTCGTATTTTAACCGTTCCATGAAGCTATTATATCTTAATGACTTCTGCATCGGATTTCAAATATTATATTGGCTCTGGGATATCAAAAATATATGTTGAGGTCAATGTCTTTTTTGATCATATGATTCGAAGTTAATCGAAATTGAATTTGGGATCGGAATACATTTTTTTTTTTTTGTAACACATACTGTATAAACCCAATTCATAACTAATCATTTTCTTTCATTTATTTATTCATATATAACAAAAAAATATATATATATTTTCATTATATTTTTAAACCTCGTGACCTGCTATAAATGCGTAATTGTGGGAGTCCTTGCAATGGCCAGTATCTCCAATCATGTCCTCGTATGTGGCTCTCGCGCTCTTGGTCAGCCTCCACTGGCTCGTATCAGGTGACGCGGCTAACGGAGGAGCGTGGAGGACTTCCTAAGACTCCGCTTCCTCTCTCGCGTGCGAGGGAGGTGACAACCATGTGGATTTGGGAGGTTTCAGGGCTGTTTGTAAATACTGTATGAATAAGCGAGTGAATGAAAAATTGTAAATGTGGTATGAATGAGATCATTTATCACAATTACTTATTGCCCAATAAGGCAGATTTTAATTTTATCACAATAAAACAGTTTAATAATAATATTTTTAAAAAATTTAGCTTTTAAGCTTTTTATTTGATTTGTAAATAAGGTTTTTTTTCTTGAGTAGATTTTTTATTAGAATAGAAAATAATATTCTGGGACAAAAAACGACATTGTTGATAAGAGTAAGTAAGAAAAAATAATAACATACGATTATTTTACTGCATTCAGAAAATAAAATCATAGATGGATCCTCATAAACACAAAAAAAAAAAAATGTGAAAACACTATCTTATGAAAACCAGTAGATTGATGCAGGAGAAAAAAAAAAGACAAAAGGTACTGACCAGCTTAATTTACAGTGCTGAAAAAAAAAAAGACTGCCTAAATGGCGAGGAGGTGTTAGAATAGGAGGGTTTTGTGGATTAGTAGGAATGAAGCACGGCGGATATTAGGCGGTAGAGAATCCCAGAGGGCATTGGAGCAAGCGAGGAATTTCGTGGGAAGGAGTCAGAGAGACGGGATCTCGTATTCCAGGACTAGACTGAGGATGTGAACTGTAAAATATTGTATATATAGCTAGAAAATATTGTGCACAAAAAGAGATCCACCCAAACTCGGTTTAGAGGGAGAGATACGGGAGCGCCGCAGAGTTCCAAAAAAAAATTAAGTTGTTGAATAATCCCACGTGCTTGTGTTACATCAGGCCGTGTATTATCACAGTAGAAATAGCTCAAAAAAGGAGTTGGGCTACAGAAGGTGGAGTAATTTTAATTTTCAGGTAAATTATATATATTGGCCCAATCGGTCAAAGTTTTTGGCCTCCCGTTTTTCGCCATCTTGAACTATACCGCTAAGAAAAGAAACTTTTTTTTTGTTTTTCTTCAGTGCATTTTAGGTAAATATATTATTGCTAATTTCAAAACTCTTTAAATTGCCTACATAAACAGGCACAGGGTCGTGAAAATCTACGAAAAAAAAAATCAAGATATCCCATTGGTTTAGCCTGAATAACTTTTTTTTAGTACAGTTTAGTGCAAAATGAATCACATCCAAGCTTGTAGAGGATTAAATTGTCTACAATATTGATACAAAATATTCGTAATTACTCCCAATAGGTGCTATGAAATAACAATGTTAGAGAAAGTGGGGTTTTTAAAAAACATTTCACCTACTTACAGCGACACCACAGTCAAAATAATGTAGTAGTCTTCATTGGTTACTCCGCTGAAGAAGATAAAAGAATCTCAAAAAGCACTTAAAGAGCTCATCGTTCCTTGCTACAATATTGTGCAGTCGTCATCTTTGCTCGCACATTGTTTCCGTAGATGCCAATAAATAAATTGTTATAGAATGAAAAATAATAAATTACGTTTCATCTCATTGCTCCAGAATAAATTTCAGCCATCACAAATGGTCTCCAATCAGGCAGCAGAAGATGCAGACGTGTTAATTGTGAAAACTCCCATTTTGTTGTCTTCCAAACACGATTCTGCTGTTATTGAAAAAGAAATTGATGTTTAGTTTTGATGAAGGCTTCAGCGCCAGCAATGTGTTATTTTTCAAATCTAAAAGTTTAAAATGGGAGATGTGTTGTACTCCAAAACATCTTTCAAATATAAACATTCTCCATGCGATAAGTGGTTTCGGTACCGTCGCTTTGTTACAGCTGCTACTACAAACACAAAGTTCGATTTAGAAATAGTGACTACCTTCAACTGGACACATGGAAACATGGATGGGTTATGAAAAAGACGCCTTCAGCTGGGGCTGGAAGAGGGATATTGGTGGTTTAATTAAAGTCCCAATGAATCAGCTCTAATGGCATTGATGAACATGATTTCGTACCAATGCAAAAATGCTTGTGGGTACGATTGCTGCTGCAAAAAAGCAGGACTTTGACGCTCCATTCTCATGTCTTCATAGTGATTTCAAATCCTGAGGTAATGCACCAGCGGTTGAATTCAACATGGAAAAAGACAAATTAGACGATATACTTCCTTTTGGTCGCAGTGGTGAACGATTTACATCAACCACACCTAAGCAAAAACAACAAAAATTAATGGATTTTCAACATAAGATTTTGTATATAACATTTGAGGTGTATTTTCAAATTTTATTGTGTTGAAATATAAGTATTTGGGAATACGTTCAGAATTGATGTTTTCTTTATCAAAGAATTGTCTTCACCCCAAATCTTACATGAGTCTCATGGACTACATGTAGATATTACATGCAAAGGGGATTATCTTACATTCTGAACTACTAATTTGAACAGAGGGTAATATTTGCATTTCCCACCACCCCTCTTTTGCTCAAATTGTTATTTCAGCGTTTCTCGGCGTTTATGAAGAGTAATTACAAATATGTCATATTTATATTATAGGAAAATCAATCCTCTGTAAGTTTGGCTATGATGAGCTTTGCAATAAACTGCACTAAAAGAAAAAAGTTATTCAGGTAAAACCAACGGCATATCTAACTTCTTTTGCAGATTTCACGACCCTTTGTCTTAGCACCTGTTCGCAATTTTCCAACATGTTATGTCCTTGCAGCAACATTAATACTCTTTAATAATAACAACATAATAAACTCTTTAAAATTGGTGATAATATATTTTTGCCTAAAACGAACTGGAAGGGTTACTGAGGAAAAACCGAAAAAGTTCCTTTTTTAGTGATTTTGTTTTTACGATAGGGTCAATACAACACACCTAAAAACCAAAATGACTCCACCTTTTGCAATACGAAATGTCTGCCCGGCAAATTTTGAAAAAGTGACTGATGGTCGAATTGGATCCAAATGCGTAAATTAACAAAACCCCTTATCTGCCATCCTAATTCCCCGGGATTTCTACTGTAAACGATCAACCGGTCCACCAAGTCATAAGGTCGATGAAACGCGAAAATTTTTAGCGATGGCCCAAAAAGATGAGACAGTTCTCAAACCAATACTACTTTGATTACTAGACGTCCTTTGTCCTGCACAGCACTTCGTAATTAAACGCAATTACTAAAGCTTCCATTCAATTTGGATTGCTGGCCGTTGACGGGAGTGGCTCAATTTTCAAACAGGTACACCCCGTATCACTGCCATCGTCTTTCGTCTGTCTGTGTGCTTACGACAGCGGACCTAAAAACTATCCAATATATTTTATAAATGTATTATCAACAACACCCTGGTTTCCACTGTACATGTTTTGCTTACGATATAATGAACAAATACCTTTTTAAAAAAAGGAGAGTTAACAATGAAATTCAAGCCATTAATTTAATAAGACCAATCATAGATAAGCTAACAACCCAAATTCTGATATGAATCCAAGCAATTTTCTTCTATACTACACAGGTGGTCTGAAAAGTTTCCGACCTCAACATGAAGATGATAATAAAATAAATAAAAGCTTTCTTAGGTAAGTTCGTACAAATCACTTTGATTGATTGTTTTAATTTGCCCTTAAGCCACCAGATTTTTTAATCTCCCTCTCAGACCTAATTCAAAACTTTGATTTGCCATGTATTATTGTAGATGATTTGTCATAGGGATGTCTCTCTTTCTCTCTCACCTTCTCAACTTATTCTGTTTCTTTTTTTTGAGTTTTCAGGAAATGCGATTTATGCGGCACAGCGTTGTCAATTTGCAATATTTTCGAAACAGCTGCACGTCTGGGTGCGCAAAAGAAAACTATCTATTTTCACTTAATTCTGCAGTTCATCCCTCCATGAAGTAGATGGCTCTTATGTTGGATTTTCTGCATTCTCGCATACCGAAATAAGATGAATGTTAACAAAATCATAACGTATGATCTCCACACATGTGTCTTTCTACCTGTCTAGTCTTCGTGAACTCTTAATTAAGGCCTGTAATTTTACATGGAAGTATAGTGCTGCTTAGTCTATAAACATAACGAATAATTAATTGGTTTAAAAAAATGTTTCCTATAATTTTGAATATGGTATTAAGTTAGAGATCTTGGCGTAATGAACGGCATGTCTTTTTAAAAAACTGTAATCAAATAAAAATCAGAATGAATATTTTGTATGGTAGTTTCATATGAAGCCCCGAAGTAGCTGATAATAAAAGTGATCCCACGAAATGAGCCGTTAAGCAATTGCTTAGTAATTAGAAAAAAATAACGTTTTCTCATCATTATGGGTAGTGTCAAATCAAATTAAAGGTCTCTACGTTCTGAATGACGTATGATATATGTTGGATCGTTAATCGACTATAATAACAATAATTTTGTTTCTGGTGTCCCGCTATGTTGCTAACCCCAAAACATCAGCATATTTTGAGGGGTTGTGGAATAAACCTTCATAATTTGAATTTGACAGGTGACGTAAGATTGTCCCGTACTTGTTTCAATGTAAAGCCCCTCTCTCTTTACGTTAGGCAGTCATAAGCCTGAACCTCTCAGAGTGTTTTGACAACGGTAGCCGTTTGGTATTCGGTACGGACGCCGTCAACAAGGCTACGTCAAACCTCTTCGGCTAGAAAGGGGTAAACAAAGCTACCACTTCACGAACCTTTTCGAAGAGGCCAACGGGTTAACGCGCTTTCTCAATCGCATTGTGCATGCGGGACTGCTTAAATCCCCCAACATGTTAAAAGTATATGAAAAGCATTAACGAACTAGTTGGTCTAAAAATACTAATACCGGACTGTAGGATTAGGAAAAGAGTCTGTGGTAAATATCTTTTGAGCTTGTAGAGCAAACCTGGTATTTAGGTGCTCTCAAAAGTCTATCGGAAGAGTGTGGTTTTAATCTCTCAAAATAGAGATGAAATATCCGGGCCCAAGTCTAGGCCATTTCCTCGTCCAATCATAAGCGTCGACTACTCGTAAACAATATATGTACAGAACTCGATGCCTTTCCGTTACCTCGAATGAATATGATGTTGTTATCTTATATGATATCTTACAGTTATCGTTTTCAGTTCAATCGACCTTTGCAGTGTGTATCACCAAGTTCCAATCCGTGAAGAAGACAGGCCAAATACAGCGTTCTAACCGTACAGCTGGTTGTGGCAGTTGTTACGTGGACACCTTTGGAAGTCAAAAATGACGTGCCAGCGTTTTAACGGACTCTTACTAGAATCTTCATAGCAGAAAAACTCCAAGGCACCAAAATATATTTGGATGATGTGACTGTCTGTGTGGCTCATGAAAGCCGGCCCAGTTCTTACGAAGCAACCAATTTGCCAATCTAAAAATGACCCTCTCTTCTAAACAGTTTTACTGAAGCGAAATCCTGAATGTAGCGACCGCTAACTACATAAGATAACTCACCCTATACTCTATTGTATATATATTGTAAATTAATTCAAACAAATGTAAATAACATAAATAAGTCATTGTAAATGTGTAAACAATAAAGAGGTCACAGCTGCAAGTTATGATGCTATGATGAATGATAAGTTATGATGAAGTTATTTGTTATGAGCTGGGAAACCGCCTCCCCACATCAGGTAGAAAATGACCCTGCTGGGTCAGCCCTTCGGCTGCCTACACAAAGCCCTACCACATACTGGGACCTTTTTGGATACAATAACGAGGGAGATGATTGGGCCTAACGAGCCACCACTAACTATAAATAGGGGCAGATCTCGGGCTGTAATTCATTCTCCTACTTATGACTTGCAGCTACGGTGGTATTCAAGAATTTGGCCTTTTTCCTTATGAAAAACCTCTGCATATCTTTCTCTCCTCACCTCGCTACGTTTTAGTCCGGCGTTATCACACCCCACACGTTCCTAGTAGGAATCTCTGCCTTCGTCTCGCTAAATCCAGCACCTCCTTGGGAGAGACCTCTCCCTAGTGGACAATGGTTGTCGTGGCCCTGCAAACTTACCAAGCAGTGTTCCCCGCAGCGATTCAGTCTGCCTCTCTCCGGTTCACACTCGCCTTTGGGATACGGACGGATTTCGCCTACCCTCAGATACCGAGTGTGAATTCGTGGTCATTCCAAGACCACACAAACTACCTACACTACCTACCCTATACCTCTTCTCCTGAACATAGTGCATTGTCGGGGCACATACCTATCAAAAATGGAGTCAGATAGTAAAACCGTCATGAAACAATTGTCCAGGTTATAAACTTAATCAACCCTCACTTCGTCACCAGGGTTAGGGTAACTAGGCACCCCCCTCGTGACGACCCGACACTGAATATTCTCACGTCAAACTTTAAGACGGTAGAGAAACAACTGTATCAAGCAGCCACCTCCCACCAATAGCACTTCAGAATCGTCGGTCTTCGGCACCACAAGAACCAGCTGTGACTACAAACAACTAGAGCTGCAACAAATAAGGAAACAACTTTAGACACCAAAATCAATACTCGTTTATTGTTATACCACACCATTCAGCCACTGCATCAGATGAATTACCTTTCCATTATGTTCCTGTATTACTCCCCCCCCCCCAACATCGTCTTGAAACACGACATTTACCAGACCAACCATTACTTTATCCATGACTTTTTGGAACATTTTTAGAAGGGGAGAGGTACCA
Organism: Acanthosoma haemorrhoidale; assembly: GCA_930367205.1. NCBI lineage: Eukaryota > Metazoa > Arthropoda > Insecta > Hemiptera > Acanthosomatidae > Acanthosoma > Acanthosoma haemorrhoidale. Next base: position 45,884,894 of record OV884009.1, read on the forward strand.
ATTGGAACTCTACTGTAACGAGCTCTAATGTTACATTTAACAGCGATTGATGATAGTAGTACATTCCTTGGAAGCGTCTGTAATTCTACATGATGAAATGCTGCCTTGATGAATTTTGCGGAAGTACTGGTAACCCTAGAGGCCGTTGCACAAATCCTCCACTCTTGGTATGGGGTGCCTGTCTATTTCTAAGAATAGATTCCGCAGCAACCTGCAATCACCATAAATTCTTACATCGTCATTAGGCTTAACCACTGAAACAATAGTTGTCCCCTATTGGCTTTAGTCACTACATTAGTAATAGTGACTATCTTCCAGTTTTTCCTAAAGAGCATATGGGAATCCCCGGAGTTTCTGCACGTGTGGTATCAAATTGGCCTTTAATCTTAAAGCTATTTTAAATTTGTTAAACTTCCCTGGTTAACTGGCCAGCACACACTTCTGGAAACATTTTAATGATCATTGCTCTCACCTGTGAACTCTGCTGAATTACACAGACCTATTATACCTTGAAGTTGAAGCTACTGAGGAAGTTTCTCCTCAATATAATTCCTCCCCCATCGGTTACCATATAAAAAGTGATTTTCTGTAGCTCCCCCTTATATAGTACTCTAATATCACACTGGCCCAAGGGATTGACAGTCTTAACAACAGAATAATAGTGCAAAATGCCATTATTTTCCATCAGTTCCTTATTCTTGAAGTATTAAAAATATTACTGTATTACACAAAATTGCACTCATAGAGGCACCTGTACCAATTTGTGCGCTTGAGGGCACTCCCTCAATATTCAGATTAATGGATCATATTCCATTAAGTAGCTTTCCTGCTGTATTTCCACCGATCTGGCCACTACAACTTATTCTGCCGCATTCTCATTTTTGGCTTTGCCACTGCATTTTAAAATATTAGAGCGACCGGATCAGCTAAGAATAATTGCTCTTTTACTCTTTCCTTTCATAACCTATCGCAAATCTGTCTCTTAAGGCAATCTCAAAGTACTCATTCTGTTCGATGACCTTTCTGGTAACTTCATGATCCCGCGCTTATAGAACTTAACATAGGTCCTTATTAGCAAAAAACTCAACCAAGTGCGATTTGAGGTCATCGTTATTACTCAAATTTTTACCTTTTAAGATGTTTTGTAAACTTCGAAATAAATGATGATCCGTTGGTGCAAGGTCGGGGCTATATGGAGGATGCGACATCACTTCCAAACCAAGCTCCAATAGTTTCGTACGTGTTGCTAAAGATGCCTCACATTGTCTTGGTGGAACCCAAATATCGAGCTTCTTATTAAGTCCAAGACGTCTTATGTGATTTTAAATGGTTGTGTGTGATACATTTAACTGTTTTTCAATCTCTTGCACAGGTATATGACGATTCGATACAATTATGGCTTTCATTTTGTCATCATCAACTTCAGAAGGTCGACCAGAACGTTGGTCATCTTACAGTAAAAAATCTCCAGAATTTTTTTAACCAATCCTGACACGTGCGTTCTATTAAACAATGAACACCGTAAACTTCTCATATCTCTATGTGAGCCTTAGGCGCTTTTTTTACTTTATGAAAATAAAAAAGTAAAATATGTCAAAAATGCTTTTTTTTGCACTCAACAAAATTACATGGAACTTATTTCTATAGCAACCGGAAGGTATCGACTACCAAATCTCAAAAAAGTTAATTCTAACATTGACTAAAAACATAAACTACTGAAAGACGATAAAGCTCCAAAATATCCCACGATGGCTTCTGTCACGTTCCTTTTTAATTTTCCTTAACACCCGGGTCAAATAGCTAATAAAACAACTCAAAGCTGAAAAAAAACAAGATCGTGCATTAATTATTACACGATAAAAACACTGTTATCACCCATTGTTTTTCTAGTAGGGTACTTGTGCTATCCCCAGCCTCATACGTATGTCTCAGAGGGTATTTCTAGTTATTTGTTTGTACGTATAAGGCTGTGAGATGTAGCCTAGATGTATTGGATTTCTCCTGCAGATAGTCAGTTAAGGTTATCTGCATTTTATGGGTATTGCGGTTGATTTCTCGTTGCTCATGTTGAGTTATAATTTGAGTGACCTAATTTTGGGTTTCTACCATATGGAAGAGGTCAAAGCAGCAAAGTCTATTGTGGGATACTTATATGGAGGTTTCTTAATAATAATAATATCTTTATTACTTGGGACTGTGTCCCTTAAGGACAAACATTCATTTAATTTAAAATGAAGTGGGATCTTTGACATTATCAGTCCCCATTATAGTTTACAATGTGCAGAGAAATAAAACAATAAAATGAAATAAGAAAAGATTAAATGTATGTACAAATAAAAGACACATACGCTTCAGGAATTAAATCTCAAGGGAAATTATTAACAATATGATGATATTAAATTAAGAACTTGCTACAAAAATAAAATACCTACACACTAATTCACAATTGTTATTTTCACGTAAATAGGTAAACACATATATACCTAGATTTAACAACAAAAAATAAAATAAAATGAATATGAAAGTACTCTATGGGGATATGTACTACTGCATAAGAGTAACCATCATTACATTACATATATAGAATGTTATAAAAATAAAAACTATTTCAGTATTTAGCGATATATTTGCAACTTATCATTTGTTTGTTTTAGCAATTAAGAAAATAATGTTGTTTTAATACATTTAAGGAGAGTGGTGAGTGGAGGGTGGGGGAGAGAGTTCCAGAAAGATACTGCGATTGTGAAGGACGGATGGTGTAGTATTGTAGTTTGATGGTGCATCATAAGACGTTTTATTCAAATTGTGATGGTATCTAACAATTGTCTTTGGTGTCTATCTGAAGAAAGCGGTGCCCAGTGGTCTGGGAGTGGCAAACCCCGGATTCCCAAAGTGTTCAGAAAATAATTGTCTATGTTATTAATGTGAAGGATAGTATAAACTAATATATTTCATAAGTTTCAGCACGAATAAAAATTCGGGTTTTTAAGATTTTTATTAGTGTACAAATAAAAATACTATTTTCGTGCCTTAAAAGTACTTTGCACCAAGGTGTTACTGGAATCAAAATGTTCTTTAAACCCAGTGTTAACGATAACTGCAAGAACCAACCACGAGAACCTGAGGTTTAGGTTATTATCCGGCAAATTCAGTCAAGTAAGCTGTTTAAACAAATGTCAAATGCGTAGGGACACATTAAAGCTTTATTTAACGCCTGATATAATTTATTCCTTTCCGTCAGTATATTTTTGATAATTGTTATTGAAGGACACAATGACAAAGTTTAACGTTTCATGGTTTTATTTAATACAAATAGTTTTTGCCAGGAATTATGACGTTGAAAAATGCATTGTGACAATTAAATGTAATAATTCGCAGTTCACCTTCAATACCTAGGGAAAATCTAAAGGTATTTAAGCAAGATGGTTGTAACCCATTGAAGAAGGTGGCAAGAGACTGGTCGAAATAAAACACCCTTGTGTTATAAGTACCAAGATTGGCTTGCCAACACTTGTTGTATTACGCATGACGAACCATGTAATTCTGGGCAGGGTGGACGTCCTGGGAGATCCTTTGAGGAATGTTTAGCACGAGCCAAACGCCATAAAATTAAACAACTTCTTGACAATGTGTCAACTCTGTGTTCAAGTTGCTGCGGTGAAGAAATACCTTAAGTCCAAGAGCTTTGGCCCTACTAATAGATGGTTCATTGTCAAAAAATTATTAGACCGTACTTAGACAATCTTCGTCATCAAAGGATCAGGAAGCAGAATTTTAGAAATGAAGGTGTGGCCGACGCAAAATGTTTTTTACATCTCTCGTGCCCCTACGTTTGACAGGTGCCAATTCGCTTATTTGGGAAAATCCCGAGACCACTGTCTACACGATCCTGCAGGCCGATTCGATTTACATTTGTTAAAGAAACATCCGAGATAATAAGAGGGGAAGTGAACAGAATAAAAGAAGTAATTTAGCATTTAAAGGACCCGGTACTCAACCTAAATGGTAAAGCGATTACAATGACTCGTACTCTAGTGCTGTCCATGATCGATGACAAGGTGGGACAAGCTCCCATCCATGGCAGTTTGTCCCATCTGCAAAGCTAAACCCACAGAAATGATGACAGAAATGACCCATATATAAAGAAGCAATTGAACTTGGCTTATCAGTAAGCCAACAGCAGTAAAGAAACAAAGGAACTGAAATAAAATACGAAGAAAGAGATTCAAGATAAATAAAAACGAATTTTTGGGCTCAACATTGATATGGCGAAGCAAGGAATGGGCACCACCAACGATGGAACACATCCCATAGATTTTTCAAGGATCCCACTATCACTTCTGAAATTACTGGTGTAAACAAAGATTTTTATTCAGAAATTCAGAATCATCCCAGACACTAATCAACAGCGGAGTTGCAATATATGCCGAATACTGTGCACAGGCTTTTGCAGCATGTGAATATTATAATTTTTGCATCCATATTACCAATATGAATGCTTACAGAGGAGGCCCAAGAAGTAAGGAACAAATACGAGAACATTCCCGGAAAAGCAGCAGGAAACACGCAAATGAAGATGTTTTCAATTTCTTTATGGTTTCCTCAGATCCATTCATAAATACCTTTCGTGCCAAACCAAAAACAAAATACAAATTAGATCTTCATGAAGCAAAAATCCTTAATACTAAACTTGCTCAAAAAAATTAGTTTTTTATGAAAGTTATACTTTTGTATTAATGCAGTAATGTATAAATAATAAAAATAATAATATTATTATTATATTATACACTATGGTTTTCTGGTTCTGATTGCAGTGTCATGTATTCAGTCACACTTTCCACCTCCTTCGTGGGCATCCGCAATTTCCTCACTCCAGGCGTATAGCAAACGCTACAGCTGGCAAGTTATAAATGTCACACGGACCCTTGAGCTTCGGCAATGAATCCACTGACCGCAAAGATGGCGTCTGGCTATACGTCTAGACAATGCTTTCACCACTAATAGCTTTCAGCCGCGTGCTGATTAACTTCTTGCACCTGGCAAAAATATCGTCACGACTTGAAAATTTTCTAATCTACCTGAGCCACGCTGATATTTCAGATGGATCTACAAAAAATTTCGCATTTGACGTAACGGGGTAGCTCATTATATGCTATGGGTTTAATAATAAGGTCCCATTTCTAACATAATAGTTTTCCAACATGTAACATAAATAATTTTAATTTTTTTTAATTTATTATTTGCACAATTTAAAATTTTGCTCAGAAGCGCAGTAAAATAATACAAGCTTTGGTCATTGAGGCCGTTCTGTGTACATTGCATTCTTTTTTTTACTGCTGATATAATCAGCTATGGATTCGACAGCATAATAATACTAAATAAATAGTTAAGTAACGAAAATAGTATTAATTTTAATTTTGGTTAGTCTTATTCAAATGTTTTGTGCCTCAAACGCACGAAACGATAATGATCTATCTTTTGAGGGTATGTTTACTGTAATTGCCTATTTCTCTTATTGATGCGTTTTGTAATATGGAAGTTCGAAAAAAATCTTTAAAGACATTTAGGCAATCGTCTTTCGTCTGTCATTGTTTAGATGTGTGTTGTGACCAGACTGATGTCCACATTAACCTAGTAATTAGTAACCTGACAATTACCTAACCATATAGAGCCACAGATCAGGACATGATTGGAGAAACTGACCATTGCCAGGACTTCCACTTAAGTCATATAAATATATATTGCAGCGTACACGTACCAAAACACTTTGATGGAGATTCATTAAGGAATATCGTCCCTGATCTAAAAGTCATGTTGATGGTGGCGTGCTTACAACAAATCTGATTTTAAATAATTAATAATATATTATATACTTGGAGGGTTTCCTGGTTAAATAATAAACACGAAGCCATAATTAATAAGTACCTTTACATTAATCAACAAGTGATTTATTCCATTAATGGCTCATCGCGCAGGAGCGCATTGCACCTCCATTTATGATCAATGATCATAACTTGTGATAATCATAACTTTGGATAAATAAATTATGAGATCACTGTCCGATATAACCGGATCCAATTGTAGTGGACTATGGGGGACAGCAAAAAAGTCGAATATCAAACGTATCCAATCCTTTTAATCAAAAGTCCTGAGAACAATAGTAAATGCCTCTTATTACGTCAGCAACAAAACCCTTGATAGCGATCTCAACACATCCCTTCCAATTTCATGAATTTCCATCGAAACCTATCTAACCACCTTCTCGGAGTGCCAGTGGCCTCGTGACCTGCTATAAATACGTGACAGGGAGACTCCTGGCAATGGCCAGTTTCTCCATTCATGTCCTGAGCGTCTGTGGCTCACGCGTTCTTGTTCACCCTCCACTGGCTCGCATCCAGTGAGGAGCGTGGGGGACTGTCCAATACTCAACTTCCTCATTCACATGCGAGAGAGGTGACAACCATGTGGATTTGGGAGGTCTCTGGTCTGTTTGTAAATAATGTATGAATGAACGATTGTTGCTTACTAACTAATTATTACTATTATTTCTAATTATTACATGTTATATTATTTTGTATGTTCTATCTGTTAATAAAAAAATTGTAAAAGGTTTATTTCTGAAACGCATCTTAGTGGCTACGATATATACGACATACCGGATGAGGATAGCCCAGCCAGAGCGGGGAGAAAATACTCCTCCCTGCATCTCCCTGGCCATCGATCAATAACCACCTGTGACGCACACGACCAGTTCTCTAAAGCTCATTTCAAGTACCATCATGGTCATTTGAAATTATATTCAGCATGAATGGACATTTTCATATGCTGTTAATTAAATATATTGAGTGCATTTTAGCAAATACTAACACAGATATATATTTAACTGTAACTCATCTGAAGGTCAAGGGCGTGGCCAGCAATTGTTTTCAGTCAGGGACTCAAAAGTTTCGGGAAGATGATTTCTGCCTCTACTTCATTGTTAGGGTTCTCTTGTTGGCGATGTAAGGAATTAACCTCTAGCGTTCTTTCTGTATGATGGACGTCTAGAAGGATACTTAACCGGATCACGATTAGGAAGCGGGCTGAATGAAATTAAATAACACACAGAAGGTAGCAGATATAAATCATTTACTGAAAGAAAACTCCAGAATCAGCCAACTAGTGCGGGAAGTTTGTAATCTGATGAGAGGAAATCCATATTCCGAGATCTACTAAGCTAAAAACTTCCTGAAGCTGAAAAAATAGAAGGTCATTGATAGGTGTTATGCCAACATTTTCACGGACAAAATTAAGTTATGCGTTACTTATCACACATCAATGCAAATATTATAGTATAACGTAAACCATTCTCTGTCCGATACATCAATGTAAATAATGTAACGTAACGTAATAATGTTAACCCAACTCTGTCTGATCTGTAAATAATGTAACGTAACGTAATAATGTTAACCCAACTCTGTCTGATATGTAAATAATGTAACGTAACGTAATAATGTTAACCAAACTCTGTCTGATATGTAAATAATGTAACGTAACGTAATAATGTTAACCAAACTCTGTCTGATATGTAAATAATGTAACGTAACGTAATAATGTTAACCAAACTCTGTCTGATATGTAAATAATGCTTATATGAATAAATATCTAGTTCCCAAGGCGCAGCTAGAAGTCAGGCTGACGCAGAGAGACTGTTTTATTGGCCGAAATAAACAGCTCTCTCATTGGCTGATACTGGCTATATACGAGTATACGCCTGTGCCTGAACTTACCATTGACTCAGGTACAGTTGAGCCTCGGTACTGGAACTCGCTATATTGATGTTTCGAAATAACGTCTTCTTAGTTAACATCTGCACCTCTCTTTCCTAACCTTGCTAGCCCGGCGCTATCAGCATCCCACCTTTCCATTAAAGTTCCCTGAGTTTCACCTTCCTAACGTTTTTCCTAAAGCTTTTCCTTGGACAATCGCTTCTGGGGTGCCATACCTTGGTAGGGGCACTCCCCCAGCGGTTTAGTCCGGTTCCTCCTGGCTCCCATTCGCAACAACGTCCGGACCAAACGCACCTATAGAAACAAATGGGCACAGATTCATGAATAATACTACAAGTCACCCAAAAGTTGTCAAGGTCATAGACCATTTAACACTTTCTTTGCCACTAGGGTAAGGTCTATAAGACTTTCCTCGTGACGGGCCGACAACGGTGACGGTCCTGACCACGTTAAAAGAACATTTCTTAATTTGAAAGGAATGCGTGTGGACCAAAAGAATTGGTCACTAATTGGTAAATCTAACTGGCGGAATAATAGCATCATAGAGGCTGTGAAGGAGAAGTAGCAAGCCAAGTTACCGAATGTAGCGACCGCTAACTACATAAGATAAGTCACCCTATACTCTATTGTATATATATTGTAAACAAATGTAAATAACATGAACAAAATATATTGTAGACAAATGTAAATAACATGAACAAAATATAAATCATTGTAAATGTGTTAAGCAATAAAAATTGCGGGGTGCCAAGTAGTTACATGAGATGGATCACAGCTGTCAGTCCCAGGTAGAAGGCCAGATGAGGCCACAAGACCCTGCCAGCCTCTCCCAGAGGACAAAGAAACCACACGCCATTGGTTACACCAATCTCAATGGGGATTGGCTAAGGGCAAGGCTTGCTGGGTACTTAAGCTGAGGATCTAGCCCCTGTAAATCATTCTCTCTTGGCAACTACTCACTGGCTCGTGGCTACCCTGCTTGAAACTCTGAAAACCTGGCTGCTTCTTTATGAAAAACCTCTACATCTCTTCTCTCCTAACCTTGCTATGTTTTAGTCCGGCGTCGTCAGACCCCACACCTTCCTAGTGGGAATCTCTGCCTTCGTCACGCTAAAACTGGCACCTCCTTAGAAGAGACCTCTCCCTCACGGACGACGGTTGCCATGGCCCTGCAAATTTTCCTAGCAGACCTCCTGCGGTAATCCAGTCTGCCTATCTCCGGTTCACACTCGCCTTTGGGATCCGGACGGTTTTCGCCTACCCTCAGATACCGAGTGTGAATTCGTGGTCATTCCAAGACCACATAAACTACCTATAACCTACCCTGTACCTCTTCTCCTGAACATACCTACCTATCATACTGAACATACCTATCAAAAAATGGAGTCAGATAGTAAAGCCGTCATGAAACGATTGTCCAGCTTATAAACTCAAACAACCCTCACTTGTCACCAGGGCTAGGGCAACCAGGCACCCCCCTCGTGACGACCAGACACCGAAAGATTTCGGAAAATTAATTAAAAGCAAAACAAACGCCGGAAATTTAGGTCAATTTCAAAACATTTAACATTTTAGTAACATACTACTCTGAATAATAATAAAAGAAATAATTCTTCTAAGAATCTTTTTCGGATATGAGTACTGAGCACCCCATTAGACTGCTTCAAAGTTATCACCAAGTTTTTGAGAAGCAAACTGAATATTCTATGAATTAACACAAAAATATAAAGGACATTGCTCCTTGGAACTCTGATTATAATTTGTTTTCAAGCGAAGCCGAATAGCAATCCAGTTAATAGCAAAAGGGTGATTTTATTTTTTCCCTGAAGATCTTTGAGATTCTACAATAGATTTTGGATAAATAATAAATAAAACATGAACAAACCAATGTATATTTACATGCCCATGGCTAGGTTGATATGAATGAGTCTGTTTCTAATTCCGTGCAATGATCCTGACTAGCTGCCAACAGACAACTGAATGGTAGCTAGCTAGTAGTAGCGATCTTACAGCTAATGATCCCTAGACAAATCAAGATCAGTTATTCACATATCAACAAACGAACAATTGTAACCGGAAAATCCATTAGCGTCCATCAAAATTATTTCAAAAAATAACTTTTGTATTAATAAATATTTTTTATATCAAAAAATGTGTAATATAAAAATATTCTTGATGAATTGGACTAGTTTACCTACCTCTCACGAGTGTGTCTTTTGATTAGTTTGTTTAAAAAAAAAATTATGTGGTTTTTAGGGATCACCAAACAAACAGTTTTGGCTAAAAATGGCTCTTCCGTATATAAATACGATTGAAGAAACGGAAATATTTAAAAAATACAGACAATTCCACCAAAAGAAATTTTCAAATGGAAAATTCAAAATAGAAAGATATGCAGGAAGCAAGAGTAAAAAATAACTTAACTGGATAAGTTAATCAACGATGATGATGAGGAGCTAGACAGATCCAATTCTAACATCAACAGATTTTTTTCTAACACCAATCATTTTGATAGTTAGCCTTTTGAGCTTTTGAAGGGACGGATTTTGGGGCATATTTAATGTGGTGAAAAGGTGGCCGGAACCAAAACAGTTTCATCCTGAAGTTTGTTAAAAGAGGAAAAGAACTAGACTTGTATGTCTAGGTATCTTACTCCTGAAACTTATAGACTGAAGGGAGTTAGGGATCTCTTCTAAATTTGTTGATGTTGATCTAGGGGTTAGTTGTTTATTGGGTGATGTCTAACGTTTACCCTTAGCAGAAAATGGAACAATAGAACAATTAGAGCAGAGAAATATTTTATTAACCATCGAAGATGCAGCTTTGTAAATTGTATTCCATCAAAACTTAGTTAAGTTTTTACTAATTATTATTCATTGTCAAATTTATGTAAATGTATACCAGAAAACATAAACATTTCTTTAAAAAATGTTATTAATAATTAATACCATTCCAAATTTTCTGTATGCTATAAAAAGTAAGTTTTTGATTAAAGCGCAGAAAACTCAAAACGATTTCGAATCTATAGTGTTAAGCATATACAAACTAGCTTTTAACAATTCCATTCTCTTGTCAGAAAAAAAAAATATATTATGTAGAGATTCTTGACCTTTTTTGTTCTTGGAGAAGATTTATTTATATCTGGAATTTTAGTTAGGATTTTTGGAACGAATTTTCCTTGGGACCTAGTGGAGGATAGCCCGCTGGAAGAAATTCAGGAATAATAAAGGAATCAATCCAGATCCTCAGGATACGGATCTGTTTGCTCCGTGGCACGTTTAAGATCTTCGCTACACAACTTTGAATCGCTTCAGGACTTGATGAAATGAAAACTGCGGTCGTGGCATCGTATCCACACGTTGAGAGATTCACGCATCCAAAAGGAGTGCCAAGGTCGTAGCTATATCTCTGATATATGTATATATATGTATATCAGCGGACTGAGATAGGGCTGAATTATGCGTGATTCCAAAGAAGAAAGTAAAACAAAAGTCACGATCTTAAGATTCGTGGGACCATGTGTCATACTTGCGAAGACGGTACGTGCAGCTGGCTTGGGGTTTGATCAAGAATCATTGAATCCATCCGACCTGTGCGTGTCCGATTCAACGAGTCAGATGCAGAGGTACTCAGGCATCCGCGCCGCTCCCACCGCCTCATTACATAGCCACGTCGAGGATTCGACGGAGTTGATTGACGGTTGGCGCAGCGTCTTATTCACCCACCAGAAGAACTATTATGCAAAGTCCCGACAAAGAGACGAACAATCGGAATAATCGCAAAGTGGATTCATGACATTGAACGGTATAAGTCATGAATATTATTTGCAATATCATGCATGAATCCTGTTATTGCAATAAAACTTTAGGTAGTACTTGCGTAATTATTGGTAGCGTAATTGTCAACCACATGACCGTATGTCCGTAATAATAAAATAATTATGTCTAGAAATAATCTCTAATTAGCGCATTCTACGACATTGGGTTGTTTTTGTTTTTTTGTGAGAACATTAATTTCTCCCTACTTTGGGTGTTTTGTAATTATGTGTTCAAGAAGTGTAGACGATTCAATACTGATGAATTGTATCCTCGTGAATTGCTTTATTCTCGGGATTTCCAGAGCCTTTCGTATTTCGCAGCACTGCTCCGAGCTGGGATGGCTGTGCCCTTAAGCCCTTCGCCAATACTTCCTTGGATCCCTCCTCTTCGGTACTATCATGGCCAAAAAGTATTTTTACCTTTATACCCACATCAAATTCAAATCAGAATTATAAAACATAATATTTAATATATTTATAACACACATAGTCTTTCTAAAATTGTTTTTAAAGGTAAAATTTATGGTTTTTCAATATATATATGTATATATATATCCAATATATACTATATATATATATATATATATACTATATATACTCAATATATATATGCAATAATACATCCAAGGCTTTTTTTTTGTAAACCCTACCACGGTGTCCCAGACGGGGTTCTCTCATGGGTCTTGCTCACTGTTGACGGAACCATGAGGTATTTCGTTGCCCGTGGTGCGCGTATTCCAGTGCAATTGGGCGTGTCGCAATGGTCAACACACCTTTTGTTCTTTAAATCCGATTTTGTTGTATTCATTTATTTTCTTTCTTAAGGCTAACTTATTTCTAAATACAAAGGGACTGCACTCCATCTTGGTCCAACGGTGCTTTCTTGATGAGCACTCCCGATATTACCATTAGTATTTTTGATAAAATGTTCTCTCGTAGAAAAAAAAATAGTTATGTTCTAAAAATTTTCCTCATACTATTGCTATAGTCAGATAAATATTTTTAAAATCCAATATCCGCGTTAAGTTCCTCAAACAAAGTACGAAAATAAAATACGAGATAGTATGAACATACAGACAGTGTGATGACTGCAGTGTCCCTATGCAGGCCACCCTTATATTCCAGGGGGTGAAGTAGATCGCGGAGGTATATCTTATTTTATTGTTTATTATTACTATTGACCTATTATATGTACGCTGTTGTTTATTGATATATTTATTTGAGGATACTTACGCATAACATGGTGGTTTATAGGAAGCTAAAAAAACAAACATAAAAAGGCCAGAGAGTTATTGTACCTATCCAGTCCTAAAACAATAGGCAAGTGTGTATCCCACAATTAGGGCCCTCGTTTAAATCACTGGGATAACTTTCCCTTCATTAATACTACAAGAAATAATACAAACAATAAATTGTTCATTGGGCTGTGAAAAACCACCGGCACATATCAAACATTATTTTTCAGGACGTACATATAACATTCATTTTTTACCCTACTCAAAATGAAAATATTTATTAGTTAATTACTCAGTAATCAACGGACAAAAATTCTTTTATGTTTTTTTAGATATGGATAAATTAATAGCTTGAAAGATCTTCCGATATGATGACTTAAGAAACCATAAACACCAGAAAGCAGCGAACTAGTTAGTAATTTACCATAGAAGTACTGGAGACAAACAGTATAACACACAACAACCTTTCTTGGGGATCCTTTACAGGGATGTGAAACTTCGGTTATTTAAAATGAAAATAGTATCTAATAATTATTCCAACTACATATCAAACTTGAACTACAATATAAAGTATAAGCTCAGTAGTTAAAACTCCATTGCTGATTTCATTTCTAGATCTGTGACAACCAGCGACAATGAACTCCCTTCTGTTTAAGTCAACTAAGTTCACCCAGAAAACTACACGGACGACTTCGACGAATTTGTACATCAGCTCCGCCAAATACCCCTCACTCTAAAGAACGCGTCTTAATCCTGTCTGCGATTTTTGAAGATAGATATCTTAAATCCCTTGACTGCACAGGAGAAGCAGAATATTCCCAGCTCTGACGGGTGCCTGATGATTGGACATGGTTAAAATCCCACCGAAGTTTCACCAGGTACTCTCGGCATAAGCATGTTCTACCTGCCTCAATAATGCAAAATTGCCTTCTCATTTTCGATCTCACCACTGGGAATGCCCAAATACTCCATGAGAGAGAATTCATGTGGACTGTTGCTCAGCACTTGGAAAGAACTTGCTGATAATCATTGATGCCTACTCCCAGTAGATGACAAACTCAACATCACAAGCCACTTCCGGCATTTAAAAGCATGCTACATAATGCTTTATTCACAATCAAATGCCACCATATTATCCGTTTAAATTTTGTCTTGCATTAAAACATGAGTCCTGAGAACAATAGTAAATGCCCCTTATTATGTCAGCAACAAAACCCTTCATAACGACCTTAATATACCCTACATTCTAGAACTCATCCCTTCCAAGTTTATGAAATTCCACAGTAGCCTTTCCAACCACCCTAATCCTGTAGCACAGTCTTTGCACTGCGCCACTCATCCCTATAATCCTCCTCGGAGATTGAAATGGCAGTGGCCTCGTGGCCTGCTATAATCGCGTGACAGTGGGGTCCTGGCAATGGCCAGTTTCTCCAATCATGTCCTATTGTATGAATGAGCGAGTGAATGATGACTGTAAATATGGTATGAATGAGATCATTTATCTGTATTATTATTGCCTTATAAAAGGCAGATTGTAATTATTGCATAATAAAAGTTATTAACATTAAAACATGGCCATGTCACTTGAAATTTCCAATTTAGATAACCGTCTAGTTTAAGTAATACATAAATATGTGGCTAACGGACATATACCTGCAATTTTACAATATTACTACTAAGTGTTCTGTGGCCCTCTTAACTGATCAAGGGGTAGATCATTCAATCTATTCAAAGTATAATTTGCAACTATTTCAAGAACTGATAGTAGTCAAAAGTACTTGTAAGCCTAAATAACAAAGAGAGCAAACTATACTTACTGCTATGATAACGCAAACTATGAGAAAATATATCCTGCGCAACTGACAGACAGACAGACAAACCAAAGACTAGTAGCCTGTACCTGTTTGAAAGAACGGCCTCAGCCCTCCGACCCAGCTATTATAAACGCCTAAAATATTGCGCTCTCTCTGTTCATTCGTTTCCCCTTTACATTAAACTGAAGGCATTGGATCAGTTAACTGTTAAAAAGAAAAATCGTAGGAAAAGTTTGTGGTTGAAACTGCTTCATTGCTGTCCGGATAGGAATTTGCGGCCAGTGCCACTTGTCTGGTAGAAAAAATGTCTGATATAAGGGAAAATAAATTGTGAGGTAACTGATTTTCGCACCAACTTGTTTTTTTTTTCAATTTTTAAGTCAATCTAGGACAAATTAGAATTGTATAGATTAGCTTTCGAATTTAGGTGTTTTTGTTTCTTTTAAGTAGGATCCATTTGAATTTGAAGAGATTTTGAACAGTACAGCAATAGTACAGAATTATCTTTCTTGTTTTTTTCTATCGTTAGGATTTCAACACGGTGTTCTTCTTCCCACCATCAAAATAGCTTGATGACTTCTTTTCGTGTCTCTCGGTTTCATTTGGCTAGTATTTTACGAATTGTTTGTTTTTTTTGCAAAACCAGAAACCTTTGTGTCGTCACCCCTGAGTTCGTCTGGTCTTGTGATGTTTAGTCCCATGTTTGACCTCTTGAGTTTTATAAAAATAAAACAAAAAATCAAGTGGCGTAGTTCATATTTAACGGTTTCGTTACAGCAGTGAAAAAGATTTGATGACTTTTTTATAATTGTAGTTCCCCAAAGTCCTGATACACATTACATAATTTTATATCAAAACTTGAATTTTGATACCCTACTTTTAATGACGAGAATATTATGTTTATTTAATATTATGTTTAATCACAAATAATTAGTAAATTAATCCTTCCTTTTTAATGATGTGATGTAAATTAAACCCTTCATTTTCATGAAATTGCTTTTCCATTTTTTACGGCTGATTGCTTGGTATCAAGTAAATCTAAAATTCAAAATTCAATGCCTCTTAAAAAATTGATTAATTGAGTTCTAGTTGTGAACATAACGGTAATGACTTTTGTTTGTTCTAGTTACTTTTAGTTTCAGTTACAGTACATAATGACTGTAATCAGAGGCGTAACTCAGCGTAAAGTCAGGGCTGGCAATGCCACGGGCCCCCGACCCAAGAGGGCCCCGGCCCAAGTGGCCGCGAGCTCAGAAATATTGTTTTAATATTGTACCTATTTATAAAAATATTAAAATATATATACCATAATACAAATTATTGGTTGTGGGTAACTAAACTACTCGTAAGTATAATAAAGCTTAATGATAGGGCCCCCATTAAAGGAATTTGCCACGGGCCCCAGATGATATAGTTACACCACTGACTGTAATGGTATAATGTTAGTTTGAAAAAAATTACTTATTGCTTATCGAAATAAATAACTATAAGTTGACACCCCACGCAAAATTACAGAAAATGTTTTTCAGAACTAACTTAATCATAAACTAATGATACTTACTCATGATTTATGGATGTAGACTATATTTTTCATTTCGTCACATCAGATAAAATTCAGTGTCTCAAGCTTCAACAAAGTACTTAGTACTCACAATGGCCAATAACATACCGGTGAAAACAAGGGTTTTTAATTTTGAAAAAACAACAGGAAATCGCCCATAAAAAAAAATTACATTTTGTAACTCATTGAGCTCATATCTTTAATTTCCTTACTCAAAATTATAATTTTTAAAAATATTCTAACAAGCTAACGCTCTAAAAAAGAAATGTATAATTACACCTTAAAAACAAATTTTGCAAAAAAGACTTTACGATGTCTCCAAGTACTTATTTTTATTTTTACATCAGTTGTCGTTTTGTCTATTTCGGTATCTTCAGGACTATGCATATCATTTTTCGCAGTTATTGTTTATACTGTTCTATCTTTACATACCGAAATGGTAAACTCCCAATGTATATAAAATTGCTTTTGGGAAAGAAAAACCATTTCCATCCACCAAAATTCAAAACTGCATTAGGGGGAAGTCCTCCCCAAGTCTATACAACCACCCCTACACAGTATTACTGGATTTCATGGTGGATGGAAAAGTTTTTTTTATCACAAAAAAATAATTTATAAGTATTATGAGTTTACCGATTTGTTATGTAAATGTAGAAGATTATAAACAGTGATTGTAAAATATATAGCATCCATTGTCCTGAAGATGAGTGTGAAAATAAGTAATTGAAGAGACTATAAACCTTTTTTTGGAAATTTAATTTTTTCACAGTGATATTTTTTTAAAATAAATAAATTAATTAAATGAAGTTTTTAAGCCTTCCTAACATCACATGAGAACACTACGAAAAATTTACGTCTCTAGATCAAACAAGGGTCGCACAAAGACTGGGCTGACAGACAAATGGTGGATGGAACCACAAGTTTTGAGAAAAAACCCAGCGAAACATCCAGGAAAACCTCGCCAGGAATAAATTTAAGTGATGACTCGGAATGGGCTCCGCCAATGAAGCCCAAATAAATGGTGGATATGCCGAAGAGCCAACCAAAAAAGGCAGAGCCAAGGCTCCCCACTTCTGCAGATGACCTCCCTAGCCATCGTTAAGATCGCTGACACGGGGGAATATCTAAGAGACGGATTAAAGCTCGCTAATGCCAAACCGATTTTCTCCCTTATGATCCGCCACTACCTCTTCGAGGCGCATGGGCATTACCTGGGAGTTTTCCAACTGCTCTCCTTTAAACGCTGAGTCATAGACTTTCACCTGAGCATTCTCGCCTCTTGCATGCGTTCCATCTTTATCATTTCCTCCTCTTCCTATAGAAATTTTGATTTACTAAAAACACTAAAACTTCGATTTCTGAATCAAATTCCATTTTATAAAACGCAAACGGAATAAAAGAAGGAGGAAATTAAGGAATAATATCGATAAATGATGGTGTGGACTGCAGATGACAAATCTGATAAACCTAAAAAATTGCCTCTGAAAGAGAGAGAGAGATCTATCAAATCTGTATAAATAATAATAAGTAAAATAATAAGAACCGATTAAACACATCATACATTTTTTTTTTATTAGCTTTTACAATTGATAAATAATTCAATAAATTAAATTTACATGGGAAACACAAATTAATTTTTATATATATGTATAAAATTTATTATGATAAATTTACAATCTGCCTTATTGGGCTATAAGTAATTGTGATAATGTTGTCATTCATATCATATCACAGATCATATCTTATATACAATATATAGAGGGTGGTCTGAAAAGTTTCCGACCCAACAAAGCTTTTATTTCACTAGCTTTTATTTATTTTATTATCATCTTCATGTTGAGGTCGGAAACTTTTCAGACCACCTGTGTATACAATATACGTATCATATATACATATACACTGACAGCAAAAAATTCCACCCACCTGATTTTTTCATGTTTTTATCTCAAAATATTTCTGCTTTGGATTAGTCAATTTTTTTTATGAATAAATATGTATTTTTTTTTTTTTTTTTCAATTATAAATGTTAATATAGAGGATAGTAACCCATAATCCTTAATTCAATTAAAGGAATGTCGTTCCCAATGTTTACTTTCCATGGAATTAAAAATGTTTATTCAGTGTCATTTGCGTTCTGGTGCAGCAAATTTCTTAGTTTTCAGCTCCGATATTTTAATTTTCTCAATTTTAAGTTTAAAAATGCCTCTTCGTGCTGAGGATGTTGCACGTGGTGTGGCAATTATTGATGATGGACGTTCCATTAGATATGCAGCAAATGCCATCGGAGTTCCCTATGAAACTCTACGAGACGCCGTCATGTGTTTTCGAGAAACTGGGTCTTACCATAGAAGGGGCGGTTCTGGACGGCCTAGGGCAACAGAACCACAGGATGACCGGTTTCTTACTTTAAGAATTTTACGAAACCGGCACCTTACCGTTGTTCAAGAGATTCATCAGCTCCAAGAAGTTCGAGGGGTGCAAATTTCTGAACGTACTGCTCGGAGAACATTAAATGAGTATGGACTAATGGCTTTTCGCCCAGTAAGTTCACCCAGAGCCAACCTTTTCAACGTGATTCCTTAATGGTGTGGGCTGCGATTTGAATGGAGTGCCGCACAGAATCGGTTGTTGTTCGTGAAGGGTCTTTGATGGCCACTCGCTATGTAGATGAGATTTTGGAACCTCGTGTGTTGCCTATCCTCATCGAAATCACCGATCATTTATTTCTAATGCACGTCCACATGTTGCTCGCATAGTACAGACGTTCCTTCATCAGCCCAACATTAAGGTCTTAGCCTGGCCAGCACGTTTTCCAGATTTGAACCCTGCCGAATTTATGGGATAACCTCGGAAGACGAATAAGAGCGCGTTCAGCACTTCCTGATACACTGCAGGACCTTGAAAGGGCTCTTCGGGAAGAATGGGGTGACCTCCAGCAAAGGGACATTTCCCGACTGGTGGAAAGTATGCCTAGGAATGGAAAGTAATTTCTTTTTGGATAAAAATGGTTATTTTTCAATTTTTTTTTCATGTTTCTTAGCAGTTCACATTTTAATTTTAAATAAAAACTCATTTAATAAACGTTAAAAACCTTATTAAAGGTAAAAAAGATATTATAAATTCAATAAATAATAAGTATTATATACAATTACCATGTATTACGTACAAATACAATTTTTTTACAAGTGGGTGGAATAGAATATATATCATATATTATTTACAATTTTCATTCACTCGCTCATTCACACAGTAGTTACCAACATACCAGAGACCTCCCAAATCCACATGGTTGTCACCTTCCTCGCGTGTGAAACAGGAGCGGAGTCTTAGGAAGTCTCCCACGCTCCTACGCCAGCCGCGTCACCGGATACGAGCCAGTGGAGGCTGACCGAGAGCACGAGAACGACATACGCTCAGGACATGATTGGAGAAGCTGGCCATTGCCAGGACTCCCACTGTTAACCAACTAATTAATTAATAAATGGCACTTTGATGAAAGAGTTCATTCGACACTTGCTCATTTTTTTCCCAGATGCCTATATTTTCTATGTATTCTTCATGTCCAAAGGGATTACCAAAAAATATTAGAATAGAACTGAAGTCTCTGTTTCTATCTCTATGAGAGCACCCGGCCGGGGGGTTCTGTATCCGAGTCCTGTTACCATATTTTATTTTAGTTAATACTTATTAATCACAACTACTCATTGCCCAATAAGTCAGATTGTAACTTTATCACAATAAAGAAATTTGAAAAGTCAAAAATAATTAATAATGCCTCTTGACTTCTTGGCTGAAGAACATCCTCTTGAAGATAGAGAATCTCAGTGAAGGAGCTGCCATCTTGGCAAATTAGGCATCAAAATAAATATATCAAATGGTTTCCAGACCTTCATTAACCTATGAATCGCCATCCTGGAGTATGGCCTGTACTTCCTTAAACCGATAAGAATTTAAAGAAATTGCTTAGAACAATAACAAATTCACCTAGGCGTGTACCACCATCTCCCGACTACATGATACCACTGATATTGACTTTATTTATAACGTAGTAAAATATAGCACTCAAAGGTTTCATAAAGGTACATTAAGATATTCGTTTTATCCTAGAAGCGTTTATATTAAAAGGGCCACTAGAAATCAGGTTTTTTTTTCTCAGTATTCCTGCATATAAATAAGTGGACATTTTAGTTTTTAGTATTAATTGTATTTTAGTTTTAGTTTAGAGGCTTTCTGGCGTCGGACAACTATATGGAATGAGCCCTTGAACAAAAAATAAAATTGACTCTCTCTACAAAAAAAATACAACTTTATAACCAAAAGTGACTGAACACTATGATGACAACTCTGAAGGCGTAAGAATAATTCACCTTTAGAGTCAGGAGCCGGGATGAGGCTAGCCTAGATTCTTGGCCCATTTGTTGAGCCCGAACCGATAAAACAATGGTCACAATGGCCACAATAGACAAAGATCGCCATCCGGGAGCTGCTTCTCTCGGCTTCTTCGAACTCTTCCAGTTAAGGGGAGATGAGAAGAACATGGCTCAGATTGATGTAGTAATCCATTATCGCCTCTGCACAAGTGTTACAACACTTGTGATAAAACGATAAATATACCTTCTTACATTACTTAAGCTTCTAATCATTCAACTTCGATTGTTACCATATCAGGTGACAGACCAAGAGCTCAAAGTTCTAGGTCACATGTAGCCTGTCTCCAAATATGCTTCTGCGAAACGATCAATAGACATATGAAATAAAACAATAATGGTTTATATTCTCGTAGTGTCTAAAATTTGTCGAAAAAATGCTGAGATCTTGATGAAAAAATAATTCTTGGCATTTATCGTTTTGCTGGGCTACACCGATCAACTGTTGGTTAAGACTCAATGACGGGAAAAAAAAATCATTAAACGTAACTAACGTCGGAACCACTTCTGTAGCTAAGCTTTCTCAATTCCTGGCTGAAAATATTAATAGTCATATCAGTAATATCATATTAATATTTTAGTACAAATATTATTACAAAAATTGCAATGTTGCCTAATAAGGTAATTGTGATAAATGGTCTCATATAGACGACGTTGAATTCACTCTCTCTCTCTCTCATTTATATAGCAATTTTATATTTAGTTTTGGTTTAGTCCATAGTTATTATTAGATTGTTTGAGCTACGTGTGCTTTAAGAACGATTATATGGATTTTTCAACAATGGTCCATGACTACTTTTACAATTAAAATTTAAATTTGTCTAATGACATGACCTTTGGACAGCGGATTGATAAGGTAAATTATAGCATTTCAAGGTAATTTTTTTATGTTACCTTGAATCTACCTGTATTATGTGCATGAATCGATCAGCTTGCGTCACCGTTGGAATTTGTGCGCGTGTTCAATGTAACTAACCTTAAAAAATCATCTACCGTTTTCTTCTTGAGAGCAGTTCATCATTTTTATGAAAAACTGTCCTATGCTCATAAACTGCTAATTAAAAAAGAATAAATGGTTAATTTTTGAGAAAAATAAATAATCTGAAAAACTGTCAGTATGCAAGTGAAGTGGAATACATCACTTACAGCTGTTAAATGCTAGTTTAATCCCGGATTTTCTCTGTGACCAAAAACTTTCCTTTGTATCCTTATGACCACATGACAGAATGGGCTCTGTTACTTCCCTTCGAATTACTAATGCAAGTATTGGCAACAGGAGATCTTCAAAAGTTCCACTATTGAACCTGAATGACAATCAATGATGTGGCTTAAATTACTATACCGTAAGAGAGACGAGGAGCATGAATGTTACCTAACGACTCATTATTTAAGTTAAATGACTCTGTTATTAGGACACACTCGGCGCTCCCGAATCCTGGAAACCATGAAACCACTAACCAATAATTGAAATTACTTAATACTTGGATCCCTAGACAGGCAATTTTTTTTTATCATATTTTAAAGTTTAAAATCACAATGTGTGTTTTAATCAAAGACTAATAAACCTATTTTGATGTGTTGAGTAATGTACCTTTAAGATTTCAGATAGACAGAATCATTTTTGATAGAGAAAGGACGATACCTAAATGAAAATGGATTCTTTTGGAAAACTATATTTCCCATATGTTCCGTTGTGAAAATTCTCAGAATGATTTGTTTGTTTTATACACGAAAGACTGTTGAATATTTAAAAGATAATTAGAAAATTCTTTTCTTCGTTATTGAATTGTTCCTTAAATATAACAGTCATCTTATGTCTGATTGTCGGCATGTATGTATTTATATACATAAGTATATGCAACGGTAGCTGTCGTAAAAATGATCTAATATTTTAAAGGCATATAAATTAATTCGTAACATTTTATATACATATACGCGTTTTGTTATACTATAATATCGGGATGTATGAAACAAAAATTTGAAGTAAATGTCGTCAGTTTCGTCGACTTTCAAGATTTATTTTTATTAAGTCACAGGCTAGACGCTGTTTCAGATTTAATGTTCTGATTGGCTCCTCATCGCTAAGGACTGGTTAAAGGCGGAACGAAATGAACTGCAAAGATACTCCAAATAATATATTGTTGGTCTATATTTTAGTTATTATCAAATGTTTAGATTTATTAGAAAGGTAAATTTCAGTGACCGATATGGTTAAAAAAAAATGAAGTATTCTTTATCATTATACGGAATATTTTTTTGACGGCAATTGAATAAGTAATGAAGGTACTAACGCAGAGTTTGTGTATTATTTATCGGGTATGTACATATTAAACAAAAAAACGATATTTGGATCTGAAAGATAAATGAATTTGTTCGGATATCGGCTTTAGTAGAAATAATAATGATGAGTTTTACGTGTATTTCTGCATCAGGTCCTTATAACAGATTTTTAGAGGCTGGTGGTACCGCGTACATTTAAATCCTAACCATGGCTATCCTGGAAAGACCACATTTATTAAATTACCCAGCGTTCCATAGCCACCCTCAAACTGTACAATCGGTCTCGTCATCTCTTGTTTTGATTTAGGGTGGTTTAGGGTGGTTTACCTTTACAGACACCTCCACTTCAAATCAGCTGTCAAATATTAATATTAGATCTCACCTGTATAACCTGTACTCCACATCTCACAAATCTGCTTCATATTTTCGTTATTTTCTTATCCATACCACAAACCTTTGGAACTCAATACTACTGTCAATATTCGTCGTTCATAAACTCTCCCAATCTAGAATTTATTGTTTATTAGTTTGTATCCATTTTCCTATTTTAATATAACTTGGAAATCATTCACGGATATCGTGAACCCCCCCTTGTGATAATTCGTATATTTTCTCGGTTGGAATTGCCAGCGAATTTCATTCAACTCAACTTGTTAGAGCCTTATGCTGTTCGATGATATCAGTCATTCATCACATCATTGTTATTTTATGTATTATTTTCCTTTCTTGTCAGTTAGACATACGTTTTTGTTATTCTTAGGGGAGATTGTCCCAGATTGTTTCATTTCCTGGGACACCCCCCCCCTCGCAAAGTAAAAGGAACGACTACGTCTGATATGTGATGACTCCAATTAACCAATAGCACACGACTGAAACGAAAAACATAATTGAGTAGAGGTAAATGACATTCGCTGACAATTGCAACAAAGAGAATCAAGAACCCAGATAATGAGTTCTTATTAATCTCTGTTCATCATCAATATTGGACATCGGATGTTGGGTAAGCTGTTTATGACTCCCCAACGTTCAATCCCAAAAATGAACTTGTAAGCCATATTTAACCTTACATTTGAACATATTTGTACAAAACATGCCTGCAAGATGGGATGTTTCCAATTTCAACAAAAATAACCAAACTGGGAAGAACTCCTTCAAAACTGATATGGTTCTCAAATAGTTACAGAACCACTCCTGCCCCGGAAATATTCAACTAAGGCTATATCAGTAAAAACACACGTATCAAATCTTTATTCTGATTAAATTACAATATGCCTTAGTAAGTTAGTAATTGTTTTCAATGTTCTCTTTCATACCATATTTAAAATAGTAAATATAGTAATTTTAGTCCGGTAGATGCCAGATTTACTCTTTCATGACCGAAGAAAGATAAATTAGTAGACTATTGGCCTAATTTATGGTGCAGAAATGTGTATTTTCGAAACATCATACACTAATAAATACATTTTATTAAGGTTTAACATCTTAAGGCCGATATCCTAACAAATGAACCCTTGATATCTTATCCAATGAAAGTTGTGATAGTGAAAGTTTACAAGAATGTATAAGGGAGGAAAAGTAGACAATTTCATATCCCGGAGGAAGGGCGTTTGAACGGAAGGCAGGAATAATTGAATGTCTGGAGTCCTGTAGCGGTTGGAAGGTGCTCGTTGGAGCTACCGTTTCACCGTCCCGTCACGCCCTGTTAGCCTATACCGTTTAATACCCCGAAACCTGACAGCTCGGCCCATCTCTTCCCAACTATCAGCTGCAACCACCACCAATCCCAAACATAAATAATCCTGTTAGGGCTAAGGGATCAGCTATTTTATAATCAATCAGTCGTAACACATATTCAGGCTGACAGATCCTTAACAAATGGCAGTTATATAATACATAGCTATGGAAAGTAAAATCAGGGCCATTCCCTAGATTATGTCATTTCTACAATATATTACTATTAGTTGTAGGGTTTTCTACATATAAATGATATTTTATTATTAAATATTAAATATATTTTAGTTTTATTTTAGAGGCGCTCTGGCGTCTGGGAAGTATACGAAATGAGCCCATGTACATAAAACGAAAGTAAAAACAACAACATATACTTAGTTGTAGCAGCAGTCTTGTATAGTAGCAATTGTTATTTGCTATCCCAAACAAATGAGTAGTTACATAAAGTACTAATGTTAGAATATGGACGTTTATTAGATTTTTATTATACAGGTGTACTACATCAGCGCACATCTACTTAGAGTATTTTGATTTTATTAAATTGTAAATATAACCATGTATAGTCGCCGTTATGAAATTAGACGCTTGGTATGAAGGGGCTACTTGGCGTGGCGTTGCCGCATCCGAGCGGGCGGGGGACTAATCACTAATCTGCTTATTGCTTAACGATTGACATTATCGAAGTAAAGAGATCACGTGGATAGAAGAGAAGTAGTGCACAGAGCGGCAACAGGGCTTGCCATGTATGTGTCATGCGTTGCGGGTTTGCATGCTTCTAATTTCGTGACGGCAGCTATAGATATTTACATATTTAAGTGTGAATACCGCATTGTGAGTCAGTGTGTGTGTGCATTTATGTACATATTTTATTTTATTTTTAATAATACTTTTTAAGTATTACACTGAAGCCTTAACATATAATACATATTAGTAATTAGGACACAGAGACTTTATTTGTATACCCTACTTAATATGATATATTTATTTTTTAATTACAAGTCATTTTCAAATCAAGAGAAACTTTCAGCCAAAATATCACCCCTTTATATGAAACTGGAACTGCAAAAATATTGCGAATATATTATTGATGACAGTTTTAATGATTTTTAGTGTTTTATAAAAAAAACAAAAACAAAAACTACATATTGTTAATCAGGATCTCCTTATAAAATTGTGTTTCCCTAGCTTGAGCAAGGAACTAGCAACTAACAGGGCAGACATGCAGAAACACGAGAGAAAACATAAGGGTTCTAAAAATCAACGAAATCCTAAAAATTCGTCAATTATTTTTGGATCCACTAGTTTCTTTTTAATACAATAATATTTAACTTTTTTAATTTTTTTATAACACCTTCTAGAAACCTATATAGGACTAACTAACCTGTTTTCCCTTGGCAAATCATTTCCCTCGCTCACTTGATAGATGTGTATAATGCTTTTATTGCGTCTTCGTTGTTGCTTGGGCTTTCTGTTCTTGTAATGACACGTTATTTGATATATTACATTTCTTCCATAAGGGGAAGGTTACTTAGTTTACTCTATTTAGACCAACCGTCCTTGGAAGAAGGAGAGGAAAGAGATACAGGTTTGCAGAAACGGTGAACATTCAGGATGTCATTTGACATTATCCAGCATCAGTAGTACTTTCACATATTGAACTCAATAGAAATGAGATGAAGAGATGGAAATGAATTTAAAGCATCGTATAGAGCTTTAAATTTAGACTTTACCAGTTCCTTGTCTTCCCCGAATCTAACAATTTGTAATTCGCCCTTATTATTCTGTTTATTTATTTTTACTTAATTTTATTCATTTCCTATATTTATTAATCCCAGAAACCTTTCGCGCTCTTTTCCTCCTTCTAGGATATGTTAATTTTTCTTATAACATATTCCATTTATGACCCTCTATAACTGACCCTCTTACTCCTTTCATCTCACTATCCATCTCATTCTCAACCCTATAGTTTATAATTATCCTTGAGAGTAACACTCCAAACTGAGACAGTGCTCTTTCAATGTGAAATTGATAACAACACACCCTTTCATCTCACTATCCATCTCATTCTCAACCCTATAGTTTAAAATTATCCTTGAGAGTAACACTCCAAACTGAGACAGTGCTCTTTCAATATGAAATGGATAACAACACACCCTTTCATGTCACTATCCATCTCATTCTCAACCCTATAGTTTATAATTATCCTTGAGAGTAACACTCCAAACAGAGACTGTGCCCTTTCAATATGAAATTGAGAACAACACACTTCTAATTAGGCCACTAGTCTACTAATTTATCTTTCTTCGGTTATGAAAGAGAGAATATACGTTCTGGCATCTACCGGACTAAACTCCCTGGATTTACTATTGTAAATATAGAATGAATGAAAACATTGAACATACTCCTATACGAGTACACTTGCTTGTTTGGAAACGATTCACTAATTACATGATATTTTCATGCTTTTATGTTTGTCACTATTGCAAATTTACAATTGCATATTTACAATTCATCAATCACTCGCTCATTCATACAATAATTACAAACAGCCCAGAGGCCTCCCAAATCCACGTGTTTGTCACCACCCTCGCATACGAAAGAGAAAGCGGAGTCATGGGTAGTCCCCCACGCTCCTCCGTCAGCCGCGTCACCGGATACGAGCCAGTGGAGGCTGACCCAAGAGCGCGAGAGCCACAGACGCTCAGGACATGATTGCAGAAACTGGTCATTGCTAGGACTCCCACTGTCACGCATTTATAGCAGGTCACGAGGCCACTCCCGTTTCTTTATATCAATCAAATGGTTTTCATATATCGATTCATCTATGATGTTATTTTCTTAATGCAATTCAATAATCCTATGTTATTATTTTTTTTTTCTTGCAGAGACTCACACTTTATTTATTTACATCGTCGTTTTCGAACATTTTTTTATAATTAAACGTCTATTTTTATTTTACAGACAAAAATCTGTTTTCTGAACACTATTTTTTTTTTTTTTTTTTGAAAATTTTATTTCATTTGGAATGTATTTTTATTCGTCCTGGAATACATTTTTTTCAGTTCTATTCTAATATTATTTGGTGAACCCATGCGACATGAAGAATACATAGAAAATATAGGCATCTGGAAACAAAATGAGCAAGTGTCAAATAAA
Source organism: Acanthosoma haemorrhoidale (assembly GCA_930367205.1). Classification (NCBI taxonomy): domain Eukaryota; kingdom Metazoa; phylum Arthropoda; class Insecta; order Hemiptera; family Acanthosomatidae; genus Acanthosoma; species Acanthosoma haemorrhoidale. Next base: position 45,912,684 of record OV884009.1, read on the forward strand.
GCGTTTCATCAAAGTGTCATTTATTAATTAATTAGTTGGTATTAAAAAAAATATATTTTTCTGTTATTTTGGTAGGATGTCGACAACAACAACACAATAACAAACGGTTATCCCGGTCAATAAAACATTAGATATGTGATGCACCTTAAGTGATATGTAATTACAAAAGTCATTAAACGGTCATTAACGTGTTTTCGAGACTTTCGCTGAAATTATGTGTTTATAGAGCACAGATATTTTGCACAGTATTTCCTGTTGCTCGTATGGAATTAAAATAAAACTAGTCCCATAAAAAACAACGTAATGAAAAATATAAATATCATATTAAGTATGGTGCTAAATTTAATCAATAACGAGAAATGCGTGTCAAGGATCATCATTACAAAATCAATAAAGTTGTAAATAAAATGTGTTACTTGGCTTGAATTTTTTGGGTTTCGTTATTTTTTTTTTAAATCATGAAACTTTGTGTTTTCACTAGTGAGCCTGCCTGTTTGTCCTGGTCTTTGTAAATCTCTTGTTTGACCTAAAAATTTAAATTTTACATCGATATTTCATTTGATAACCTGACAACAAGGAAAATATTTTTATTTCTGTAAAACATAATTAAGGGCTATTAATTATTCAATTACTTGGTAATAAATTATTAAATATTTTTCTGCCGTATTAAGTAGGGTTTTAAATTACTTACTTTGTTTCGCTGTATAATTTTTATTTTTTAAGTGAAATCACAGTCTTTGTAATCGGGCTCAGAATTTTAACTCAACCGTGTCTTACTCAGCGAACTGATATTTTGGATGCTAGTTTAGGTTAAATACACGATAAAGCTTTAAAAAAAAACATCCTTTTGATAAATTACGTTTCATAATTAATTAATTTTCATATCATATTGAGTATGGTATCAAATTAAAGATCCTGAGGCCGTGATTAGTTTTACGTTTAATTTAAGTTCTGGGTTTTTGAACTGTCATTTAAACCGTGTTACGTAAGTTCAACTTAACCGTTCGTTTTTTGTTTTTTTTAGAGCTATGATATTTTGAATAGTAGCTCCATTTGATACTACTACTAGATTATACTAAAAAGAAATGTGGCACTAGGAAAAATAATAAATTTCATGAATCAGCGCATGAAATCACGGATCTCAATGAAGAATGTCAAAGTGGACTTTTTAAAAAGTTTATTATGAATAACGACAGAGTATAATGATAAATTACAAAAATATAATAACGTGATTGTACAGGTCTAAGTGTTAAGGAGAAGAGAAAAAAAACTAAGAGCTAATTATTCTAGAGGATGGTTTGTTTATATAGAGTGAATAGCTAGGATATGATACAGTGCTTATACAGGCTGTCTGCTTCCATAACTTACGTGCTAGAATAAGTATAAGATGTGGATTATAATTATCAAAAAAACATAAAATCAGATTAATGATGTAATGAAATATGTATTGTACTCTCAAAACAATCATAATTCAATTGAAATATTGTTGATCGATATTGTGATATTGGTTTTTGCTGAACAGTCCTTAGGGCGCTTAATACTTTTTTTTCCCCTCTCTACCACGGGGGATCTGTATCTTGGACGGGGTCCCCTCTTGGGCCTAATACGTTTTATTAAGCAGACGGGACTATGGGGTATTACATCGCCTGTGATGCATGTGTACCAGTGCAGCTGGGTTTACTGCACTGGTCAGGCGCACTGGTTTTTAAGGTTACTAAGTCCCTTGTCAATGTTTCAATCAAATGGCCACGAACTGAGAGAAACTGCTTTTGAATGTTTCTGCATATAAAAATAATTCAATAGGAATGAAGAGATCAATTGAGGGAAATATTAAATAAACGGTAAGCTCATCCAACCCTTAACTGTGTCATTTCTTATAGGGGTTGGTACATGCAGTTTACACTATACATACATATTCCACCTCTTGTTTGGTAGAAGTGAGGGGAATCGACAAAAATCTCAGGATGTTGTACGACTCCCTGGATGTTCAATATAGAAGAAAACGACCTTGTAATAGTTTACATAAGAGGAAATATTTGACCCTAAATTTGACCTAATTTGCACAAAAAATGCCTATGGAATATTCCCATTGGTCACAAAAATAACCAAACTGGGATGAATTAGTTCGAACTGATATGATTTTCAAAGAATTACATGACCACCCCTGCCCTGGAAACCCCGGAGTATGATATAAAAATAATTAATTACAAGGAGGAAAATAGTGTGGAAGGTTGCTTGGTTTATTACAAAACAGGAAATGAGTAAAATTAAGTAAACATAAATTAACAGTGATATGAAATAATAAAGGATAGTGAGATGAAAGGGTGTGTTGTTCTCAATTTCACATTGAAAGGGCACAGTCTCTGTTAGGAGTGTTACTCTCAAGGATAATTATAAACTATAGGGTTGAGAATGAGATGGATAGTGAGATGAAAGGGTGTGTTGTTATCAATTTCATATTGAAAGGGCATAATCTTTATTTGGAGTGTTACTTTCAAGGATAATTATAAACTATAGGGTTGAGAATGAGATGGATAGTGAGATGAAAGGGTGTGTTGTTATCAATTTCACATTGAAAGAGCACTGTCTCAGTTTGGAGTGTTACTCTCAAGGATAATTATAAACTATAGGGTTGAGAATGAGATGAAAGGGTGTGTTGTTATCAATTTCACATTGAAAGAGCACTGTCTCAGTTTGGAGTGTTACTCTCAATGATTATTATAAACTATAGGGTTGAGAATGAGATGGATAGTGAGATGAAAGGAGTAAGAGGGTCAGTTATAGAGGGTCATAAATGGAATATGTTATAAGAAAAATTAACATATCCTAGAAGGAGGAAAAGAACGCGAAAGGTTTCTGGGATTAATAAATATAGGAAATGAATAAAATTAAGTAAAAATAAATAAACAGAATAATAAGGGCGAATTACAAATTGTTAGATTCGGGGAAGACAAGGAACTGGTAAAGTCTAAATTTAAAGCTCTATACGATGCTTTAAATTCATTTCCATCTCTTCATCTCATTTCTATTGAGTTCAATATGTGAAAGTACTACTGATGCTATATTATGTGTATGTTTATGTTATGTGTATGCATCCTGAATGTTCACCGTTTCTGCAAACCTGTATCTCTTTCCTCTCCTTCTTCCAAGGACAGTTGGCCTAAACAGAGTAAACTAAGTAACCTTCCCCTTATGGAAGAAATATAATATATTAAATAACATGTCATTACAAGAACAGAAAACCGCCAATCATGTCTCATTTCAAGAAAATGAATAGTTTATGAAAGATGACGAAGTCGCCATCAAGGGCGATGATCAAATTGTCAAGCCTGTACCATTAACAACGATGACGCAATAAAACCTTTATACATATCTATGAAGAGAGCGAGGGAAATGATTTGCCAAGGAAAAACAGGTTAGTTAGTCCTATATAGGTTTCTAAAAATATTAATATTTTTATCTGTGACAAAGGAGCATGATATTTTTGGGGGCAGGGATTCGATTTGCTGGGAGTGTTCGAAAACGGGACATCTCTAGGACAGCTGAAGACGGATGACTCGCTGTAGTTTCAAGTGCGGCGACTCTCTCTCCGACGCAGCCTTGCCGCCCTCAGGGAAGTTGCTGCAACTGTACACGCTGCTGACTTGGCACTTCTGCCCATCACGGACTTTAGAGCATGCTCATTCGCTTCAATTAGCCGATCCGGCAAAGGTAAATCTGCTATTTCCGGCTGAAGACCACATCCGCGGATACTGCACCATCAGATTGGGCTGTTGATAGCGATCCATCGAGCCCATTACGTACTAGAAACTACAGAACTCACCTCACTATTGCCGTGCCCTACATTCCCAAGATTCTGAAATGAATGCTCTACATTCATTCATGATCGTTTTCAACTTGTATGACTGTATGTTTCGCTGATTATCTATAAAAACCATTTTATATATAAAAATCCTTCATTACCTACGAATACGGATGAAAGAAACCTTTCATTTTGGACACTGTCTGAATAACAGGGACATATAAATATGTCTAGTTAACAAAATATATATATAAATTATATATGTCAATGAAGCCAAGTACATTGTGTATCATTGTACTTGTATTGATTATATAACTTTTATTCCGATTCACACCTTGTATACAGTGTACCGATGGTACAGGACATATAAAATGTGATATGTAAATAGATTCGCCTAAGAATCTATAGTTAATAATAATTTTTTTAATTAGATTGCAAAAAAAATATATATATATATATATATATATATTCCCATGTTAAAGATATATATCATTTTGCCCTGTATGCATACTACATCCTTTATTATATTTATATGTATGCATTTAAACAGAACTAAATTAATTTCAGTATGGACTTAACAGAATACAAACTGGTAACAAAAAAAAAACGATTTTTGGTCTAATGAATAAAAATAGGCAGGTCACTTGATCCTTTCACTTAATGCTTCATGAACTTATCATTTATTTGGTTTGTGTCTAAATCAGAATTTTTACTCAACTAAATATCCAATGACCGCTATACTATGCTACTTTGGCTCTTCATTTGGGTCCGATGAGTTACTCTTTTCTTGTCTAGATTTTACTCCCGACGTATTCTTTCGATTTGTTTTCATATGTACAAAACATTTCATTCCATGTTCACCATTACTCTTATTATCCTAATTCTAGTACAGCCTATCTTCGGGAAATCCATGTATCCTCAGATGTGTTTTTTTCTGGGCTCTATAAATGGCCCAGTATCTTTAGTAATATATAAAAATGTTTTTGTTGTACCCGTTACTGAAAAATTCACTCGATATATTATTTAACTGATGTTCATAGTACGTAAGTGTCAATAATTTGTCAATGGGCCATAGCTGAGAGAGAGAGAGAGGTTGTTAGAAAAAGACTTGAATCATTTTCAATTCAAATCTCAGAAAAGACTGTAATTTTGTAAGTGAAACGCAGATCCCAATGCCTAAAGTTTCCGTAAGTAGCGCGATATATCCCTACCCCCAGTGTGAAACTGTGTGCGTTAAAATCTCCTAGTAAATCTTCACCGGGACCTCCAGGGGCCCTCAAAAGACAAGCGTGTGAAAGCGGAAAAGCCCAGCGGGGCCCCGGTAGAAGGTGGCACCCTCCAAACCAGTGACCCAGTGAGTTGGGGAGGGTGAAAGAAGAAGAGTGAAAGAAGTGGATGATGGAGGGGGTAGGGAGGAAAGATAACGGTGAGGAGGGGAGTCATACAGACAACTCAGTCTGGAAGCAGAAGTCTCCTCGATGTCCTCCTGAGCTGGTCCTGTGGCTGAACAAGGTAGCTCCTCACAGTGCGTCATCTTCCTCCCCCGTTGGAACGTTGTATGGGGCTCACGTTTGGCTGAGGTTAGTATATTCAGCTAAATCTTACATTTCCTTCTATAAAACCCGGGATGTTACTGACGATTTTGACAAACTATTAGTTCATTCACAACACTCTTTTCTTCTTAGAACGCGATATTTGAATGAGTACAGTGAAAAGGGCTTCAAGGTAGCAATAGCTTATGTAAAAATCAAATAGTAATTAAAAAAACAGGATGTATCAGCTATATAACTAGATGTTACCCTGGAATAATAATTTTTTATATTACATAAAAATCCATTTGATGTGGTCAATTTAACTAAAACCCTTCCTCCCTTACAAAGCGTTTTAAAAACTGCAGGCTGTCATCTTTGAATATTATAATACTGAACATGGTTCATACAGCTAATGCAATTGATAATTTGATAAAAGTTCTTGATGTTTCATTGAAAGCTGGTATTATTTAAAAATTCCTATCCCAGCGTTTCGAAATTATCATTTTTAGTCAAATATTGTATTAAATTATTATTGTTTTAGTTCTTTTTACAGAACTGGAGTGTGCTTGTGACTCTGAATAAAACCCTGAGAACAGAGTCGCAAACATGTTTTTATTTTGGATTCATCTAGGTTTCCTTTTAAAAAAAATTGGGTAAAAGCAATACGAATAACCTCAATAAAATTAAAAAGTAACAAAAGGTACTTTTTACACAATTTCAATTAACTCTATTATGTAAATTTTAATCCATAAACAAGGAGTTCTCAATTCTTTCTCTTTTGCGATTCGGTGGCAGCTTTTTTTTCGAAATCACATAGTAAGCTTTTATATTTATAAAGAAATTAGGAATCGCATAGTAGGACGCTTTGTAAAAAAAGATACTTCTTTTTTTCGTTTACTCGCGCGTAGAGTCAAAACGCGACTGAATTTTGAAAATTTGACTTCGGATTATTATTCAGAAATTTTTTTATAAATTTCATCCGTGTTTTGTACGATTTATGGTTTTTTTTCGATAAAAGATTTTTCTGTTTAAAAAAAAAAAAAGGCGAAATTCAAAAACTGACAAATTTCATCCCCATAAGGATGAACCCTCTCGTGTATTAATCAGTACTGGGTCCTCAGTGCCCCCTCCTACAGATAACATTGTATTTTATATTTTTAGAAGTATAACTGACTGATTATGCCCGTTAACTATGGCCAATGAACACTTTCATATCTCGATTGAACCCTATTAATAAAGACTGCAGTTCAACATCATATGATGATGACCTGTTCGGTATCTGACAGTGTCTGAAGTTCTGTCCGTTATAACAGAGTTAACACAATAAGGTATTAAGGGAGCTATCTTCGCCACCAATTCGTTATTTGCAGATAAAGAGGCGAGTCAACAACTAAATTCCAGTGTTCAAATTTATTTATGTATTGACGAGCACCTGTGATTTACTCTCAAACAGTTATGGGGGTTTTGTGTATATGTTCTACTCTAGCGACTGTAAAAATGGTCTTATGGATCTGAAATATAAAGTTATACCATATAATATAATGTACAGAGTTGGATGAGTATATTACCTGGTAGATCTTCGTGAGGATTCTTATGTCTTTATTTCCTGAGAGTCGAGTTCATGGTATTGATTGTCTTCCAACCATTTTTGGTTTTAAACAGAATATTTTTCTCACTTATTCACTTCTCGTGTTATGAATTTAGTGATCCAACAATAAGAAATGCTACTTGCATCGCCCTGAGCCAGTTCTAATCTTGATTTTATAAATATTTGAGGATTTTCACAATACTCATCATATACTATATCTTTAAAACCACTTCCTCCGATTCTGTCAGTGTCCTGAACCCCTTTGTCACCATTTCCAGTTCCACGTCTTCAATCCAATTTTCCAATTTTCTTGGCCTGCCACGCTTCCTTGTTTCTTTTGGAGTCGTGTGTGTTTCCTGGAGTCAGTGTCCTTCCTCCTTCCTCATTAGGTATCCTTACCATTTTAAACTTTTCTTTTCTCAATTATATAGAATATGTACATGGACATCTTTTTTGGATGAGCTAAATTAGGGATCCACTGTCTCTACGAAATCCCACTTCTCCTCCAACAATACATTGCCATGGCTTCTTTTCTAATCATGCCGATTTGGTCGGATTTAGAGATGAGTACAAAGAGCACACTTTCAACAAAAGAGTGGTAGGATCTTCTTTGTGAGCAACTTGTGCTGATTATGTTCTTACCATTTTTGGTTCTAAGATATCTGTATAATTTATTCCTTTCGCTAATACCTAAGTTACATGATACACTTTTTTTGTATTCAACACCCTGTTATCTATTTGGAGAGGAGTTGATGTTTTTGTCGATATTTTAGTATTTTTTAATTCTTTTTTATTTAATGAAAGTAAATTTTCAATGACAGTTAGATCAAAACTAAGCAATAAACTGAGATATTTTTTAACAAATTGTAATTTTACCAAAAGGCTTTTATAGATTTTAATAGATCTAAATCTCGTTTTTACTTTTTCATTCACAATTCTTTATTTTGTGTACATTTCGTCGGGTTACAAGTGAAACATTTGAGAAAACGCGGATCAAAGATTATTTCCTTTTAACTTCATTTGTACTTACATTAAATTTAACATTAAAAAAAATAATAAAGATATGAATTAGTTGGGTTTATGGATTCCACCAGTCGAAATATCTCCTGTTTTTGGTCAAGAAAAGCTGAAAATCCAAAAATCGATAATTTTGACTTAGCGGTTTTCTCTTGTAGCCCTACGATATATTCAATTGGAAAATTCTCTTCTGGTTCTTCAGTGTTCGTTCAAGTTTCGTTTACGTTCGTTTAGTCGTTCAATGTCTGTAGGTTGCGAAACGTTTTGGTTTTAGGACGCTACTAGACATGGTGATAATCGTCTCCTGACGATCACGCTCGAAAAATTTATTTTTGAAGTTTCTTCTTTAGATTATTTTTCTTTTGGGTTCAAAAAACTTTGCTGCCTAACCCATTACCTAACCATTGCATATAAATATGGAATTTGTGCCTCACCGTAAGGTTAGGATACTTTTTTTTGATAAAATGTCAGCATTTCCCCACCAACAATTGAAGGGTTTGCTGCAAAAAGGAGGTAGCTCCATCCCATAGCTGTTGGGAGTTAGAAACACTTTCTTGTGTAAAAAAAGAACCTCTTTTATTTGGCACAAAAAGGATGCAGCTCTAATCGTAATATGTAAACACCATAATTGAAAGTAAGCAACAACAATATTTTTACATAACTTAAAATTTGAATTTTTTAAACGTTTTGTTTGGTTTCCCAACAAATGGAAAAATTGGAACTACCTCCTTTTTGCAGCAAACCCTTCAATTGTAATAAATTTTTCTCATTTCGGCGAAACCTAAAATGTAAACATGCAAGACAGATGAACGAAGTAATCGATTTTTTTTCAAGCCCTACTTTTTATCATAGAGTCCGGGGGGGGGGGTTACTTGTTTACTTGATGCTTACTTGTTTAAGTCACTGCCCAGATCAAATTTTAGATGACAATGTAGACAATGTTTACATTGTGACTCATTACCCTATGCCCAAGGATACATTATTGACTCAAACCCATACGATGACGCAATAATAAGTGCAAATACATTCCAAAGTAACGAAGATAGTTTTCCGAGTCCCACGTCGGTTGTGTGAAACTGACCGACGACATTCGATTGGTTTTATTGCGATAACTACAACCAATATTTGAACGAAATTTTATATCTATGTTTCATGTGTTTAGTGGCACATTCCCCCGAAAAATTCATTTATATCAACCACGGAGTTTCAAAGCTATTATCTTGCTAATATCGGTTGGATGGTTGAAGATTTTCAGAAAACATTTGATTGGTTTTATTTTGCTAGCAATAGGCGTTATTATAATTGGGGGTTTGAACCAGTCCTTTAGCTAATAATTATAATCTTTATTAAATTGAAGAAAATTTAACCGTTTCCCCCTTAATCTTATGTAAGAGAAGTATAAAATTATATATTATCATATAAACACAGTGTCAATCCGTCTCTAATTAAATGAAAAAAGTGAGATTTTTCCTTGTTCTGAGTGAGAACTTTCTACAGCAATTATCGCTTTGTAATATTAATTAATAGCAAGGAGAGTGCATTCAGGATATGATCGTTACAGGATACTTCATCCATTTTATATCAATATGGCGTTTCCTGTTTATGCTTTAATGGACAATTTGAACCTGTTTATGTAACTATTAGCTAAATAATAAATACCTCCCGATCAACTCCGGCTATCTTCCATTCATCCATCGCTGCCAAACGATTAGCCTATACATAATATATTTACTTTGTACGCTCTGAAAATGACTCATGAACCCGGTGGTCCCGGGTTCGATTCATGGACCTGTCACTATATTTTCCTCTTGATCATAATCAACGTAAAAGTAATAGCAATAATGAATAATAGTGGTAATAAAAGTAAGATTGCAATTCACAACTGTTAATTAATTATTGATGTTTATGTCATATTTCCTCATAGGAACCAATTCCACTGTTCTTTCCCATGAACAAACCTCTTAATACAATGCATATCATATTCTATATGTTATATTACAAGAGATGATATTTTAAACAAAAAGAATTTGTATAATATTAGGGGTTTTTTGGTCAGTAGTATAGCTATTTATATTATTTTTTAAAAAGCAATTTGGCTTCTCGTACAAGCCCACACTCGTGTCATGTGCGGTACCGGTACTTTGCATTACAAGCCCTTTATGCATTTCAAAAAACTATAACTTAGCTCATGAGTTTTGAGAGTTTCAGTAGGTGAAAATGAAAAAAATAAATTGTAAGACTAATGATCTTTACATTACTTAATGTATCTTACTCGGGGAATAACAAAATTAAACCGGACAAAGGTATTAGGACTAAAAAAAATTTTTGGCTGATATAAGTCCGACATAAAACTAGTGTAACATTGAGATAACAATGGCGATGTCATAACCACGGAAGAGAAACGCACATCCTCAACAGATTTAGTCACAAATTTTAAAATAAACTGTCAATAAAAGTGACGATTCGCTAAGGTGCTGTACTAAAAGTCGAAAGTACCTTACCTTCCCGGAGAAAATACCGACTAAAACTATTACCTAATAAGTCAATCCCGCCAAAAAAAAAAAAAAAAAAAGGAGGGACAAAAAACAGATAAAGAGCCGTGTGGACAAAAAAAAATGTTTTATTCTGCTTACATCATCAGCGATTCCTCCGCCACTGAATTACGACTCAACAAATACGGGGCAACAAAATGATAGCTTTTAACCGGCTTTGAAGTATATGCAATTATTATTACTCTAATGTAAAAAATTAATGTTCGTATATATATGCATTCATGTCGTTTAACTTGTAAAATTGTTTATTCTATCAAGATAACTAAATGTAAGGAGCAACAAATATACGAGAAAACATAATAAAAACAAAATTATTGATAACACAACTTACTATTGCGATATGAAAACATTTTGAGAACAATTTTTATACCAATAGATGAAAAAGTGCTGTTGTATAGTCTCAATTATCCGATAAATACTTGGACATTGCATTACCAAAAAAGCCGGATTACTGGAATCAACATGAAATAAAAATTCACATTGATTAACTCAGTTAGTTTATAGTCTGTATACTATTTAAAATTAATCAGGAAATTTCCAAATCGGTATTAATTCGATAACTAATTGACCTAGGATGAGGAGTGAAGACTGCGGGTGTTATATACTGTACCGGAGTGCGTAATTGTGATACAATTACAGCCTGCTTTATTCGACAATGAGTAATTGTGATCAATGTTCACATTCATACCATATTTACAATTCTTCATTCAGTCACTCTTTCGTTCAGTATTTACAAACAGGCCAGAGAACTCCCAAATTCACATGGTTGCCACTTCCTTCGCATGCGAAAGAGGAAGAGTCTTTGGAAGTCCCCCAGGCTCCTCCGTCAGCCACATCACCTGATACGAGCCAGTGGAGGCTGATGAAAAGCACGAGAACAACAATTTTTAATAATAAGTATTTTTCTCATGCACCAATACTCGATCTCGTCAAGTTGTCTTTGAAGGTTATGGGACAAGGTATCGGGGTGCTGGTGGGATGACAAGAATGCAGAGTCATCTGCAAATGTTGCCAAAAAGGTGTTGGAGGTAGGGGGGACATCAGCGGTATATACGTTATAGAGGACGGGACCAGAAAAAACGTCAAGTAATACATTTTTAATGTCAGAATGGAGCGGGTGAGATTTGGCACCGACTTTTTTTTCACATTTATTTTTCATACTTCTCAATATCGTACTTAGTATAGCCTATTAAATTTCAGATAGACATGATCATTTTGACTACTGCTACCGCAGAACACACACAAAAACTGAGAAACATTACCACTGATGCTTCAGACCGCAATTTGAAACCTGATATCTATATTATGTATACTTTTGACTGAGATCGATTTTTTCGAAAATATTAGATTACGTTCCATGTGTTATGACAGACATATAAAGAACATCCGTGTATGTTACTATCTTTTAAAAGTTTCGTTTACTATATTAGCAATTTTATATTCTATATTGATTAATATTAAAAATTTGTTGTTTTTTTTGCTTCCAAGTCCATATTTTTAAGATACAAGAACTCACTGACCCGATTAGTCTAGGTACAGTTCTGTAAGTAATTAAATAAATTCATTTTTCAAAGCCATCAATAAATACATTTATTACAACATATATAACCGGAACAATCATTCAAGACCAATATCATTGATTTTAGTGTTTCTGGGACTGACTTGCCAAGTTCGCAAAGTATTGCGTTGCATGCTTTTGAAGCTTTGAAGCCAAGCTGATTGCCAGAATTCTCTTGTGCTTTGGCCGAATGTACACATTGATGTTTAAACTGGTTAGGTTATTAGAAGCGAGACAAGGCTTCATTATCAACCCGTGCATGTCGACCAGCAGCACCTAAATTAAACCTTATACAAACTTTAGGCTTAGATTAATTTGGGTGATGTTGGTGTTTAGATTCTAAACATTACTTTGCATAAGCACTGTCCTAATATGCCTCCGGTACCAGATTGAATACCGTCAACAAGATGAGTATGGGCAATAACAGGCCTTAATCTCTTTGATGTGAATAGTTAATTTATCCCATGATCATGGCGAATAAGTTAAACTTTGAATGTTTAATACGTTTAGATAGAAAAAAAAATATCAAAGAATATTTATTATCACTTATAACATAATCTATGAATATCAAAGAAGGACATAAAACAAATTATATATATATTATTTTCATACTACTATTCATTCTATTAATATTTTCATTTCATTGTTTGTCGCATCATAATTTACGGATTTATTCATATTGCTTCTTTGTTTTTTTTACATGATAATTAAATGAAATAAAAGATTGTTTAACTGCTCTCAGCCAATCAAGTCATAGATGAACTGACAAACAAAAAAACAAACAAAAAAGCAATATGAATAAATCAGTAAATTACGATGCGACAAACAATGAAACGAAAATATTAATAGAATGAATAAAAGTATGAAAATAATATTTTTGAATAAATCGTTCCCAAACTAGCAAGCGTCTGAGCAGAGATTTAAAAAGTATAGGGGACCGATTGTCAATAGTGATATTTAGGTGTCAATAGTTTTTATCTATCGATATTTCCAAAGGTGGTCGCTTAAGCTCTCGATAGTTCTGTTTTCACGCTGGCTTAATTCCTAGGACTGTTGACCGAAACCTTTTCACGTACGAAGTTCAAAAAATATGATTAATCATTGATAATTAAATCATCTCCTGTAATCGAACCACAGTGGCAAGAGAGTTTTGTAGTTCTAACATACTCATTAAAAAAATAAAACTATAAACTGAACGCTGTGCGGTAGTAAACTGAAAACTACCGCGTAAACATCAAATATCCTTAATCGCCTGATGAGACGTCACAGGGAAATGTAATTGGAAGCGAAAAGGTGACTAATGAAGAATATGATATTAATCCTCTCCTGCATATCCTGGGAAAGTAAGCAAAAACAAATTAAGACAATATTTTTAAAGCCAGTGCTACAGAAGTCAATTAAAAAAAAAGTGAGCGTAAACAATTTTTGGATAGCACTCGCGTTGGAATGCTTCGTGAAGATATGTTGTTGTTTTTTCGAATAAAATTAAATTTCACTTTATTTTGCTTTAATTGCTCCTTTTTATCTTACAAAAAAAAATTTACTGTCAATTTATAATAGTAATAATATACTTATTGATTTAATAATATGTAATAATTTGTTATTGATGATTTATCAATAACATATTCTGATACCTGTCATATTTTTCTACTTATCCCTAACCGGCTAGTAATATAATGTGTTCCTCTTTGAAATGGGAATTATTAACTATCGATAGTATCGATAGTTTTTCATAGATATTATTGGGACATGTGCCCAATTATCGGCTATCGATGTCTTGTATATTAAAAATTTTTAAAATGTAAGGAACCTTTTTCCCGGAGAACGCAATACCTTTTAGGGAATAGTTAAAGGATTGTAACGTTCATTTTATTACTAAACTTTGATTATCAGAATGTAACAACACTTAAAAATACATAAAATATAACTAGTGTTACAACCAAATTGGTAATTACATCTTCCATGGCCCAATGGCATAGGACCAATTGTCTGTGTGTCCTAATTTCCCTGGTGTATCTCATTCCCATTTAAGCACTAAAAGCAATTGTTTTTAATGATTTATATAAATAATTAAGGAGACACAATTTTCTACAAACTCTTCACAGAAAGTGTCACTTTTGGGAATATTATTACTCCTTGTAACTTATATTGTAGTCATTGTGTGTCGTTATCAAGATAAAAAAGTTAAATAAACGTTCCAATATGTTTATTACGTTATTCTTCATTAAATTATACGGTGTAAGTTTCAGTGTAAATAATAAAATAAACTCTAATGAAAATGAGTTATTTAACTCTCTTAACTCTCTTAAATAAAAATTTTAAAAGCAATTGAAACTAAATTTAATGAACTATTCAGTAATTCCGCATTTTATGGAACTTTCCACAGCTATATAACATTATGCAATATGTCCCAGTTTTATGGGATAATTTTTAGATTGCTTTCGTTATAGATCCCGCTTTTATTGCAAGCCATAAACCCTTTCTTTAATAAATTCGTTTTTTTTATGATTTTCAAGTTATTGTTCACATCGGTGCCTTTTTTTACGATAGTTTTTATAAATAAAAATAATAAGATAAATGAATGTATACAATGATAAATAATAATAGCAATCTTATCCGATATAGGTCAGTGTCATTTTCTTTTTATTAAACAGACGTTTGCCATTATGAACAGGCCTCTTTTAGAAGGACCCAAGACGTGATAAAAATTTTATCTTTTCAACAATAATACAATACAAGAAAAATTATTCCAGGATAAAGACCTCTATGAATAACAATTTCCTATGAATGTTCAAATGCCAAATTCATATTTGGAAAATAAAAATGTTGACTAAAAATTAAAAAAATTTCACCTGAAAACAAAGTATTTTAATTGTATAATGGCCTCCACTTATAACCGCTGTTCCAATCCCAAGGAGGTACAGTGCAATGTTATTGACCTGTCTGTTTGTGTGTCCAACGATAGACGAATCGATCGTGAAAAGTCCAGATTTCATATTTAAGGGTATTACCCCTTCATCAAACATTTTTTTTCAGTAAAATCCCTGAAAGTTAAGAACGGTCCTTCACTAAATATGGAGTCGTCATATATTCATTAAGTTTAATGGGTGTTCAAATAATCACCCACTCTGTTCAGTTATGGAGTTCCTGCGATAAAATAATTTTTCGACACTCTTTTACTATTTTTATGATAATTTTATATTATGTTGACTTTACCCTTTCTAGAGCACAACTGTGCAGCATCTTCAGCTGTGTGGCATAGTTCAGTTTTCTCGTCAAATGGACAACTCCGAGATAACTAATCTTCTGACTCCGTAAACTGTGCATATATAAATAACAGCGATCGTAAATATATAAAAAAAAAATAATGAACGTATACAATGATAAATTATAGCCTTAAAATCATCTACTGATTATGATATAATCAACGACTTATTGCTTGAAAAAAATTTAAAATAAATTTTAATAATTTATTTGTAAATTTAACATTTTAGGTAGACAAACTGTATTTCACAAGTGAGTTTTATAATGTAAATATTGTACAGTATTTTAGAGAAAAATTAAGGTACAAATCAATAAAGGGGATGAAAATGAACAAAGCAGACTTTTTATAAAACAATTAAAATTTATTTATTTATTAACAGATGCTTAAAAGTAATTTAAACAAAATTATTTTAAGCATATTATCCATTAATTTTCTTTATATTCTGAATCTTCTATTCTTCCCTCTTCGACTGGTGTCGGCCAACTCAAAATGATATTGTAGAATTATGAATAATCTGTTGTCTACTGAACTGACTTTTTTAATTCAGCGAACTGGGTGTTTAAGAAAGAGGAAGAAGAGAAAAAGGGGCTTCTGTACCAATCGAAGCATTTACCAATCAAATACAAAAAACATAAAAAGCTCGATTTCGAATTATTTTGAGGTTTCAGAAATAAACGATTCAAATGATGTGATTGGTATTCCGAATTTTCGGTTCTACTATTGCATTGACTAAGTTAAAATATCTCGGAATTTTGTGGCTTTCTCAGTTATCTGAGCGCTATCAAAACCTTCCCCGTGTTTGTGGTTAGAAAAAAAAAACTGGGAGGTTTTGCATTTAGGTCCTAACCGTGGAGAACTGGAGAACCTATTAACAACTATATATGTTGTTTTATAGAATTAACAAACAGAACGGATGACATGTCAATGAATTAGTCGTTTCCTGCCCTTTTCAACAATATATAACATTAATAAGTATATATCTAGAACTAGATACTTCTTTATTGTGATAAAATTACAATCTACCTTATTGAACAATAAGTAATTGTGATAAATGTTCTCATTCATGCTATATTTACAATTTTCATTCACTCGCTCATTCATACAGTATTTACAAACAGCCCAGAGATCTCCCAAATCCATATGGTTGTCCCCACCATCGCATGCGAAAGAGGAACCAGAGTCTCGGGAAGTCCCCCGAGCTCCTCCGCTCAGTGGAGGCAGAACAAGAGCACGAGAGCCACAGATGATCTGGACATTGCAAGGACTCCCACTGTCGCGTATTTGTAACAAGTCATGAGGCCACTGCCGCTTTAGTTTCCGAGGAGGTTTATAGGGATGGATTGCGCAGTGTAATGATGTGCTATGGGAATAGGGTGATTAGATAGGTTACTATGGAATTTCATGAACTTGGAAGAGATAAGTTCAAGAATGTAGGGTATATTAAGATCGTTATGAGTAGTTTTGTTGCTGATGTAATAAGGGGTATTGACTATTGTTCTCAGGACTTTTGATTGAAAGGATTGGATACGCTTGATGTTCGACTTTTTTGCTGTCCCCCATAGCTCTATTCCGTATGTCCAGATTGGTTTAAGTATAACTTTGTAGATTAGTAGTTTATTTTTTATTGAGAGATGGGATGTCCTTTGAAGTAGTCTGTACAGTTGTCCAAAGCGTCTGTTTAGTTCTTGTCTTTTTAGTCTCGTATGTGGGTTCCAGGTCAGTCGTTTGTCGAGATGGAAGCCCGTTTTGCTTTTTGATGTTTGCTTTTTTGATGTCCCTCATATCTCTATTCCGTATGTCTAGATTGGCTTTAGTATAACATAGGTCTATAAAATATCTCTTAAAATATTGAACATTTTACAAATTCTGTTATTGATAACAATATCCAGATATCTTACTTTCAACTCCGTTGATTTTTTAGATAGAATAGAAAAAAAGATTTATTTCCGGACATAGTCCCCAATGAATAACATTGATGTTCAGATGAAAAATTCACATTTCGCGAATAAAAAGAGCTATTATGTCATAATAAAAAAAATAATGGCAATGTAAAATAAAGTGTAAACCGATGATAGACCGATAAGAATGATAATAATAACTAAGAAATAAAATTCAAATTGTTGAACTGCTTTTAGTAAATAAAGCTGCAAGAGCCACCTATAAGAAATAAAAAAAAAAAAACATTTTCGTTCCGGGAAAAAAATAAAAAATTCTTTCTTAGGAAGCCAATTGATCTTGAGTGAGGAGACTTTCTCCAGCTTTTGTCCATGTTCTTCTCAGAGGTGAAGAAGTTATGTTAGTTTATTTATTGTGTTATTTATTTGCAGACAGATACTTTTTTTATCGCCTCCAAGTTTACTGATTCAGTGGTTGTAATAAAAAATGATAGAAGGTCATTATCATACCACATACTTCGATTGATTCCCGAAAAATATATTATGTCATAAATGATTCCGAGGTCATTTACGGCGACAGGAGATTATTCATAACAACCATGTTATACGGAGTTAGAAACCACCCTCTCTATTTTAAAGCTGCAAAGATTTTCTAGTTTCATAGCATTTTTATTTGCAATTATTATTAAGACAAAGTATTTTTGCAAGGGGTTGTAAAATAAAAAATGATCCATGGTCATTATGTGAGAGGTTTTACTGTTAATAGGTCAGAATCGTCTGTCGGATTTGTGCTTGTTTTTTCAGTCATCGTAAAAATTATCCAATGAATGTTGCAATGATTCTGAGTTTGTTAGGATAAACATAATAAATAACATTTTAATCGTAGTAACAGTAAGGGGAAAAAATTGGAAAAAGAAAAAGATTTTATGAGTAGATTTAAGACTATAGCTGAGAAATATTTTTATACGTTATTTCTCAATATTTCAGCAATTTATGATTAATTTATCCCTTTTTGTTTAATCGATCTACCTTGGCGATAACAAATAATGTCATTAGTAAACGGCCGAAAATACCGAATATTGTTTTATTATTCTTTCTTCTTGAATCACGTGGAAGTCTGGCTGGTCCTTGCCTGCGCACAGGCCATCTTTAGGCATCTATTCTTCATCTTATGAGTATTTTAATTAATTTACGTGATTAGTAATTTTTGGAGAAACTAATAAATGCCTTTGGTTTATCCAGAAAAATTCATTCATAATTTTTTAACGTTTTGCCAAGTTCAGGCATCGTCAGGCCTACAAGAAATTTAAAATACAGATATTTTATAAACTAACCCGTAAAAAAAACAATACATTATCTTAACATCACAGCATTATATTGTTATTATTACTGCCCTTTAACGATTATACACAATACTTGATCTTTGACAAACATAAAACAATTGCTTTGTCATTTAATAACTTTAAAAAGAAAAAAATAGAAATAAAATTTTTAAATAAACAGGACTTAATAAATTAAGATCAATACATTATTTGTTTTACTTCATAAAAACTAACACACAATGAGAACATGCTTGTTAGTTTAAATGTTCTGAGCACTATCGGAGGTTTCAGTCCAAAAAACTGGAACGATCCAATTAAAATATTCAAAAAATCTTAAATCTGGGAATGGAAATATTACGAAAAAAATCTAGGATTTGATCATAAATATAAATATTTTAAAAATATACATGTATAGAAAAAACACCCAATCATTTCTCTCAGCACTATTATTTTTTTCTGAATTATTTATCAACCTTCGAAGTCAAAATTGTGTTTCATACTGGCTGGCACTGGTATAATAATTTATCCAGACTTCGGGAAGTCCTATGTAGGTTTTAGTACAATGTAAACATCTGCAAACTTGATTCTTGATGAGTTTAATTTTATTATTTTATGGGTACTTTTGAATTTTGTCAGCACTAATGATGTGATTTTAAATCTTAAAATAATTAGTAGATGTTTTTTATTATTAATAATGTATATCAAATTTTATGAAAATTGAAAAGATATCTTTTTAACTAGGCCTACGTTTTTAATATCAGCCTATTTTATAGTTTTAAAGGCGTAATTTGTGTTAATACTACTTATTTCATGTTTCGAGTGGTCGGATAAAAAAATGTTAGGATGCGTTAGCTACTGCGTTCTATTGGGACCCACCATTTTTCTTTTTTATAATCTTCATCATATATAATAAAAATATTTTATATTTTATTATCTGATTCTGGTTCACAAGTATGATGCAAATCGTTAGGACGCTTGAAAATTTAGTCATAGCTCAAAATAATTAACAAGTCATCAATGTATTTAATTATTAACAAAGGTTTATTTTTTGTTATTTTTAGTGCTACATTACATAAACCATTTATTACAATACTACTTAAACTAACAGATAAAATCCCACCCAAAGGTAAACCTTGATCTAATTTATATACTTTTTTATTTTAATGGGTTTATTTATTGTTTTTGAAAAAAATACTAATTCAGTACATGATTGAAACTTCAAAATTTTAGTAAGTGAAAAAAAGATACATGAAGATAAAGAAATCTTTGACATAATACAAATGAGTTGACTTCTGATCTTTGTATCTTCTAGCATAATATATTTTTTATATTTTAGTATTTTTTCAGCGGTCTATCATCCCCTGGCTACTAGGTCTGTCTAGACCATTAAAAGATATCGAGAAGATGGAATGTGCTAGGCCAGGTCGTTCGAAGTTGACGCATCCAAGGGATGAAATGTTTCTTAGAGCTGAATTACACCCAAAAGCTTTGCTTCTTCATCGTTAGATCGCCTAATTACTATATAATTAAAAATATTAAAATAAAATAAAATAATTACTATATCTTACTATAAGATTTACTTACATACATAATTAACTAAATTGTCACCCACACACCCATCTTAAAAAGTCAATTTACACATTGAACAAGCTTAATTTTCTATGCATATTCAATACAATAGGAATAGTTAATTCAAGGACTACAATATTAAGGTGGAATTTTATAAAATTCAAACAATCATAAAATGAAATGTGAACATTGTAATATTCAAGATATTTGTCATGAGATACGGCACCTGAAATACGAGAGTAGAAAAACACGAATGAACCAAGGTTTTTGTGACGAACTTGTAATTACTTTTTATTTTATTTGTTCGATTTTGGGAGACTCCACTGTCGTTGCTAATCTAAGTAATTTTTTTAAATGGGATACGGTTAATGACACCCTGTTGTCATCATTATAAGGTTTATCTCGGAGAACGGTTGCCCAAATCAATATTTTGAACCAAAACTACAAGCACATCAGAGAGCCTCTGAACAAAGGGAACTCCTCGTGTTTTTATAACTTCCAAAACTTCAGATAATCCGGTGATACGTTTTTAGTTATCAACATTCTTTGATGTAAGAATAGCGTAATACAGTAGGTTAATTAATTCACTTTGAGTTCCAGGCGAGTACTACTGCAGTTTCGTGTCTTTTATTGCCTAGAAGTTGATAAAAGTACCCCAAAAGCATCTTTGCCCCTAGAAGTCAGCAAATCTAGTTTTGAAGGACTGAAGTTGAGATGAGACTTTAATTTTATATTTTTTGTAGTCAGGGACTTTAGTTTGACAAGCGTGTATTCTTGCATGCAAGGCAAATGAGACAGTTGGCAAATATCTGTCACATAAAAGACAAGCTTTGCCTCGAACGATTCAACATAATACAACAGCATTCATAAATGATTAGATTAAACTGTCAATCGAGTGTTCAACATGTTTAGATGTGCAGTTATGTCACAGAGGAAAGTGATATCCCAAAGCCATTGATCGTCTTCAAGGAGGGGAGAGGTGTGAGGAAGTACTTTTCGTAGTTTTCCAAAGACTTTCCTCTTGAGAGCCAAAGAACATCGCAATGGTGAACTAGTTATCCATGTTCCTCAACGTCTCTTTTAAATATTACCCAGAATTTCCTGTGATTAAGGGCACGACCACATATTTTGTTGCTACAGTAACACTGTTTGTTTTTTTTGATAATTGCAGTACCTTGGCACAAAGCACTCCCTGGTGGATGATGCAGTGATAATTTTCCAATAGTGCAATACAGACCAGGCTCTTAACGACCATGGCAGGAGCCCCATCAGAGTAAACGCCGTCTAATTTTTCCCAGTCCAAGTTTTTCCTTCAAGGGCAATTTTTAGTTCTTGAGATGTTTCAAGATTTGACCATACGAACACAGCTGAGCAGATAATTTGCTGTCGCAACTTTCGTCCAAAGCCACAGAAAAATATTTGCAAGCTTACAAATTACCTGCGAACTCATATCTTCTGCCATCTTGTCAATACACCCTTATTTTGACAGAGGGCTTTTTCATCCACTAATTTAGAAATTTTCCTATCGTTTGTCTGTCTTACGAAGATTGTTAAGCTTGGCTTGATAACGTGCTCTCCAACTTCGCATGGTTTCATTTGTTGTGCCAGTAGCAAAGACATTTCATAGGAATCTGTTACCGCTGAAGAAAGCTCATTACTTTGTTTTTTAAATATTGATTTCTGCCCTCATAAATTTCCGATCTCAAGACTTTGGGGTTTTGATGCTGATGAACACAGCAAGATTTTATTTTATGGGCCAAGATAGCGAGAACCAATCCCCAGAAACCCCTGAGGTTGACCTAGAGCACAGGCGGCACCCCAGTCCCACCTGCCTGGTAGGCAAGACATGTATTCTCCTGTGAAGGCCACGAGAAATATGTATAACAATATTTCATACATCACAGTCCACAGATGTATACATATTTGTTGTGAATGTTCATGCAAAGCCCAAATCCTCCCAAGTCCTCGGAGCCAAATGCGTAGCTCACTTTTATAACTCCTTTTCCGGAAAAGGAGATAAAACATTTCAAATAAAAACTGGAAGAAATACAATGAATAAAAAGAAACAAAATTGTTTGAAAGTTGTGCTTGTCCCCTTAAGATAAGACAAATCGAAACGCCGTTATAGGACAATTAGACTGAAAAGTGTTACTGAAGAGAAATCTATATAGAGGTGTGAATAATAGCTGATGGGAATATAGAACAAAGAGATGTCGGTCGGAGAGGATTCAATGAGTCTGCGAGGTGTACCAATGCTTTCTTTGCCCCTGTAACCCCACGCTCCAGCCTTTATTGTTCCCGGCCAGTCAACCACTAACAAACCATCATGGTTTTTCTTTTATTTTCAGTTCGAAGCATGAGACGGACAAACTGTCTCGCTTAGCGAGGGCAACCGTCTACACCAGTGGCTCTAATACTTACCTTAAAATGAGAATAAATATCCTACCAGACAAATAGGTCAAGGGTGCCGGCGGCTTTGTTCTCGCAGTCATGCTGGATCCATAAGATATATATTTGCTATGTTTAATAGTATAAAAACTAAAAAGCACCTCAACAAATCCCTTTCCAAGCACTATAAAATAATAAAAGTTAAAATAATTGAAAAAACGCATGTTGCAAAACCAAAATCAAGAACATGACCGTAGATATGTTTATGACCCTTATGATTGACATATCCTATAAAAAAATATCTGCGAACCACCAAGACAAAAATCTACATAACCGCATAGGGGTAAAATTTTATAAATTAATATTAACGAAAGTATAACTTTGCTTAAATATCGCATGAAGCGGCGAGATTACTTTCTAGTCTAAACCTACATAAATCCGATGCAGTCCACCAGGACTCCAACCATGCAATGCTTTACATTACTTGTATTTTATGTCTTTTATCTATACTTTATTTTACTCATGATGGCAAAATCGCAATTTGTTGCTATTTATTTAAACTTTCACAATGATGAAAAGGGCGCAGAATAATTTCACCTCTCGGAACCCCCAACGTAGTTCTGGCGCGCCCACAATTAATATGATTTGTCCTCCACCTCCTCCGCGGTTACACTAAGGGAACACCATCAGGTTTATATAAAACGGTGATTGAGCTCCATGGACCGGAACCGTGCGGATCCAATGCAAGAAAGATTTTCTTTTAAACCGAGCATTCACCACCTCAAGCCAAGTTTGGCTGTCCTACAGTAATGAACATATAAATGACATTATCGATCTAAAATTGGAATGGTATAGTATCACTCTTCATTATTAGTCATGGGGTTACTTTTATTTTCAGCTTCGTCGAGGTTCTTCACATGATTAATTAATTTTGTGATTATGATTTAAAAGAAAAATATTCTTAGTCAGGTTGGTGAGATCATTAGTTGGATACTCAAAATTTTAGAAAGGATCTTTCTTAATGCCAATTAATTATTCGATATTTGTAGGTAAATCAAGAGAACTTGCAAAAAACTAGACAGACTCATGCGAGAGGACCATTCATTTTGCTTACAACATTTATCTCATGAAAATGAAGAGAAACAGAGTAGCAAGTTGTAGACAGAGTTAAGTGATAAGTAATAGCTCTCTTTAGTCCACACGGGCATGAAACAGTTTCACAAAAGTATCTAAGTGGAAAGTGACATCGCATAGTGGTATGACTCGCACTTCCTGAAATGCTAGAAAGATTCCAAAAAAAAAGAAACATCGAAAAAGTTGGGAAGCTGAGAGAGAGACACAAGCCCCAACCTGTCACTCTCCAGGAAGTATCAGTTGCAAAAGCATTTCATTTTACTGCCAATTATGAATGTAATTTTCAAAGGGATAATGTTCATCTCATCTAATTCAGGAATTACTCATTTTTGAATTAGATTGGATAAGGGGGAAATGTCTGGTGGTTGAAGTGAAAATTAATTTGAACTTTCAAGGAAGTTTGAAATCTACAAGAAAATTGCTCGGATTCATATCAGGGGTTGGTGTGTATTGGTAAATTCTCTATTACTGGTCATATTAAATTAATACCATGACGATATTTCTAATGTTAATTTATGTTTGATGAGGCGTATATTTTTTTGGACGTATTATCTGTTATCATATCCTAACCAGAGCATATACAGTGGACACCAGGGCGTAGTTCAGTATACATTTAAAATCGATTGGATCGTTTTCAGGTCCGCTGACGCTGAAAGACCCTCGCGATATCGGGGCGATACGGGGTGTATCCGTTTCAAAACAGAACCACTTCCGCCATGGAAACTTTAAGTAACGGTGAGGAGGAGGAGCCACATCTAGAAATCAAAGAGAACTGACACATCTTTCTGGGCCATCGTCGAAACTTTTCGCGTTTCATCGACCTTATAACTTGGTGGACCGGTTGATCGTTTACGATAAAAATTTCGGGGAATCATGATGGCAGTTTAATCGTTTTTCTTACTTTACGCACTTGGATCCGATCCGACCATCAGTCACTTTCTACGGAGTAGTCCATAGCCAACAGCCCGTACACGGCCTGATGAAGCGCAAGCATTAGCACGTCGTGAACTGTGAAATATCAAACAGCTCATCAGCTCTCGGACTGACTCATCATGGCTGATGGTGACAGTGCATCACGGCCTTGGATAGGTTTAATCACCAGGCACTTTTGCTTCAGGGGTCGCCGATAGCGTAGGACTGGTCACAGTCTTGACAATTATGTGCCCTTACCTATTTGGTATACGCCCATTTATTTTGTTGTATTATTATTTTTAATATTATCTTGTATTTAATAATCAGCCAAAGCAAACTGAATCTGACAGGGCCTGGGATTCTGGACTGAGAGTTTAGATAAATACGAGGGTGGTCTGAAAAGTTTCCGACCTAACAAAGCTTATATTTTAGCTTTTATTTTCAAACTTTTCAGACCACCTGTGTACATCCCGGGTGAGGATGAAGCACTAGACTGGTGGTCGTGATTTGAATCCCGGTTCTTACGAAATCGTTTTTCTTTGCCTAATGAATATTATAAATACTAGAATTAATTCTGCATATCTGAAGCCTCACCATTTTTATTCATCACAATATTGAAAACAATTTTTTTTACTTGATCAATGCATGTGTATTATGAAAATAAATGACGTAGAAACCAAGCGAGGTCCGTGTAAATTAACTCATCGAGAAATCCCTACTTTGTATTTTTAATTAAAACTATTTCGCTTTATTTTTTAAAACATTTATGCCCTGAATACTGCTCCCTTGTTAAAAAAAAAAGAAATTGTCAACAGTCAAACAATTGACCAAAAAACACCTTATGAAATCGGATCGAATGACATCAAATAAGTAATGCCTATGAAAAAATTTATTTTTTTGTGAAATCTTTATTTATTTTTGCTTTGACCTATTTAATGTGACAACATTAAATCCAAAATAGCCTCTGGATGAAGCAAAATATCAGATTTCATGATTTGCCATTAGCTCCTTTTTTCTTCTTTTTTTTTTTATTGTGTTCGAATAAACGTTTATTCTAAACTTATGTAGAAAAGTTTTTGAAATGATTTCGTATCTTTAATAGTGAAGGAATTAGAGAAACCTTTGAAATGAAACTTTTTGAAAAAGTGAAATAATATACATTTTGCTTCCATGCTTGAGAGTCATAGAGAAAGAAGCATGTTACTTAATAGTAACAGCTCTTGTCACGACTAATTTTATTCACATACTTCCCGGTATTATATCTTAGCGAAACATTTAAAGGGTAGTCCTGGCTGTTGTTTAATGTAACTTTCAAATGTCTGATCTATCGGATCATTTTTACGGCCCCGATCACAAAACAAACTTACAGACAGGCAGCCGAAACGGGGTTGTTCGAAAGTAATACCTCACCGTCTCACCGTATCTGTCAAGCACAGGAAGTACAGGTCTGTTATTAGTCCATGCAACGAAGGAAAAATCGAGAAAAAAAATCATGTGGTTCTGAGTTTTGGTGCAGTTGTGGGAATGTCCTGCGCAACATACAAAAAGTCCCCGAGGGTGAGGGGTGAGCGCTGGGAGCTCATGTTTTTCTCAAATATCTCGAAAACTAGTGATTTTAGCAAAAAGTACTTTGTATATAAAATTAAAGCACACAAAATTGTCTATTTAATTTTTTTCCGTTGTGGATTCATGAGATAGCGAAGGTGTTAAAGCAATTTATCTAAATCCCCATTTTTTTAACTCTCACTAGTCACCTAAACCTATGAATCGGACGGAAAAAATGAATAAAAACATTTTCATAGGGAATTTTGACTACTTCCATTTTGTATAAAAAGTACTTTTTGTTAAAATCACTAGTTTGCGAGATATTTGAGGGAAAAATACCTTTAAACCCCTCCCTTGTGGGACAAGCCCCCCCCTTACTGGGGACTTTTAGCACTTTCTACTGGACCCCCCCTCCCGAGCAAGCGTACCAAAAATCAGAACTACATGATTCTTTTTTTCTAATCGTCATATTTTGGCCTTCGCTTGGACTATATCTGTAGTTTTCGACACCATGAAAGAGGGGATGGCGATATGTTGGATTTCTGTCCAGGAGGTAATATGGAGGGGAACGTATCCACAGACCCGCCTTCTCATCCACAACTGGTTCCACAATCTCTTTCTTACCCCCGCCCATCCCCATGATAGGCCATCCACTCCCTTCCAATTTCTTCACGTCAGCTGGTGGGGGTGATGTGCCAACCACAATGTCATTACTTGAGTTCAAGCACAACCTTTAGGGTCAATGTGCGTCCCAAGTTCGATTTGATCACCGAATATAATCTAAAAAGCGTTTACAAGTTGATCCACGGGTCATTATAAGTTTATATAATAATTTTAATATAATATAAATTATATGTTTTTACGTCAATTATGAACCAGACAGTATCTGATAATTAAAACATATCAAAGAAATAAAGTTAATCAGCACTATCGAGTGAAAGTTACTCCGGGTCACTTCTTAAGAAACGTATTAGACGACTGTACAAAAAAGTAGTTGGTATTCTACCACAGACAGACAGGCAAACAAACAGGGACAGGCAAAGGGTCAGGTTTAAAGCGGAGTCTCTCCCTTAAGAAGACCTTACAGATAGTATCAATAGAAATTCAAAGATAACCAATACATGCAGTTTCTGCTCTAGCCAAAAATACAATCCAGGTCACGGTTGATTGGAGACCGGGTCTCACAGTGGTTAAATTGTGTAAATAAATATAATTCCTAAATTCATAAGCCAAATGATGTGTTCAATAACCACACTTTCTCCGTATTCTTGAAATTTAAATAGTAACGAACATTGCTTTGCCCGAGTGGTGCCAAAGAAATGATCAGACAAGGAAAATTTTCATTCATTGAAATATAGAAATACGATGTAACTTCCTGAAAATGATCAGTAGAAACAGATCACATAATTTAAGTGATCCCGCTCATGTAAATGTCAAAGGGAAGCCAATTTATGAATCCATGTATCCATTGTTCCGTACCGTTCGAAACTTTAATAATAAACTGCCTGTAAAATGGAGTTTATTTGATATTTAGTTAAAACTTAAGTGTAAGTATATTTTAATTTTTATTTAAAGTTGTATTACACAATATCTGCAAATAAGCTGATTAGTTAACAAACAAAAAGAGGAAGTGTTAAAGTGAGAGCTCAGAAATTATTAAAGATTTAAAGTTCTGATTTTTTTTTTTCATTCGCTAAAGGAACATAAAAAAAATAGTAACACTAAAATAATTCAAAGGTATACCTACAAATAAAGTTTTGAAATCGACCAATAGAAATTGCGTACGTATTAAACGTTCCATCCAATTTGAATGTGTTATTTTATATTATTTTTTGGAAATCTAAAATGTTTTGACAAGGCAACTTCTACTAACTTCTGATAAAAAAAATAACAAGTAGCTTTTCAGAGAAACTCTCGCGGAGTTCCATAACCATCCCTCGATATAGTAACTTTTATATGAACATTATTTTATATATATATAATTATATTAAAAAAAACATTTTAGTTTATAATTGGTGAAGCTGAAATTTTTGAACAAATAAAGTGGAACAAAGAGCTCTGATAGGCAAATAGACACAGGAGCGAAAAATAAGGGTTTCTGATATTGGAAAACCGTAGAAATAATTTAAATAATGAAAACAGGAGAGAACCTACTTTTCGCTTGCTAAAGATTGTTCCATTGGTCAAACGGCTCACTTAGGTGTTATGTTCATGGCCACCAAACAGTAGAAGTACTATGCTATAAAATGTTATTAGCATACACACGGCAACTCAAATTACAAAATAAATGTCTAGTTCCAAAAATACTTACAGCAGAACTTTTGTTTTTTGGTGGAATGGGACTTGGCAGACTGTTGACAGCCGACGTGGCAGCCACGTCTAGTAGACCAGATGCCTTTGTCCGCCGCTGGCCCACGTAGGGCGTCACCGTCCCGCTTCTCGTCGCCGACCCACTTTTTCCGTCCATCTTACATTTTTTATACCCATTGTGCCAATTGTTACATTGTTCAGAAAAAGCATTTCTTCGGCTACACTTTCATCTAGGAAAATAACAGTGGAAAAAAAAACCCTGAAGTTTTATGGATTTCCAGAAACAAAGGCATCTCTTTATGTTATACTATTGTGTATTGTTTTTGAATAAATTTCTGTTGTACTATCGGACGCCTACGATGTGTTTCAGGCATTTTTTGTGTAAGCGATCAAACATCGAACTATTCCAGCCCATTGAAGTGGCTTGAATAACACGCTACTTAAATGGTAAAGACGACAGTAAAACCGCCCTTACGTAACTCCCTCCAGGCAAATTAGAGCTAAAAGGCCAAGCACAGTGCTTAAATAAGCTGAGGACGTAAATATAATTTGGAACTGACAAATCTAGTACAGAACAGATACGCCTGGAGAGGACCAGTCTAAGATCTTCTTTCATCTAGGAACTGGATTTGAACTACGTCTATTAATTTGGAGTACTACTTGAACTTGATCTACATTGCCCATAGGACTATAGATATCGTCCTCATTTTAATGTTGGAAATTAAACTTTGATATAGTGATCTGTTTCGTTTGTTAGCAATTTAATTATTAAATAAAAGGCAGGGTTTTGGATACCTATTGTTTACATTACAAACGCAGGTACTATTCCTGTGACTACTAACATATTTCTTCCAGCATTTGCTATTGATATAGCTATCCGATCCTCTTGCACAAATCTCTCCTCAAAAACACTTCATCAACAATGATCCAACAAGGTCAAGAAGACAAATTCTTACATACGGCAGCCGTTCAACGGTCCAACACCATGCAGATCCACCCACTTTAATTAGATGTTGCTTAACACATCCAACACTGGATTTTTCAGGAAAAAGGACTGACTTTCCGCAGTGATATTAGGCTTAAAAGTTGAGTTTTGATTTTCAACTTTGAGGTGCTTGGGACACCTCTATAGATTGATAAATAAAAACTATAAACTAACTTTAAAAACAGCTTTACGTGAGTAGCAAGAAAGCAAACTTCGAATATCAGGATCCATTCAATCCGAAGTCCTGAGAACAGTATCCATCGTTCTAGATCCTATTTCCTCATAATTATCCAATTTCTTTCTTAGGTCTAGATATATCAGATCAAAATGAGATCAATAATGGACTAAAATATAAATACCTATCCCATAATGACTCTGATAACATCATTATACATTCTCACGTATTTGGTAATGTAACAAAATAGGCTCAGACAAGCGAGGGTTTCATTTTTGGGCGTCTAAACTTTTGATTTTGGAATGTCTTTGAAATTATTTATCCGTACCGTCTTTGAAGTCCGATCTTCAACCATGTCAAAAATCAGACTATTACACAATGAATAACTGTGGCTTGACAACATTTTTTTGAGTGTGATTTCTTTTTTAACTCTCCCCATTACTGTATTTCATTCAGCACATTATGAGGTATTGTATATACCTTCAAAACTTTATTTCGATCGGATTCCTATCCAAAGGCCGAAGACAAGGTGATTTGCTCCATCGGTAATAATTTTGTATAATTTTTTTGTTAGAACGGAATCCGCATGGCCAAAAATGAACCACTGCGATTAGGTAGTGCAAGCCTGTGATAATATTTGATTATTTTTTACTCCAAAGACCACCTCAATTGCGGAAACACCTGACAAATGAAGATAAAACATTTCGAACTACAAATATTAACAGGGAATCCCATTATTTATTCGGTGTGGTCATTTACTTACATTGCAACATCAGTTGTGATGAATGTGATTTAAATAGATAGAAAGATAACAAAAGAACAATAAATATTCTCAGAAAACTCCTTTTTTTTCTTTTTTCTCCATAAAATGAAGAAGAGGGTTCTATATTTGTAAAATTACAAATAATAATTAATAATTGTGATTGAAGAGCTCATTCATACCTTATACACAATTCCGCTCATTAATACCTTAAACACAATTCCGCTAATTCACTTGTACAGTTCAACAAACAAGATGTTTGTGCACTCATACAAAAGTCATAAAATAATTATGTTATTAAAATCTACAATTCGTCTGGGACGATGGGAGAGGCTTTACTTTGAAACAGGCACAACCGATGTGGAATTATAAAGGTATATATTCAACAACTACAATTTTTGTATTTTTAGTGATTGTGATAATATTACAAATAAAGTAAATAATTTTCGGTCGAAAATACCAAGTAAAATTTTTTGGGGCCGCGTACTTGTTGCGTGGCGTTGTTTTCGTTCACCAATCACTGGTTTAAAAAAAACAAAAGAAAAGACATATGCATAAATTAAAAAAAAAGAAATACACATAACTAATGCTAATTTTAGCAGTTTGAATCCTAACCATTTAATTCGGATATGAACTTAATATTATAATCAAAAATAAATTAATTGAATGTAATTATTAAATGAAACAATAATCAACTATTAAATAATGAAACTATAAGCTCCAAAGCTGGGCATGAAATCGCTAATAAGTTTTTATTAGGTTCTAATATCATCAAGTAGGACCAAAACATTATAAGGAAAAAATTTTGTAGACTAATAATTTTAGATAAATAGCTACTTTAGATCTTAAAAAATAAATATTGTGAGTGTTATACGAGCCGCTCACATGCCAAATCGATTAAATCCATAGAACAGAAAGTGGAGAAATGCGATAAAATAATATAAATTGATTTTTAAAATTCCCATTGAAGTAACAATCTAAATAAATATTGTAGAAAGCATAAATACAGATGTAGCTTTAATCTAAAGACATATTAAATGGACAAGATTGAAAAGCCTTGGAGTAATCGTTATTAATAGTACAACTTTTGGGTGACTAAAAGAGTCAATCGATTTGGCAAGTGAAAAAAAGTAATAACATCAAAATCCTTTTTCAAGTTACATTGTTTTTTGCAAAAAAAGTTAAGTATTTTATTTATTTTTTTCTTGCAAAAATAAAAAATAGCTTATTACGATCGATTAATATTTATTACTGAATAATCAGCAATATAATTTACGCCTATTTCGTCAGCTGTATTTGAGGTCCGGTCATATAGATTAGTTCTAAAGTTTGTGTAGTAATTATGTTTAATTAAATGAATTTAAGCAGATCCATCACATCTTTCCTCTTTTCTCTAGTCACAGTCTACCTATTGGACATAGCAAAGGCTGGTCTACATTTTTCAGGCTAAGTGCTCTCTACCTGCTACAGATTTTATATATATAATATAATATTATATTATGTAATATATATATATAATAATAATATATATATATATATATATATATATATATACATATATATGTTTAA
This sequence comes from Acanthosoma haemorrhoidale, assembly GCA_930367205.1. Lineage (NCBI taxonomy): Eukaryota > Metazoa > Arthropoda > Insecta > Hemiptera > Acanthosomatidae > Acanthosoma > Acanthosoma haemorrhoidale. The sequence goes on from OV884009.1 coordinate 45,944,562, forward strand.
CTTTAATATTAATAACTTTAATTCTGAATCTTCATTAAAGTTAAATTTGAATTTTTTGACGTGAGGTTTCGACCTTTCTAATTTTATCAATTGAATTTCAAGCCGATTTATAACTGTTTTTTCTTATTTTAATGATGGAGCATATGTGGCTCTCGTGCTCTTCGTCAGCCTCCACCGGCTCGTATCCGGTGACGCTGCTGACGGAGGAGCGTGGGGGACTTCCCAAGACTCCGCTTCCTCTTTCGCATGCGAGGGTGGTGACAACGATGTGGATTTGGGAGGTCTCTAGGCTGTACGGCACAATAGCCATACAATGAGTGAATGTTAACTATATTTATTAAGAAATATATAATAAGAAAAATCTAATAGAACATTCGAATGTAGACATTTTCATGTTAAACCTCTGACTTTTGATGTAGCTTCACACTCTATTCCATCTTGGTTGTGCAAATGACGTTTTGTGTCATCAAAAATATTTAACAGCTATAAAATGTATTTTTATAAACTCGTGCTATTTGCTTTTCAGATTAAAATGGCCGAAACCGTAGTGAACAGTACGCAGACAATGTTAGGCCAGCTATACGAATACTACTTGTGGACATTGTCCTTAGCAGGTAAAATATTTTATAATATCCTTTACATAATATTATAAATGTTTGTATGCAAGTCGTATTACACAATTAATAGTTGCTTATAATATGATGTAAATAAACGTTATTTTATCTACCATTAATGTAGTTACTGGTTTATATTATGTACGAGTATAATATAGATTGATGCAAGCTAAGTATCAAAACATAGAATTTAAGGAAAATCTTTCAAGACCAACTTTTGTAGCTAAGGTCTGCAAATTACTGACTCTGGATTCATACTATATCATAAATCTCTAGCCCTAAACTCTTAAAAGCAAGGATGTCATTTAAGTACTGCATGTAGCATTAAATCTTTAACTAAAATCTTAACTGGTTAGTCTGTTTTAATTTAATCGGATCATATTGAAGCAATAAGTAAAGAAAAAACCAATAATGTTATATGTTGCAAAATATTTACCTTGAGAGCAATCAATATAAATCACAAATATAACACATTTGATGTAACAAATTTATTAAAATGTCAATTTACATGCACAGCATTAATAATTGTGACGCAAAAGGCCACTCATACCTTATATACAATATTACATATAACAACAACAATATTTATTGCGATAAAATTACAATCTGCCTTTTATTGCGCAATAAGTAACTGTAATCAATGTTCTCATTCAAATCCACATTGCTGTCACCTCTCTCGCATGTGAAAAGGGAAGCAGACTTAGGAAATCCTCCATGCTCCTCCATTGGCCGCGTCACCACATAGAGCCAGTGGATGCTGATCAAGAGCGAGAGAGCCACAGACACTGAAGCATGATTGGAGGAACTGGCCATTCCCATGACTCCCACTGTCCCGTATTTATAGCAGGTAACGAGGCTGAAGTGCGTCGTTTGGATAATGCAATTATAAGTTTAGGCTGCAAGGATTATGGCTTTAGGAGGAAGTGGTGGGAGAATTTGAGGATTAAGGAGATCATTTCCTGGAGATTTTCGGTAAGGTAAGTTTATCGGAACGTATTTGACCTCAGAGGGATTAACAAGTTTTGATGATGTGAGGAAATGTTCAGCAGCTCTGGAATGAGTATGGTTTCGATGACTAAGGTGAGGTGAGAAAGTATGGGAAAGATGCAGAACGAATTCTTCCGACCTATCCCCATTTGAAGCTGCCCCCCTCCCTCCCATTCAGCCATCATCAGAGTGGCTGTGAAACAGGATGATATTTTAGGATCTTTTTAGTTACAATCCACAGAGAATTATCCCGTGTTGACAAAGAGGAGAGGTGGTAATTAAAGGAATCAGATCAGAAGGACGCTAAATGCCACGTTATCAATCTGCAGTAATGATTGTACAAGCTACGATCAGCAGGATGTCGGGATCTTCGCCACACTGTTTTGAGTGGCATTTGAATTTGATTAGGTCTTTGAGATGCTGAGGTAAAGGATTTTCGTTGCGAAATTTTGGATAACAATACCTCCAAAGGTGACCTCTGGATTATAGTAAGAAAGAAAGCACTGCATCGTCTAGATCTTTGGATGTTTTCAGGGACACTTTGAGGTCTACGGAATCTGTAAGAAGCTGGTGGAAGTGGCCCCAAACAACTGGGCAAACAACACTCCATAAAAAGTGAAGGAAGAGGTAGTTTGTTAATTAGTCTGTGGGAAATGGTTAGAATCAAAGGGCTGTGATCAGAGGAGAGGTCATCGAGGTGCGTAAGTGAATACTTCAGTGTTCCTAAACTATTGTAGAAGAAGTCAAGGAGATCAGGATTTTGGTTGAGATTTGATGGCCAATAGGTGGTTATGTCAGGAGAGATAGTGAAGCAATGTTTTCGTGTGAGTGGAAACAGCAAAGCACGTCCTCGTGTATTTGTGGATCTTGAACCCCAATGTGGTGTCTTGCACTAAAGTCCCCAGCCACAAGGAACAGATGTCCGATAGAGTCTAGAAAGGAGATGAATTGAAAATCAGAAATGGATTTATTAGGTGGGCAATACACTGATGCTAGGGTGAGTGGGATAGTTAAGGTGCTGATTGACACTGCAGTGGACTGAAGGAAATTATGTGGTACAAAAGGAATTATGTGATGGGAAATGACAGAAGTACCTGCATTTGCTCTTCCATCTGGGTGATCGGTTCGATAAGTCGAACTGTAAATGAAATGGTCGTTTACTCATAACTCTTGTTTCAGTGATGAGAGCTACGTCAATATTCTTGTCATGGACTAGTGCTGTCACTTCGTTTGTTTGAGTGCAAACACCGTTCGCATTCCAAAGAAGAATGGATAAGAAGTTGGAAGGATGCATTTTTGGATAAGGTAGGGTACAAGATTTGTATGAAGAGAAATGAAAGCAGTTATTACGGTTCTAATTACGGCTGAAAGGAATGCAGTTAATAGGCTAGTGAAATCTTATGAGCTTGAAGGTGGAGGAATATACGAAATTTGTGTTTAAGGATGGGATTGGGCTTGCTGGTTGTCAGGACGAATTGAATGCTGGGTAACAGGAACTTTTGGGCGAGGAGTGGGCAGTGCCTGTGACTGCTCTTTGTTTCAAACTGCATCGGAAAAATAGATAGAAGGCCTCACATTTCTAGCTGGGCCGCTTCTTCAGTTACCTATAGCTTTCTGTTCTTTTTCTGTCTGACTTTGTTCGTTCCTAGACTTCAGGATTCTATAAGCATCGCAGATCTTATAGTTGCCCAGATGGCATTGTTGGCAGACCGCGATAACTGCAGGCGATTTTAAGGGCGTCTTGCATAATTCGCTCTTGTGCTGTCCAGTACACTTTACACACCTGGGAGAGAAGTGACATGAGGTTTTCCTGTGCCCACATGTCTAACAATTATGATATTGGACGATGTCGCGCTTGGGGTACGGTGTTCCGACCTGTATTGTTGTGTAATAAAGATTTTCTCTACTCTAGATGTTTGCCTAAGATCTGCAAAGAATAGAGGTAACTGCATTTTAATCGCTTCATCTTGTTGCTTATCCTCACGTAGCACGTTGGATATTAGGCAAACTTTGTATCCCAGAGCTGCGAGTACATCCTCAATTTGATGACACCCCTATACGTATCAGGAGTATCTGGAGAAATTCCAGTGTCTCGTGATCGATTGAGACATCTTTACTTGGCTGTATCCACAATTTTTGTTAATTGTGAGTATAAAAATTTGAAATTGTTAATATTTCGGACAAATATTGGTGGGAGCTTAAGCTGTTTTGTTGTTTGGATAGCTTGTACTCTACTTCTGAATGTTTCATCGCGTTGAAACTGTTTGGCGTGAAGAAAAGAGACTCGTCGACAGTTTCATCCGTCTCTTTAGAAGTGCTCGGCACCGAAGCCGTAAGTCCTCCATTGAGCTAGCTGCTGAAGAATTTATTTGTGCATGTGAACGGTCTTGTTTTTGCTTAATTAATTAATTATTTGGCGATGGACTAGGTGTTGGGCCAAGGGATCTTGATCGTATTTTCATTTTGCGACATTAGTTGTCGATAAACCCATCTTGCATCATTAACAATACTTGCTATTAAAAAAAAAAAAACAGGTGTGGGCCTGAAGCCTCAAACGCACGTCGTATTGCACCAGAGACAGTGGTTCTACCACTAAACCACGGTAGGTACCTATTGCCCTGTGTCATCTGTGGCCCGGCAGAGCAACACACAAAGCCTCAATATGGCCAGCTTTTCTGTGTGATATTATCTCTACACATACTGAAGGGGTATATTCATTAGTTCACTCACTAACTCAATTTAAGGGCTCCCCCGTAAACAGCTCACGTAAATTGTCTGTTAAGACAATAAGCTTAAATGAGGTCTATGAACGGTAATAAAAGGTGTTGATATGGAGAGAGGTAGGAATACGATGTTATTTAACAATAGTGCACCCAGTTCAGGGAAGTATCGTTGGTAAGTATTGGAGAGTGCGGAGGTGGCTTTTGGATTTAAATTTAGACAAAAGACGTTTGACTAGGATTCTTTTAGGTATCTTAGGGAGGATCAGAAGTAGGCTAATAGAGCGATGAGATGATCGATACATTAGCAGACTTTACAGGTTTTAGGAAAAGGGAAATAATGGAATATTATCAAAAAAAGGGATATTATGTGGTTCATTATGTGTACATAGGTCTGAAAAATTAGTGCTTTGGATATTGTCTGAGAAGGGGGATATCCAGGAGGTTTACGGAGAGGTAAGAAATCCTTCAACATTAGATGTATGGCAGGGTCTTTGATGTTTAGGATGAGGTGTAAAAGTACGGAAAAGATGCTCGAATGTTACTTATCTTTCACCCTCAGGCGCAGAGCAAGATCCATCACCACGACAAAGTAAAAGTGATGAATTAGGGTATTTTATGATTTTTAGAGTAGCATAATCAACAGCACTTTGGACGGCGCTTGCTGTGGGTAAGGTCGAGGAGATTTTGAGGTAAAGAAGTTTTGTCTTAGACATTTAGGTACGGTTGAGAAGTTGAAGCATTCTAAGCAAATTATTCGATGGGATTTTAATAGGTTTTACATTTTAGCAATAGTTATTTTTCTTTATAAAAAGACAATTTTCAGTGTCCTAAATGTTTTCACAAATAATAAGAGGTAATTTTGGTTAAAAAAAAAAGTACACAGTGGTTTTTTCAAAATAATTTAATACATTAGGGAACACGTGGAGTCCCGTAAGTAATTATCGATATTGTATCTTAACTCTGTATGTAATTTATGTTGGGTGTATATATTCAAAATAATACAATTTTGTTTATAATTCATGAGAAAAATTTTAATTAGTAACAATTAAAATAATGAAAAAAAGCTATGAGGCCTCTGATCTTTGTATCAACTTGAAATCATTTCATAACTATAACAGATAACAGTTTTTGAACTGACTCATTCATGATCCAAGATAGGTGAGTCCCATTGATCTGGATAGTCGGTTTCTATGGCAACAGTTGGGCATTATTGGCTCATACCCCCCCACCTCCCACCACTGTGCTCATGAAAGGGCCTTAATATAATAGCATGGAATGCGCTTGCGCCGTATTTTAACTAAACGAGCGTTCTCCTGGCACATTTCCATCTGAAAGTATTGCAAACTTTAATTATCTGGATGATACATTCCGAGGTTTAAAAATATATTACATCCTTTTTATTTAATAAAAGTAAGTGGCAGAGTTAATTTTTGAGCCTAGAGGGAGATGATCCACTTTCATTCCGGTACTATCGATCCATAACATGAATGTTACATTGCACAACACGTCGAGACATGCTGATTAGTTTTTGGCTACATTAAAATAACGGCAAGTATTCGGAAAATGGAAGGCGACTGATCCATGGAACAACTATACTAACTTATAAGGTTCTCTCAGGAACAAGATAGTACTAACCAATAGCGAGTGTTACTTTACGCAATAGTATATTTAATGATTTCTTCATGAATGTGCCTTATCTCACGGACATTGGCAATCAATCTTGCGACCGCAGTTCAACAATATACTGAATGAAAAATGTATGCGACGCTCCAAGTGACAGCACTTGGATGTGTTAAAGACTGTCTCTGTGTTCAACTGTGCTCCAGGTAGCTTGGTTCATGTTGTTTATAGGCGTAAAACCAGGTGGTCTTGGTATACGTTGACTATTATAGTCTACGAAACCTTAATTAAAATTCTAAACCCCCAGGACCCGGCCAAGATCCCGGCGGCACTCCAGGTCCACATGTCAGGCAGAGATTTCTTATTATTAGGAAATTGAGTCTGGGTGGAGGATGTGGATAAAAAAACATGCCTCTACCTAACACTTTCAATGGAGTCAATTATGCTCTTAGGACCCGAAATCCACCCCCTCCCTTACTCCTAATTCCAACCAGCAACCTCCAGCAGACCCCGGTCCAAGCTCTCGCCCTCGAGTTATAATCGCGACACATTTATTCATTATCAAGGACTAGACAGTACAGCTCTGCCTCGACCTAAGAGTGTAAGGGGTTTATTCGCAGCTTGATCAGCCGTCTCATTTCTATTAATCCCTAGACTCCCTATTAATCCCTCCAGGACAAAATTAACGCATCACTTCATTTTTTTATAGCATAATATAGCAAACCTCACATATTTCTCTTTAGATATTTATAATAAACATTGGTAACATGACCAGCATTAGAAGGGTAAGTAAGAAAAACAAAAAGTAAAATGTTACAAACAGTTTTAATGTGAGAATGAATCACAAATACGGAATTAATTAGAGAAAAAATGTTTGCAGTGTTAGTACAAATCTCGTAAGACTGCTAGTCTAACTGATTCTAGTCGTTTCGGCATTGGCTGGATGACATATGCTATGTTCTGTTGAGGAATATTCTGCCATTCTTCCAATAATTCATTTTGAAGTTCAACAAGTGTCGTGCATGATCCCTACCTCTGACACGCCTCTTCAGCATATTCCTCACGTGCTCTATCGAATTAAGGTCTAGACTTCTTGCAGAAAGGGGCAGAAGATTAATGCCTACTTCCTGGAAGTAGGCAGTCATGATATCAGCGGTATGTGGTCTCACATTGTCTTGGAAATAAAGGAAATGTTCTCCAACAGTAGTTCCAGGAAGTCCATCACATACCTCTCGGTAGTCGCTAAGCCCCTATTTATTATGTCTAACTCTGTGGGCTTCCAAACTTATGCCATCCCACACCATTACAGAACAAACGCTACTCTTGAAGAAATGTTGAAGGGAGCAAACCACTCTCCAGGGTGCCTTAGCACCCTTATCCGACCGTCTGGAGAATGTTGGGCAAGCCTTGACTCATTACTGAACAAAACCACTCTACAATCAATGATTATCCAATTTGCATGCTTTGGTGAAAAGTCAGGCTACTCGATGCTGTCTAGTGAAAAGTGTACCAGTGGCAGGGCGTCCGGGGATCATATTAACTTCTTGGAGGCGTCGTCTTATTTTTAGGTCTGAAATCACCATATTCCTGGCCGAATGAACTTCATTTCGAAGTATGTCGACTTATTTGTAACCTCCGTCTTAAGGCCGAGAGCGTTATGAAACGGTCATCTCTGGCTGAAGTAGCCCTTGCACGACCTTGTCCGGGTCACGTGTGGTTGCTGCCTGTCTCTCTGAATCGACAGAGTATAGCGGCATTGGTTTATTCCCAAGTGTATGGCCACTTGTCTTTTGGACATGCCTTCGCCCACGAGAACACTCTTAACTGCGATTTTTTCAGGTCTATCCATTATAGCTCCAGAAAACTCAAACTCAAAAAGAATTGTGTGAACAGAATCGAACTTAACCACGAGTTTAGTGGGCGCTGAACCATATATAAATCACCTCTAGTGCAGTTTGGAATAAATCAATAACTGATGCACTTTAAGGAACGTAATCCTATCTGATCCCCAAGTAATGCCACTGAGCATTCCTACTATTTACATCTTTTTCATAAATTTTCCTTTCATTTTTAATGTTATGGGAAAAGGCTACGGGTGAACCGAGAGAGCCTGTCCAAGTTCTCGGCAATCAATTCCAGTGATGCTGGCGTTTCGGGGTCTACTGAAGTTTAACCATTTTATTTCTTCACTGTTGAATTTTAGTACGGAATTTTGTCATATATTCTATTTATTTCTTCTTGTGTTTTGTATTTTAACTCTTGGGTATCTTTTGAACGGTAAATCTCAGCAAGGTCATCGTAGAAAGACATTGGTTTGACGTCTCTTGGAAGGTTGGTGCCCACCTCATTAATTGCATTCCTAAGCCACTGTGTAGTATTAATAACAGAGACATGCGGTACTCCATTGGATTGTCTATCTTCTTAGATAGTTTCATTCCTAACCTGACTCTTAAAAATATCTGGTTGAGGAATCGTTTGATGAATAACAGTAGGCAGCCTATCAATCCTTGGTTGTACAGCTTGTTGATTACTTTATTGACATGGCCAAACGCCTTAGCCATATCAAAAAATACTACCACGGCTAGTTTCCCTTCAATAAAAGCGTGTTAGATGTCTGCCTTTATTTGGAGTAATTGGTCTAGAGTAGGTCAACCTTTTCGGGAGCCACATTGAAAGTTTTGTAAAACATTATTGTTTTCAAGTGCCTATATAAGTCTTCTATTTACCATCCTTTCCATTACCTTGCAGAAACAGCTAGTGAGGAATATCGGTAGCTGGGTACTTGATGCCTGTCGTTTTCAAATTTTAGAAGGGTTGCCACTTCTGCTTTGTGTTCTTTACCTTGTCAAATATTATTGTAGTAGTATGTGAATTGCATATTTGAGTAAGGTATAATTTTGTACAACTTTACGCTAATGCAATACGCTCAGGATTTGAGGAATCAAATCTGTCAGTTGTTGAATAGCTAGATGGCATCCCTAAAAATTTAATATTCTAATTACTCAACTAGTGCGTAAAAGCGTGGTGTTTGTGGGTAAGTCAGGTAAATAGATAAACGGATATATGTATCCTTAGAAAATATACATCCTTTAAATATTGCCTTAGTGTTTTATGTATTCAGATACAGTTGTGTATCAGATAGATTAGTGTATCGGTACGATAATATTGGAGTTGAGAGGAACGAAATTGTAAGGGTTGACTCAAAAGATACCTGTGGTGGACGATGTACAACAGTATATAGAATGGAGTAGAAGTCGGGTGTAATCTCGAAGACAAGGAACTTGGGATGCGTGGGTGTTCGAATAGACGGGGGGGGGGGGGGGGGAATATAAAGAATTTTGGTCTTTAGCCTGATATGCACCTACAAATCTACCCAACCACCTGTCTGGCCAACACGGTCTTGGCGGAGAAAGGTGTAGTATTGGGTATTTATGACAGGCGGTTAAAACATCAGTCATGCTAAGGGGGGTGTTGGGTCTTCGCTTTGTCAACAACGATATTCTATCTAAGTAAATACTATGAAATAAATATAAAAAAAATGTATGAAAAAATAATAATAAAGACATAATGGCATAATAAAAAGAAATGCAAACAGTTTTTAGGGGAAAAGGAAGAAAGAAAACAAAACAAAACAAACAAACCAAGTTGGGGGATGGAGACTGGCATGGTAGAGGGAGGTTGGATAACATAAAGTAAGACGGAACATAAGATTTATGACCAGTAAAAATAAATATAACTATTTTTCATGAAAACTGCAATGATTAAAATTAGAAGATAACAGTTACGAGGAAGTCACGTGATGATACCCAACTCCCCTGTCTAACCAACAACTAGTTGGCCGCTGTCCCACATGTAGTGAACCAGATGAACTTCACCTTTCCTGCCAATCTCATCTGCCCCGCTAGCAAGTGGAGGTTTCGTTGTCCAGAGTCATCTCCTAGCTTATGGGGATCCACATGTCGTCGTTCCATTGAAGGTGCAGGGTGGAGAAGTCCCTCTTCGTTTTACTAAGGTCTGGACTGGCTGGGGCACGAACCTTGGTTCGCCAGCAGACGCGGGTCTTCTTACCGTTGCCTTCTCCTCTCGACCGTACTCAGGTCGTCTGCGACAAGCTTTACGCCGATGGTGGTCACCACCACTACAGGTGACTTCCCAGGCCTCACTGGAACCCCTTTGATTTCCAGTGCCTGCTGAGAAGCCCCTGTTCCGCTCGGATCAGACGTGACCTCAAATTAGCAACCTATTACAATTTAAGGGCCTCATTGTCTCTCAGGAGGGTCTCTACCTTCGTCTTCTGCCACTCGGTCTGCTCCTCCATTCTCTTCAGCCACTCCAAGTTATCAAAAGTGAGGTCATCCTGCTGGCAAAGCGTCACCTTCACGTATTCTATGCCAGTGGGTAAGGCTTCCACCGCCACGAAATGGCCAGTGGATACTGTCACCCAGGATGATTAACCTACAATAACGGTTTTCTGCATTTCTAAATAAAGATATTATACTATTCATATGATCATTATAACCAGTTTAATCTTTGAATTTTAATGCATAAAGATAAATTTATGTATGCTTTGTTTAAAACAAATATATTAAATTTGTATGCAAATTTATGTCTTTTTTATTTAAAACAAAGGTCAATAATTTATGTATCTTTCAACCACAATCTGTATCTGAACTGAGCTAAAAATCCTTCATAACATATTTCTTTCTATCAAGCCAGTCACATTTCGCCTTCTAGACAAACAAGGCTTCATTCTCATATACCTTAGAATACTATTAAAAATAGTAATATGTACTCTATACACATTAGGATACAGCAAGGATAAAATTGCCTTGCTGTTTTAGATGAAATATAATTTTTAAATAATTAAATTTTGCTATGTTGGTCAGATACTGAACAGAATATTAACAACAATTTATACCATTAAAAATTATAAATATGGAAAATAATCAAATTTTGTAGAAATTTACTTATCATCTCATACATAAATCAGTGTCACAAAGCCCACTAGTGAGTTGTTGCCTTCATGGTTACATTCCGCTATCTGTTGCAGTTTATTAATTTACAATATTCACTCATGCATGCATCGAAGGAACTTGGGAGTAAGGTTTAGAAAGATAGAAGGTATTTGACCTCAGATATGGGCTAGTTTCTTTAGGGGGAAGAAATGAAGGAATTTGTAATAAAAAAAATGTCTCCTTTATTTCCATCCACAAAAACATTAATTGTAAAATTTATGGAGGAGTATCGCTGTCATTCACTGATCCTCATGAAAATCCTTTTTTGTAAATTCACCCTCTTTTCAGAACTGGGTTTCAAAGAAATGCTCAGCAGATTACAATTACAAATTTATGCAAAATAAATAACAGAATAAACCTCATTTTTTGTTAGTGGATTTTAATAATTCTACAGTACAATGTGACCAATCTAGTACAAAGCTATGAAAGAAATGGTTGTTTCATAATTGAGTAGGAATTTGCTGGAATGAGTCCAAAACTATAAATGTATTTACAGAGACTTAACAAGCATGAGACAGTGCCACAACACATGTAAAAATAATTTGATATAAAATATACACACTAAATTATGACTGATTCTTTAACTGAAAAATTTTTGTTTTTATAAACATGTAAATATATACAAATGCTTAGTAAATACTTTAAATATTTGCTTGTTTTTATTCCCTACTTTCTTGTCATATCCCCAACATAAGGCTTTTATTTCTGCAAACCTTTTACATTTTGGTTTCTACATATAAGTAATTGCTTCATAAAATTAAATATAAAATCTAGTGCTTTAATAAGAAAACTAACAACTTGCTTTGATTAAACTATAGAATGTAGTAAATAAATTTAGATGTCGCAATACATTTTAAACTCAAAGAGCTTGAATTTTTGTCTATTTTAAATTACAACAGTTACAGATATTTAAAAACAAATTGTATTATAAATTTTGTATAATTTAATCTTTATTTATTTAATTTTTAATTATATAATAATAAAATATGTGAACTTACAGATCAAAGGTCAAGAGGATGGATGTTGGTAGATTCACCAGTGCCTACAATATTATATACAATTCTTTATTTGGTCCTCGTAGGGATAGGACCAAGGTTAATGAAGGATCGAAAACCTTTCAGACTTACTTGGTGCTTGGTGCCATATAATTTAGCTATGAGTATGCTTAATCTTTACATTGCCATAGAGGTTAGTACAAGATTTTTTTATTTACATTTATTATGAATCTATGTAATGATGACAAATAAATCATAAGAAAATTATGCATTTGCCACAAAGCAAGATTGAATTTAGTAAGATTGTCTTTTGTGATCCTGATTGCCACCTCCTTTTATGTGTATTGTCTGTCTAATAAGTTACAATAATGAATACACCCTACTTACCTTATAGGTAATACCCCTATAATGATGTTTGAATCAACTATCCTGGATACAATAGATTAACATTATGTTAATGGAATAAAAAAAAAAAAATGAAATGCCTCCCAAGGTCTAGAAATTCACTTTTGTATCTTTACCATAATATCTCTGAGATTTATATCTCTATGAATAAAAAATTTAAGCAAAACAAAGAATGATTGGATGTATAAAAACCTATTGATGTTACATGTTAATTCAGATAAAATGTTATTGCAGTTAAACATTACTCTAACAAATTGATTCTTTTACAATGTACAAGATGGTCAGATGAGATCGTTCACAATTATCTAATTTGAAAATTACTTTTAACTCTGATAAACATGCAGGTATCAAGCAATAACGCTTCTCAAGCCTTTCCTTCTTAGTCAGCAAACCATAAAGAAATATGAAATACTCCAACAATCATGGAAAACATCTGAATAACTGCTCAACACATGATGGATTCTTCTATTACTGCCCAAGAAATACAACTTTGAGTAGAAGTATTACAAGAAGAGTACAAGTATTGAGAACTCTTTGAGTATTGTGGCTAAAGAAACAATTGTTTTTTGGTATGAAACAAACATACCCCAGTGATGTGTCTAAAGTCTGGAACGGTCTGCAGGAAGTGCTTTTGTCAGAATTCCTCATGACTATTTTGAATTGTTAAACATCTGAGAATAACTTCTCAAATAGTAGAGAAATTTAATGACTCTCTGCGATAGAGTGTGCAACTTGTACAACCAACTGTAGAAATTTCATACCAGCCAAATATCATTCACACCTCTAAAATGTAAACTCCAAAAGGTGGTGTTACTTGTTACAAGAAAGGTATGAAAAATATTAAGCAATAGAGAAGAGATGGAAGTGATAAACTCAGAAACCTCAAATGCACTACCGTTACATTTACTAAACCTTTAGTACAGTGATAGAGAAAAGAGAAGTAGACTAATACATTAAACTAATTATTTTCTAGACTATTCATCTACAAGTAATGTTATGTAAATTAATGTTGGATGCTCATTGATAAATTGAAAATTGGGGTCATCGCTGCCTAAATAAAATCCCTCCAAAGAACCTCTTTCAAAGTTAGGAACTGCACAAAAAATGATGGGCTCAGTGAGAAATCGCAGGTATGCTCCATGGTAAGTGGATTAAAATAGGTCAAATGGTTGGGTCATGACCATAGCTATAGCCATACTACAAATATAGCAAATTTATAATATAGCAAGCTGTTAATTACATTTCATCTGAAAAATTGACACTGATGACTCCTATCTGAAATACTAGGGGGTTATAAGCAACATAAAAGGTAGAACATTAATACATGAATGAAATCTTTCCCAGAGAAGAAGATACCACCAGAAGTATACATGTATAAATAACATGTATATGTATCATATTATTTATATGTTTATTGTAGCAATTCTGCTTTATTTTTAAAATATATTTATAGTAATTAAACATCATGAAGTGTCCACAATATCCTTCAAGCCTAGCCCGAAAACAATTATTTTATATATTGGCAATATTTATAATAAATCATACCCATACCTATCATAAAATCATAGGTGAAAATCAGACAAAGGAAAAGAGTTGCTCTTAGAATAAAATAGAAAAAAAATCTTTACTCTGTCCCTATGTCCCCTATAAATAATAATAAGGTTGTTTTTGTTTTTTTTAGGAGTTGTCTAACAATCTTTATTGTGCAATAATTACAATCTGCCTTTTATAAGGCAATAATAATACAGATAAATGATCTCATTCATACCATATTTACAGCATCATTCACTCGCTCATTCATACAATAGGACATGATTGGAGAAACTGGCCATTGCCAGGACTCCCACTGTCACGCGTTTATAGTAGGGGTCACGAGGCCACTGCCGTTTCAGTCTCCGAGGAGGATTATAGGGATGAGTGACGCAGTGCAGTGACTGTGCTACAGGATTAGGGTGGTTGGAAAGGCTACTGTGGAATTTCGTAAACTTGGAAGGGATGAGTTCTAGAATGTAGGGTATATTAAGGTCGTTATGAAGGGTTTTGTTGCTGACATAATAAGGGGCATTTACTATTGTTCTCAGGACTTTTGATTGAAAGGATTGGATACGCTTGATGTTCGACTTTTTTGCTGTCCCCCATAGCTCTATTCCGTATGTCCAGATTGGTTTAAGTATAACTTTGTAGATTAGTAGTTTATTTTCTATTGAGAGATGGGATGTCCTTTGAAGTAGTCTGTATAGTTGTCCAAAGCGTCTGTTTAGTTCTTGTCTTTTTAGTCTCGTATGTGGGTTCCAGGTCAGTCGTTTATCGAGATGGAAGCCTAAATACCGTACTGTCTCGGATACAGGGAGAGGAATAGAATTAAAATAAACTAGTGGACAAGACTTGCGACAAAGGGTGAAGGTAATGTGGGAACATTTTGCTTCATTAACTTTGATCCGCCATTGGTTGCACCAATAATCGATCTCGTCAAGGTGTTACAAGGTGTTAATCACTGCTAATAATTATCAAATCTGTACTTTTATTTGTATATACATATACATTATAAGCCCCTGTAAAATAAGATATGTTCCCTTTGAGCTATTCCTCCACCATTCTCCACTTATTGACCTTGGACCACCCAACTCACCTCTTTGCCCAACAGCAAAATGTGGGTTCTAGTCAACAGAACCAGTTAAAGTTTAGATGTTCATACCAAATTTTGTACGGGTATAAGCTACTATCCAAACATATTGCGCTATCTATAAATTTGCTAATAAATAAATAAAATTTGGCTCTATCATATCCATATGCAAAAATAATATATAAAATAAAGTGGGGGTAACAATGATTGCTGGAGTGGTGCATGTGTGCCTTGAGACCTTGGGTAAGTTCAGGAGGGGGAATCAGAGCTCTAGGTGTTTTTTCACAATTAGATAGGACTAAATACATCATCAAAATTATTGTAAATGACTCTTTGAAAAGAAGAATCCTTTGAAATGTTTGACTATCATCTTCAAAGGATCTTAATATTTATTGAATTTTCACTAAAATTGCTTCCATGAATTTAAAATTACTAATACAAACTTAATATATTTTAAAATGCTAATAATTAATCTTGAATATCTCTCATACTTCGTTTTTATTTTTTAGCTGCTCATAGCTTCAACAAGACTTAAATATAGTTATGTATGTCAACCTATTAGGCATATCGACCATAAGGAAGAGCTCAGGGTAAGTGTTAGAGATAGTTTTTCAATAATAGTCAATTGTGGATCAATTTTCCAACAACTTTAATTAGGATTTAAAATTATTTGTACATAAATAATTTAAATACTTTATAGCAACTTATTGATAAGAGGCTATGAGGACCAACACCACATTCTAAAAAAAAATTAAACACTCACAAATTTCTTATATTAATAATATTTGTTAAGGCCAAAAGCTACTGATCCTCAGTTTTTGGATCACTCAGTCCAAAGAGGGTGTTGACAAGTAATAATGGTGATTTTGGATTAAGTAACTAATCAGTTTTGGTGTGTTAACAAACAACATTTAAAAAACAAAAAAACGTCTTAAATAATTTTCTTAAATAAAATTAAAGGCAATAAAACCAATTAATTTAGATTGAAAATATTGAAAATTATTTATAATATAATATAATCATATTACAAATAAAACTATAATTGTACGACCCTGTCGGGTCATCACTAGGGGGCTTAGTATACCTGGGTATCCCCCAAGTGGCGAGGAGACACCTGCCCCAGGCTAGGATCGCTACAACCTCTTAGCCCCCGTCCGGTGAGCGCCCAGAAAGAGATAAGGCGGGTGGACCTATGTTCTTTCACCCTGGCTGCTGGCCTAGTCGGCAGGGCAGCCTAATTCACTTTGATCTGACTCCATAAGATCTTTAGAAGGTGTGTGTGCCCCGACAAAGCACCGTGTTCAGGAGAAGAGGTACAAGGTAGTTTATGTGGTCTTGGAATGACCACTAATTCACACTCGGTATCTAAGTGTAAGCGAAAACCGTCCGGATCCCAAAGGGGAGTGTGAACTGGAGAGAGGCAGACTGGATTGCAATGGGAGACACTGCTGGTAAAATTTGCATGGCCACGGCAATCGTCGTCCGCGAGGGAGAGGTCTCTCCAAAGGAGGTGCTAGTTTTAGCGAGATGAAGGCAGAGAATTTCACTAGGAAGGTGTGAGGTCTGACAAAGCCGGGCTAAAACATAGCGAGGTGAGGAGAGAAAGAGATGTAGAGGTAGTTGAATGAGAAGTCCATGGTTTTGAGTAGAGCCGCAGGGGCCAGTGCAGAGAGAGAGAGAAAAGTGTTCAAGGTCCCGGTTCTTTCTTGTCTGGTCTCTGACTCAGGGGCTCGGACTTATATAGGAGGCCAGCCAGTAGGGTTGGGATAACTCCCCACCTACGACTGACTCCCCCACTACTTATCTCCCCACTCTCTGACTGGCGTCATAAGCTTAATTTATTAAACATATGGAAAAAATGATAGATATGATATGATCTGATTGAGAAGAGGGTGACTTATAATTATTTATAATCAAGAGGTGGCCACAACAGACCCGACTGAGTGCAGGTCATTATAGTAATACTTAGGCTGATAGAAATTAGCCTTTGTGATTGATTAGTTTTCCATGTGGATACTGTAGTGGGTTAGTCTGCCATAAACACTGTTTTGTGAGGTCCGCGGCCACAATCTTCTCTGAGTTTCATTGAGTTGGACGACGTAGTTTCAGTTTATATCTACAGAGAGGGCCAGTACTGCATGGAACACAGGAAGAGATTAAGGTTTAGTCCGACACGTGTCAGCACCTTCCAGACACCCTTCTGTACCAACAGGGCTTTTGGACCTTTCTTGGATTTATGGGGAAAGACAGGAATTTTGGAGCCACCTCCAAGAAAGTCGGAAATTTCTTGGGTGCTGATGAAGAGATATCAATGCCTGGGAAGAAGACATGATTGCTAGACCTAAAAGGCAGTTTCTCCATGATCAATCATGTTTGTCATTCAGCTTTGAGAGTTAGAGAGCTCCACAGTTAGTTTGGAGTGTTCCAGAGACCAAGGGGCTAAGGAGACAGTGCTCAGCGGACATCCCTACCACTGGACCAGATTTTAGGAACACAGGCATGGTTGGAACTTGATTCGGGATAAAACCCTAGACAAGATGGGCCCCATACAGAATTGTAGTACAGCCCTTCTTGTCAGGCCTTACCATAATTTTGTAATCTGACTTATCCGAACGCAGCCTTTTGAGCAACTGATCCCTGGGTATGCTCCAGTTCTGTCACGGAACATTTAATTCTTAATCCTTTTTAATGTATTTCTGTGTCTTTGTGATATGGTATTAAATGTTAGTTTAAACCATAAGCCCTCTAGCATATAATTTTTTTTTCTGACAATAGGTCATTTGCCTACTGATCTAATATTTTAATTTAAAATTCAGTACAGCAAGCTAGAAAAGTCTAGTCTGTGTGTGTTTCAGGTCAATGCCGTTATTTTTTTTGTTTAATAAAATTGCGGCAACATGGCCATTCTTAAAATTGCTAGCTGTCTAGCTAGTACTTATAATTATACTTATAATAGTTGTCATTTAATAACAGAATTCTTCATGTGTGCAGATACATCCATATTTATATCACTTTTCCTATTTAACTAAATAATTTTACTGGCATCATGAAAATGCTTTTACATTTTAAGAAAATTGATCAATTCTCAATTATCTTTTATTGAATAAAGGGGAAATAATCACAATGAAAGTAAACAAATTCAAATTTAAAGTTATGGCTAAGAAAACATAATTGAAACTACAAGAAACTTTATTGATTGGACTAATAAAATATGTTTGTGTTTTAGATTTTCACAAGCATTGGTTTCTTAAAAAAAAAAAGTATAGTAAATAATGGCAAAATTATGGTTTTAAAAAAATCAAATCCAAAAGTGACTGGCATAATAACGATGGGATCCATAACATTCAAATAATAAATCCAAATCCACAAAAAATCATATTATTCAATTTTACTAATTGACTAAAGTATTCCAAAAGCAAAACAGCTTATTTTTGTGTTTAAATTTTAAATTATTTTAAGACTATTATAATTTGCATACAATGTACTGCGTGTTAGCAAAATATTATTAATAATAAATAAATAAAAGAGATTTCTCTCCTTTGTTACAGATAGTAAACGCCGTGTGGTGGTACTACTTTTCTAAACTTTTAGAATTTTGTGATACCTTTTTCTTCATCCTCAGGAAGAAAGAAAAACAGTTAACGTTCCTACATGTCTACCATCATTCAACAATGTTTTCACTGTGGTGGATTGGAATTAAGTGGGTACCTAGTGGGTCTACCTTTCTGCCAGCAATGGTTAATTCTTTCATACATGTACTGATGTATTCCTATTACGGCCTAGCAGCACTTGGACCTCACATTGCCAGATATTTGTGGTGGAAAAAGTACTTAACAATGCTGCAGTTGGTAAGCCAAATTATAAATTTAATTTTTATATCCATTCACTAAGTGTGACTTGTCTATTTTTTAAGTCATGAAGATTTTCTATAAGCATTGGTTTTCAACATCAGAACTCGATAAACTTTCAAAGTATGAGGATGCTTAGCTCCTGATTCCATCTTATTCTCCACATGTTCCCTTCTATAATTGCTCCATAGGACTATTATTGTAAATATATTAGTTTGTTTTTAACTACTTTGATAATTTTATGCATTTCTAATCCATAAGCGACTGCTATGGGGATGAAGTTCATATATATGACTCATTTATTACTTAAGATGAGATAGTTTCTTAGGTACTTGCTGAGGCCATAATGACCCAAGATTGTAGTTATAAATTTTCAACATACACAATGATTTGAAAATAAAACCTTCTTCCAAAAAAATAAAAAAAAACATTTCTACAAAGTTGGAATAAAGCACTATGAGTATGTATGGAGTAGTATAATAAAAAAAAAGTTTTATTCACCTCATACAGTTTTTTTTTTGTTTTTTTTAGATTCAATTTACAACTGCGTTAATACTAGGTATTAATGGAATTAGGTCAGGATGTGATTTTCCTCTATGGATGCAATATGCTTTGGTAATCTACATGATATCATTCATTGTACTCTTTGGAAACTTTTATGCCAAAGCATATATTGAAAAGGTGAGTAATAAAATAAAACAAACTTTATTAACCTTTTTCTGCGGGTATCGATTACCCTACACATATGACATACTACGGTACGACATGCCCTAAAAATACAAAAGTTTAATTTTCAGCTCACATCTTATATCCTCTTTTGATTCTGCCCTGGTTACATGTGGATACATTGTTTACCAAAATTCCTGATATATGATATTTCTGTCATTGGAATATAAATTTAAAGAGGTTTCATATTTTTTGTTATTATGTGAAGGTGTTTATTTTTTTTTATCTATTTATCCCTACAATATTGGCAATTATTATAATCTGAAATAATTAATACATTCTGAGATGTTATGTTGGGCATTGATCCTGCTGTTGCATTTGTGTGTGTGTGTATATGTGGGCGCTCTGGTATGTACACGCAAACTGTTGGTTACTTACTATGGAGGTGGTTAACCATTAACAAAAGGAGAAATTGATGGTTCTCTTAATGACTTTATTAACCATAACAGTAATTGTGTAAAGACTATCATTTAAACATTTGTCACTATACATTACAGGCACTACGATGATTTCTGGGAATAGCAAAGTTGGGCCTGTAAAATTTAAAGGCTGCTGCTGCTACTCAGTGGATGTTGAAAGTTGTTACTCTGTGGGTGCTGGACATAGGTCCAGGCAGTGGGACATCAACGGTTTGGCCGAGTATATCTTATTACTTTCTACCCAGTAGCAATAACCCCCAGCTAGTAGTTGAAACTCGCCTATCCAACCCATAGAGAATTTTACTCTTCTGTTGTCTTCTCACCAGAAAGTTGTTTTCTCACCACCAAAAATCATATCTGGGACAATCTTATGACAACGATTTGGGGGATATATATCATGATTTGTAATGGAGTTGTTTCTTCCAATTCATGTCATGGCTGGTGTATTGAAGTTTGAAAAATTGCATTCTCTGGCATAAGGGGGCAGTGAGTAGGGAATCATTTTTTAGCAGTCTCCACTGTTTCAACATATCCAAGCATCTCAGGTGGAAGACAGACATTACTATATACTAGGACCAAGGCCTAGACGGTTCATTTGAGATCAGTTTCCTTAGAGACATTGCGCAGTTGGGAAAACCAAACTTTTGTTTCTGGGAACAAGCATTAGACACCTAAACAGAAAAAAGGCAATAAATTGAACAATGAAATATCAGAAAACAATCAGATTACATCATTGTGAATATATTAGAAGAATTCCAGTCTATCAACTAGAACACCTGATGGATTGTAAAACTTTGATATCATTCCTACTGTACAAATACAGGTTTCTTCTACCATTACCTGAATCATGCAGGCTGGTACCTGATTCATGTTTCATAACCCTCACTGGTCACAGAGTTCTCCTGAAGTATTTACTTACTATTGTGGTCGCAGTTACACTTAATAACAGAGCCCAAATTACAGTATAAGCTAGACCAGCTTTAGCATTTTTAGCATTTTTAACATCTTGAAATTTTTGAACATTAACTTAAAAAGTTCCAAAAGCTTACCATTAGCTTACATAAGAGGATAGTCTAACATGCTTGTCTCTGATGAACCTGATTGTTCTTACTATCTTTTCTTTTTTAAAATCATTCATTTTTTTTTTTTTTTTTTTTTTACAGTAACTTAAAAAGCTCAGAGAAAATTCACAAAATTGACATGTAGCTTGGTTATTGGTACTCGCCAACTTACTCAATGGATGTTCTTATGGCAATTCATGTTCCCCCTGGATGGACACTAAAACCTGTTCTTCCTTTCTAAACTTATATCATTAACCTCTGGTTGTAATGTTTGTTATATCAGAAATACAAATTAAATTAATGTTTACAGGGAAAGCGTGCAGTTGGTTATGGTGACTATAGTACTCAGAATTCACATTACTACCAGCCCAGCACATCGAACAAGAAATGGGATTGAGATAACAAGCTACCTGATAACTTTAATGGGAAAATTGTGGTAGTTGACATTTAAGAATGTAAATTAATAAGTGATTTAAATTTTAAGTGTACATGTTAAAGTTGAGCCTGTGTTGATATGTGCAATATTGTTATTAAATTTGTTGTTTTAAGCATAATAACAAGTATTTAAATTAAATTGTAAGAGTTAATCATGTGTATTATATAACTACTGTTCTTTACTGAGGAAAATCTTATACCAGGGCTAGAATCTTAGATGATTGGCTCATTGTTCAAGGTTTGAGCCCTGGCCACATTACTATTCTTCAGAAATAATAAAAATTTGTTTATTATTTCCAATTATGAGGTATTTTTATGAAAACGTGTAATAAATAAATTAATAACAATGAATTATTAACCACTTCAATTCAAAAAGGAATAATTATTACGATAATCATATCAGTTGTCTTCTTTATTTATGTTGAAGATGAAAATGCAGTTTTAATTCTGAAATAACTTAATGCTTGAAGGAAAAAAATATTGTAATTAAGCCATAAGATGAGCAATGAATTCAAAATGTTAAGGCATATATACTGAGGCATGTATTACTTATTAAAACATTTTTCTGGAGCCGGATAGAGGATTTTTATATTACTATTCAGAAATTAAGCTGTCAAGATAGTTGTAAATAGTAATAAATAAAAAAAAGCAATAACCTGCCTATAACAAC
This sequence comes from Acanthosoma haemorrhoidale, assembly GCA_930367205.1. NCBI lineage: Eukaryota > Metazoa > Arthropoda > Insecta > Hemiptera > Acanthosomatidae > Acanthosoma > Acanthosoma haemorrhoidale. The sequence goes on from OV884009.1 coordinate 45,966,703, forward strand.
CTACCTAACAATAACCATAGTAACCAATTTTTTTTGTTTTTATGAAAACAAAATCTTGTTTCCAAAAATTGACTTCATTTCAAAACTTATAATTGAGTTCATTGCTTATTAAACAACATTATGTTCAACTGTATACAATTTACTTCAATGGTAGATTTTTCGTACATTTTTATATTAAATAAAAATTCTTAGAATCATTGCAAATAGTTACTTATAATTGGAAAAGCATATATGTGAATACTTTTTTCTATGTATTTTTATGTGTTATTGATATTTATTTTAGAAATACTAATTAGAAGTTAAGGTTGCTTGATTCAAGAGAGGAAAAATGTATGGGGGATTTGTTTGTCAAAGAAAGTTCTTACTATGTAAACTAAATGAAATTGTATATGTCAATGGCATTTTTCTTTTAATGATGATGGAGAATTTTAGAGATTAGGTGTAAATTACGAAGGGGGGGGCATGTGGATAGCTTATAATTAAATATATATCGATACTAAATGTAACTGCCAATGTAATATTCTAAATATGTGAAATTATGCTCATTATTCAAAATAATCCTGGAATTTGTTTATGGACAGTATTTATCTACTGCCCCTGATTTTTTTAAATATTTTGTAATATATTAGCAACATCAAGTTTCTAATGGCAAGCTGTGAACTTGTTACCATTATCAGTGCTAAGTATGAACATACTAAGGAGTGTCACCAATATAGATGTCAAGTAAAACATTAAAAAAAACTTCAAAAACTTGTTACCATATCAACATATCATTCAGTTATGTAACACATAAGAAATAGATTGATTTTACCATGCCTAGCATTATTTTAAAGGGAATTTAATGAAATTGAATTTCAAAGCTATATACAGTGGGAATATAATTAAAAAGCCTTTTAAAATATAGGTTATGGTAAAATTAGTATTATTAAGCTTCAGCAAATTGAAATCTTGATTTTAATGATCGCATAGGACATATCATGTTTAGGGTTATTTATTATTTTTTTTATTACTATTTGTTGTTTTAAAAGTATTTTCTGAGCATGTAAGTCAATATCAATTCTGACAAACCTATAGTATTTACAGATTCCCTATGAAATTGTAAAACCATTTAAATGAGAATGAATTATAGGTCCTAGTGAATATAAGTCCTCGTCACAGATTTGTACCCAGAAAACAACAAGAAAAATAAATCAGATTTAATCAGTTGAAATATTTTTGAAGTGAAACTATTATGAACCCAATCAAAAGTGATTCGAATTGTTAAGCTGACTATCAGAGAAATATTTCTTTTAGTTATATTTAGGTTGCATTGGTATTAAATAAGTGTGTCCACGAGAAGTAAAAATAATGTATTTACTACCTTGAATAAACTTCAGTGCCTTTCCCTCTAAATTAAATATGTTTACCTTAAATCTAATGGGCTCATATGATGGGGCAAGAAAAAAAATATTTGAGAAAAGGCACTAAGTTGAGATAGTTTTGAAAATTACAGTGTTTGTACAAAGCTAAGTGGGTACATTCAGGATCATAACACTGACATGAATGTGATCTGTAGATGGAATTGGGTTGGATTCAATTTTGTTACATTCATTCCTTTACTTGAAGCCCCTTCATATAAAAAATCTAATAGATACAAGGTTTTTCACCTCAGTTTCGCTTCATCTCTGTGGTATTCACCAAGCAGTATTTTTTTTTATTAAATAACAATAATAATGTACCATTATGTTCCTAATTAAAATCATAATAAAACATGACTCAAGATACATTGGTGTTTTTTATCAATATATTTAAATATATGTGCCTTATATTTCTTTTTAAACAATTGCTGGAATGATGGGCATGCTCAGATCACAAAACAGTTTGAATTACTTTAGTTGACTAGGTAGTGAAAGTGTACTTGTGTTCTGTAATATAGAAATTACCTATGGTATGGTAATCTATTCAAGTTATTATAAGCCAAAAACTCAATTCTGAGAATGTTATTTTATAATGACTAATTTTCAAAATAATGTTCAAGCAATGTTTTTATTTGTGTTAATTATATAACTTGTAAATATGTCATTCACACTTCAAGGTTATTAACTTGTTATATATTTTATTTTTTTATTATTATTTGTTTAATATATACAATCATGATTATGGTTAGTTTTCTAATGTTGCTAATTTAGTTTTATCATTTTAAAGTATTTTTTTTAAATCTGAAATTAAAAATGAATTAAGGTTCTGAAATTACTAGAAACTCTTAATTATGGCCCTAAAATTCTTTTTATATTATGAGATTACATCTGCTTTGGCCAATATGACTCATAAAAATAAAGTTGACTTGTCACTGTAAAGCTACCAGCTGTCCGCCCTTTTTAAATCCCTCCAAGAATGGAAAAATCCAAAGTCCACCAATCCTGTTTAATCCATAAAATACTTGTTTTTGCCCACTGGGCAAATTTCTAAAATATACCTTGCTTACCTTATCGGTTCCTGAACCCTGGAAGACCATTAAATTTTGGGGTAGACCAAACAAGCTAAAAGTGTCAAAATTATGAGATGGAAATCTAACAATATTTTTAAATTTAAATAAATTGTGTAATAAAAAGAGGGAGGATTGTATGTTTACAATTTAATGGAATTTCCAGTAATAATAGTCAATGTACCTGTCTAAAAAATTAAATTATGGGTTAATAATGGTTAGATATATAAAAAAAAAATTAAACCTAGGTAAAACAAAATGATTTTAAAATCTATCGTCAAGGAATTTATTAATGGCCCCAAGATCAGCAACTGGATAGATCTTTCACCTTCAACAACCCCAGTTTTAAGACTTATGTTTAAATAAAAATTTTAAATTGAGTGAGAGCTCACAGCTGTCCGTCACCTGACAAAAAACTACACTGACCACAGCGTTTACAGGGCACTGTAAAGCATTATGTAGGTTACTGGAATCTAGCAGTTAGCTAGTAGAACAATGCTATCGAATGCAAAATTCAATTTCTTGTAGCAGTCCGTTTATTGAATATAAATATATAGCTACAGCCAAAGCACATAAAATTAGCAATCAGAAAAAATAAAAATATATATATTGTTATGTTTTTATTTAATTTGACTAATTTAAATTTAATCTCTGAGGTTTATAGGCTCCTGTTAATATAAAAAGAAAAAAAAACTCTGGCAAAAAGAAAATTTAATTATTACAATATTTTCTATAATTATTTTAAAACTAAGTCTTTGAAAACTTACACTTTTATATTACTAAATTTTTATTTTACCTTAATACTACAGCACGCGACTGGCCAGATTTTTTAAATTCTCTCGTATTTATCTTCTTTTACTTGATCCACCATGCCATCAGTCTTATCCGCGACTATCACCTCAATCCTTCTCTTGATAAAAATATTCTTCCATTAACTGCTTTCCCATACTACAAATCACCATCAATTACAAAAATGTTCTTTCTTTTTACATCATCTTACGGTGTTACCAGCTGAACAACCACTAACGCCATCTTGTTTTTTATAACCTCCTGTTTTGTTATCTACCCTTTTATTCCCGCTAATTTTTCAAATTCAAATTTCACCATTCAAATATCACAACAATATGTATATATATATATATAGTAACAATTTTCTTATTCGCCAACAATATTTTTATCTAATTATTTGTAAAAGGTAAGAGGATATTCATAAAAATATTAAAATATGGCAAACTTAAATTCATAAAATAAAGCTTTGAGATCCATTTTAGAAATTCTGTATTTAATACCATTTCTGAAGTCCTAAGCACTGCATAAAATACTTTGTGTATTGATTGAATATAAACATTTTAATAATGGTATATAATTTTTAATACGATTGTACTCTAATAGTTTTTTTTTTAATAATTTTTGTTACTGACAGAGTATTTAAGAAACTCTTTGAAACTCACTCCAGCCTATGCCTTCATTTCCTGTCTATGCCCTTTATTTTGTTATTATTTGTTTTAAAAAAGAGAATTTAGTTTATGTTTCCTTTAAGAAAGTTTGATATTAAAAATAAAATCTTGTCAAAAGTTAATGACAATAAATGAATTAAAATTTCATTTTATCAAAGGTTCAGCTTATCCACCTGGGAAATTCCTGTCGCTTATAAGTTTATATTGGTGTGAGGAGGAAAATTTGGCTTGGTGTTTTATCCGTGATAGTTTGTGTAATGTTCCCCTTTTTTTCAATTTATTATAGAAATAATAATCTTAGATACTTCCAAATACCTATTAATATTCATTATTGAACCCAGATAACAAATTCATATAGACTCGTATTCTCAACATGTATTTAAGCTCTATTATAATCATTTCTTGGTAGGCTGTTCATAAAAATGATATTACATACCCACAGAAAATATTCTTACTTACAGTATTGGCATTGCACACTTTGATTTACCATATGTTCAGTACCTACTCCACAAGTATAAATAGCTACGCCTCAATCTTTTGTGAAAACAAAGCAGCCACACCAATGGTATTTATAACATGCTTGTGCATACAAACTCCTCATATCAGTTACTGGAAAAGAAAAAATTTCTCAGAAATTCCTATATTAAGTACAAATTACATATCTATTTAAGTGCGAACCTAATTTATGCTACAGACATATCTAATGAAGGTTTATTGCCCTTCATTTGCTTTAACTAGTTAGTGTTGAAAAGTAGGCAGCATTTAAGCAATAAACGACCCTTGGAAGTAAGTTCTGACAATGGAAAATTAAATTTTAAAACAGTCTTAAAGTTTTCACAGACAAACTCCGAAAAAAACTTACAGAACAAAATGAAATCTCTAATCTCCTGCATGATCAAAGATCACCTTAAGGCAAGAGTGTGCCTTCATTCTGATATTTCAAATAATAAACCTCTATTTAGTTTTTGTTTTATTTCTCACTGTGGTCAGGCCCTATGCAAGGTTGATCTACGATGAATGGGAACCTTTTTACAAATTTTATACGGACCTTAAAGGACATGTGGTATCATGTGACATTGAGAATCAGGAGGGTGAACTTTTGAAAGCATAATTAGTGCTTAGAGCTGGGGATCTATTCCAAAGCCACCCAAGAAAGGCTTTTAAGAGAGGAAGTGACGGGGAAAACAAACAAATTTTGTAAAGCAGTTGAGTTGGCAGAATCAAATATGAAGTTGCTTGAAGACCATGAATGACAATCGGAAGTGGAAGTGTTTACAATTAACAAAAAACAAGGTAAAATTTCAAATAATTCATTTTGCAAAACCAAAACTGATCAGACAAGGTCATGTGGCCATTGTGGTAATAACCATCGAGTTAACAATCCCCCGGCAATGGGCCAACGTAGTCTCTTCTGTAACAAAGTCAACCACGTTGCAAAAATGTGTAGAAATTCAGATCAAATTAAATTAGTAAAAAGTGTAAAAAAAACTATAAAAATTCTGGCAGTGAAGATGATTTTGCTATTTTAAAACTTGTAACTGTTGATATAATTCGAAAAATTAGTTTGGCCAAACAGTAGCATGAGGAAGTTGCTGAAGGTTTCTAAGGAGCAAAATTAAAGAAACCTTGTGTCCACATGAGATCCCAAATATTCCATGCTAGAAAATAGCAATGGATATTGAAGAATATAATAAAGATTAATTTCTTGTTGTAGTTGACTACTACTCAAGATGGGTCGAGGGTTTAAAATTGAACATAAATTAAGTTTATCTGTAATAAAAGTGCTTAAGTCAATATTTGCAAGATTTGGCATTCCTAAAATTGTTATTACTGATTATAATCCATTTCTGTCTACCGATTTGGATACATTTGCCAAACAGTGGTGGTTTGAAATAATTACAACCAGTCCAAATAATCCTCAGAGCAATAAGCTTGTAGAAAAAACAGTTGTTGCTGTTAAATTCATGCTTAAGAAATGACTCTATAATAACCAGGGTTTTAATCTTTACCTCCTGAATTACATAAATTCTAGTGTTCCAGGCCTGGGTTACACTCCTTCACAGTTACTCACAAGTAGAAATCTTAGGACAATGTTATCTGTCAGGATCAATGATCTTAAACCTAAAATTGTGAAAGACCCTACTATAGTTGATAAATTGAAACAATAGTTATATTATAATAAATCCAGTAAAATAGCTGATATGTTTGATGTAAATGATGACATATCTTGGTACTAAACAAGTTCTCTAAACTATGGGAAAATGTTAACTTTTAGCCTAATTAGTTATTTAGTTACAATAAATGGCAAGTTGTACAGAAGAAATTCAAAATTTATTAGGAGATTGGAACTAAGACGCTTTGCATTAGATACTGTAATTAAATCCCGATGTTAATATACCTAACACAAGTAAGGATGAACAAGATTCTATTCAAAACAAGAGAGTCTAAGTGTTGGGTCTAATAATGGAGATTCAAGTAATTATGTTATGAAATCAGGACGTTTAGTGAAAAAACCTAAGAGATATTTGTAAAATTTAGGAGTATGATATACGTATAAAAGGTTTCCGGTGAATTTAATATTATAATACTGGATTAAACATTGTAATTGCATTGTTTGTAAAGCTTCTTGATAAATTTTAATATTTTATTTTGTAATAATATTGTTGTTACTTCCTTTGTTGTTAATAGGTTCCTTGATTATATTTCTTGAAGAGAAGGATGTTAAGATATGTTGCCTTATTGATAACATTGATTATTGCCTTTTTTAGTACAGTTATATGCTCGGCTACAATGTGACAAAATACAGTACGGCGTGACCGACTAGAACTATTATTAGAATTATTATTACCTATACAAAAAAAATTCCTCAAGCCACCCATTGGCCAAACAAATTTTACTCATTCCATCAACAATTACAATGCTTGAAATAGCAAAATCATCTTCACTACCAGAATTTTGATAGTTTTTTTTTTACACTTTTTATTGATTTAATCCTGGATTTCTACACATTTTGGTTGACTTTGTTACAGATGTGACAATGTTGGCCCATTACCGGACCACTGTTAACCCTATGGTTATTAACGTAACGGGCACATGGCTTTTGGTTCTAAGATTGAACCTATAGGGTCAATAAATTTAAAACTTGAAAGTAAAAAAAAAGAGCAAACTAATGCCAATTTTGTAGTAGTTAGTAATTCATATAAGTGTGCTCCTATATTAGGTCTGCAAACATGTATCGATTTAAACCTTATCTCAAGAAGTTAGCCAATACAGTGTTATAAAGATATACTTAAAATTAAAAATAACAGAATGAAAAGTTGAGCCTAAAAAGTTTGCCATGCCATATTCATTTGAATTCCAATACCTACCTGGGAAGTATATGTTCATTGCTGATTTGTTGTCTAGAAATATAGAACCTGAACCAGTTAGCGAGGCTGTCACTATGAATGATATGGTTCATGGCTTTTCCCAGCCAATATCAGGGCCACCACATACACTCCCCTGAAGAGCTGTCAGCGGTAATGGGTGGGCCCACACTGACATCACCCGTACGATGATCTCCTGTGTTCAACATGTGGTAGGTATGTGTAGCAGGTCCAACTTCTTCAGGCATCCTTGATCTCCCTGAGCTCTATCCCTCTGATGGCACATCTCTCGTGATGTACTGTCTTAAAAGAAGTACATGCGAGCGTTGACTTATTGTCATACACGGCGGCGACTGCACAAGATGGACAGAGGACCGGAAGAAGTAAATGTGTTTGTTGTCAAAGGGTTTATTACTCTGATGACAACTGTGCCTCCTCAAATAGACAAGACTATTGCTTGATAAAATTAATGTACCTTTTAGGCAAAAAATAACAATCATGGGGTAAAAAATTAGTCTCAGGGGTCCAAATAAAGAAAAGAAAATTTAACAAAAGAAAACTAGTGAATAGAAAAAATCAACAAAGGATGTCGGTTGGAGACAGCTAGAGCTAGACTGACATTTGTTTAGGCCTTTTTGAGTTCTATCACATATTATTCCTCTAGTTATTTCATACTGTCTTTTATTTTATTATTTAGTGCAGTAGTAACTCTTTTATAAATTGTTGATAGTTTCATAAATAGATTAGTCCTTTTTTTGTATTTATTTTATTTGAGATAAATATATTAATATTTTTAAAGTTCTATTGTAAACTATTTATTATTAGCAATTTGAATGTAGTTGTTTTCATCCTCTGCCTGTACTTTGTTAGAACCTCTTAAGGATTAAGAGGAGCCTTCAGTGAACAATGAACCTTCTTTGTAAACACCTAATCAGTCTTCCCCTGAAGCCACTCATATGCAGGAGTGGGCATGGCTAAATATTAGAACATTCTGTATCATGATACAAGTCATACTAGTACTATTTTGTATCTGATACCTTTGTGGCTGATACAGAAATGAAGGTCTGATCGATACGCAGACTACTGGCGCAACCAACCAATTCTTTGTTGGAATATTTGACTATAAGATCCTGGCAAAAATGAGTTCAGAAGAAGGTTCCACTATGTTTTTGTTGTTGTTATGGTTTTAGCCCAGTCACATGTGTGGTGCATGTATATCATGTGTAATCATTTATGGTTTTAATGATAAAACCTGTAAATTATTATCATGTTTGGACTGCTACAACATGAAAAGATGCCTGGGACAGTCTTGCCACTGTTAATGACAAAGAAATTAGAACCAAACTGAAAAAACTTGAGTCAGTAGAAAATTATCACCAATGCTCTAAAATTAACTAATTATTATTATAGAAAGTTCTGAAATAAATGGTAGTGGAAGCTTGTGGGATGTATATTTATTGTGATCATGATAGAAAAGTTAATGTTGTACCCTACAATATAGATCCGATTGTAGTTTGTAGTAAAGTTCCAGATCGCAGTGAAAATGTTCCATTGTCGATGGATGCTGTTGACAATTGGTTATCTTAACTTTCCTGGACTTTTATGTATTCGCAAAAAACAAAAAAAAAAACAAGCGAACCAACTGTTTTGATAATGGGAAATCCTCTGAAAGTGAGAATGCATAACTCACATTTATATGTGTGTAAAGCACATGTCAATTCCAGTTGTGAAACTGGGAGTGAAAATGTTGATCCCTGTGTTTCATTAGGTAGATTTGATAATTAACTGACACAAGCTGACGATGTGATTCTAAATGAAAGTCACAAGTTCGAACGAATAATTCCTTCAAGTAAAACAATGAAAGTGCAAATCCAGATACCAAGAAGTAATCCAATGAAGCAATTGATAAGGGAAGGAGAAGAAAATCCAGAAATTATACAAAATCTGAAAATGTAGCTCAGAAAAGGGAGACTTTTGAACATGAAGAGGAAGAAAAAAGAGAAATGTCTCTTGATTGAGAGAAACGTGTTGCTGAAGAACAATCTCTCCAAATCGCTGCTGAAAAAATAGCTCTCCAAATTCCTGTTGAAGAACAAGCTTTCCAAATTGCTGCTGAAGAAGCTAAAACGGAAAAGTTCAATGACAAATTAAGGAAATGGGAAGAAGAAGAAGAACGTGTTAAAGAAGAAACAACTTTTCGACCAATGCTTCCAAAAGGTATAAATGAACAAAGTAAAAAGAGAAAAATTGAAGCTCAAAGAAAAATAGCTGAAGAAAATAATTAGAGATAGATAGTGAAAAAAAAATTTCTGCAGGTGTAATTGATACTTTACCAGATCGCATAGTTTAGCAAATAAGAACACAACCAGGGAAATAAGTATGCCCTTTCTTCCATAAGGTGGCAGGGTGTAAATTTTGGGATACTTGCTCAAGGAATCATATAAGGCCATCTGTCTGCAGAATCCTCTTCCCTGGATTCTATTCTCATTATTCATTGTTTCCTATAGGGCATGTTGAGTACGATACTGATATATCTTTAAAATATGAAGAAACATATTCACGCTTTCTTGAGTTTCATGAAGGTAGTAATATTGTGACGTTGGCTCCCGGAACATCTTCCTTGCAGAAGCTGGAATGAGGTTGACATCCTCCTGTACATCAAGCCGCATTATGAGAAAATCCTTGTTCCTTCACCCACCTGAGGTGAAAGAGTGGCGATCTATGTCATCGCAGCCGGAGTCTCAGCGATTTTCAGCCGGTCACCCTTCTATTTAGGGTAATAGAACCCCAGCCCTCGTTCGACTTCCACAGTTTTTCTTCCAGAAGTTTCGAGATTGATGAAGAATAAAGGTAAGGTATTTTACCCATTTCTTTATGTAGTTTGCTACCACATTTTACTTGCAACTTACTATTTTTCGTACCTTAAACCCCAGTAAAGTAAGCATCGCATCACGATTTATACTACAGTTGTTAGGTGGAGGTGACTAATAACAATCGGGAATCTTTTCTTGTTTTTCAGCTGATAAGTCTGATTATCCTAATAACTAATGTTGAAAATATATAAAAGTAAGTATAATATTGACAATGTGTTACTGGTGTATTTGCAACTTCCCGTATGTCATCTCATCATCATCAAGAAATCATCTCAGTTGAAGGAAAATTCAACCATTGACAAGAGATATTTAGGTGTTCCAAAATTGTTGGCACTAACTACTAGTTTAATGTAGAGCTCAAAGGTAGAAGCCTTACATTGAACAGGTATGGAGCTACTCTTTGTGTCAGTATGCTGATATGTGTGTGTGGGGCAGGAAAAATTATCCAATTGATCTCAAATGTTAAAGGTTTAGTAAGCATGATCACGGTTTAGACCGTATACGTCCCGGTTATGAAATAATTACGAAAAGTGCAAGACAAAAATAAAATATACGTGAAAAAACTCGACCCCGTATTTATGACTAACCAGATTCTCTCAGAATTCTCAGCTTTCTCAAGTAATTGAATAATTCAGAAGTTGAATAATTAATTCTGATTTTCGCGACAAGATAGCTCAGTGGTAGAGGATGGAGAAATAAAAACCAAGCGGTAAAATCAGTTTCTAATCTAGGTCGTGCAAAATGCTTAAGCATTTTAGGTTTTATGGGGCATTGGGAGGAAAATCGTCACATAGAGTCCCGTATATGCGCGGTTAGTGTTTGTTGAAAGGGTGGCACTTCGTGCATTAAAATTGATATGCAGTCGATCATAATGATTATAAAAGTTTGTTACTTTACTATATATTCCTCAAACTACATAGCATATACATTTTAAAAATAAAACATATTCTACGCTTTTTTTTTATGCTTGCGTTTTGAGTAAACTCCCTACTTTTTATTTATCTTTTACTTATAATCTTATAATTAACATGGTGGTATCTCATTGGCTACGCTAGGCATGCTTTCAATTTTAAGAATTGTTTAAGCTGTCTATCAGATCAGTTTGATATAAATCAATGTTTACCTCTTTGGAATTTGGCAGTTTATTATTGTTATCTTACCTATGAGTTTAAAGGTTTTATTTAGGTCAAAAAAACTCGCAAAAGTCTATACTGTTAAACGCCTTCCACTCATAGATGTTATTGTATTGTTTATATTTGTATACGTTAATAGAGATTATTAAAAATGAATTTATCTAAAAGTGAATCTGTATTGAAGTACAATTGGATCTTTATTAATCTGAAAAAGCCACCATGTGGGAATTATTTATGGAATGTTGCCAGCAATATCACAATCTTTGGTGTTGGATTATTTAGTAGATTCCTCATACGTTAGTATTATTTATTATATCCTGTAAATTGTTCATATTTTTTTTATTTGTAACACTTTTTTTGCATTCCATCTATGAGCACTTGTATTGGGCCATTCAGGAGGATTGCTGTGTTTTCTGAGCTCACGCAGGATGAGAGGCTATCCCATTATGCCTTGATTGCATTGCTTACTTTTGTCCATCATGTTTATTACCTCTAGTGGATTCACTGAGCAAGTTCAGTGGTGGATGTGATGTTTAGAGGTAGTCAACATACTGGTTTTCGATGGAAACAAAAATAAAGCTTTACGTTTATTAATGTAAGCTTACTCTAAATATTGAAATTGTGGGTTGTTACAATTTGGTAATCTTAACTTGGTTATAAATCTGGTTTTGTGGATACTTTTAATATAGTGACCCTTTAAAAAAATATAGGCTTCAATGTATTAAAAGAACATATCTACATAGAATTTATAGACTATACATTTACAACGAACTAAGAATAAGTTAGAACAGAAGCTGGATTCCATTTGATTCTCTGGTATAGAATATTAAAGGTAGGAGGGAGGAGTCTGAAATATTCTGACTTTTCGTACCAATGCAAGAGTACGGCTGCTCAATAAGGGTATTGATAGGTTAAGTATTATCTTCTGGAAGTTGTCTTATATGTGATGGCAATTTACTGCTTATGAAAGAGGAAATGATAAAATCATCTCCATTTGTATCTGAGGCAATGGCTTTGAAATGGCAGCCCTTCCTTAATTGCTTTTTATAGAACCCTTACTGGTAAGTCAGAATGCCAGTCTTGAGGAAACTTGTACCATCAATTTTGCAATACAAATCAAACTATTTTATAGCAGTTAAGTAAGAGCTTGTGCCCTAAGCATATGTAGTAATGGACAGTTGTAGGAAATGGTGGGTTGAAGAATGGTTCAAAAACATTATGTTACAGGGAGGGTCTTTGAAGATCTCAAGGTTTGGGTGTAATACGAGGGTGGTCTGAAAAATTTCCGGCCTAACAAAGCTTTTATTTATTTTATTATCATCTTCATGTTGAGGTCGGAAACTTTTCAGACCACCTGTGTACATCCACTTCTCTCCAATCTCTTCATTTTCTTTTTAGTATGTTAAATTTTAATAAATTAAATCTTGGATGACCTTGACTTTGCCGATGACATATGCCGGCTAGGACATTTAGACCCTTTAGAGATGTTAACAAAAAGATTCCAAGTTGAAGCTGGAAAATTTGGCTTGTACATAAATATTAATAAAATTGAGGATATGAGGGTAAAACCCAGGGCTCATGAAAACTTATGTAGTGGAGTAACCATTGAATGGATAAGCTCCTTCCGCTTTCTTGGAAGAATTGTGAACGAGCTGTGAAAAGCCGAAGAGGATGTAACTAAGGAGTTGAATACGAAAGGTGTTGCTCAACTCTAACCATTATGAATGAGTAGGGATAATTCTCTTGGGAATAACTTGGTGCTTTTCAGGATAAATGTACTGACTGCTCTACAGCTCCAAAACTCAGAGAGTGGCCAAGGGCACAATTTATCCCTTCAAGTATTTATCAATAGAGGCTTGAGGCAAATTCAATAACCCCAAGTTATTTCCAATCAAGAATTGTAAAATAGAACTGGACAATGACCCATTAAAATTTAAATATAAAAATTGAAAACAAACGTAGATTGGGCCCACTCCTGGGATCATGTAAGGGATAAGTTTTGCTTTTAAAGTGATATAAATAAATCATTTAGAATTTCAATTGTTGTTCTGTATAAATTCTGGGATTGATTAAGTCAGATTTTTAGAAAGATTCAACAGAACTATAGGTATACTAACCTAGGTGCAATGTCTTGCTGTGAAGATTATCATTAGGATAAACTTGTTAATGTTACATAAGTTTTGAATTCCTTCAATTAAAGAGAAAAGTACTCGGTAGTTAATTATTAATGATTATTAAACTCGGCAAAATAAGAACTTGTATTTAATTGATGGGGGGGTGTTTTTAAAATAAACGACATTAAAATGTGTCTCTATTCAGTTTGCAAAAACTATATTGTACAATTAGCAGTATAAAACCTGCTACTTCAGCCAATTTATAATTTACATTACAATTATTATTGTGTAGCATTTATTCACTAATTTTACAAACAACCACTTTTTGGATTAATTACTTTAAAAAACAATTATAAAATAGCCTTTATTAGGTTGAAATGTGATTGTCCACAAGGTCATTTCAGCGGTCTGTTCGTTCATCTCTCTTTTAATTTTTGTTATTTAATGATCATATCATTGATCACAATTCAATGAAGTTTACTTAACTAACCCTGTGAATCGCACACATTTTTAGTTTCTATAATAAAAGTTAGTCTGTCAGCCAGAACCACTTCTTTTCAGTTTATAACTGTTTTGTGTGCAAATAAATTAAACTGCTGCATGCAATTCGGAATGTAGGCTCATTATGCTTTTTTGCGAGGATTTTTGAAGTTGCTACCCCTGTGAATTCTATTCAAATCTGCCTGGTAGATTTTTATTTTGGCAGCCCACAGAATTAACTTATCATTCCCATTCTTACTAGAAAGTAAATTTGATTTAATAAATATACACTATTGATATCAAACAATACAATTTATTATATTTAATACTTGCAGGTTATCTTAACAGAACAGTTTGTTACAATGAAGATAACTTCTTATTAGCTGTTCAGCAGAGGGATAACAAAGTACCATTAATAACTGTGTCAAATCATCTTTCATGTTATGATGATCCTGGTATTTGGGGTAGGTATACTTATGACTTTTTTTTAGTTCATATGAAGGTGATGTTGCTAGTTTGCTAGTTTATAATGGACTATTAACATCAGCCATATTGATATGGCATTATCAGAAATACATTGAGAGTTCTGATTATCCGTATCAATTGGGGATTCTGGCAGTCTGGATATCCAGAACAAACCCTTGGATTTTATTTACTAACAATATTAAACAGTAGGTATTTATTCACTAGTGTTGACTTCTTTTTTTTAACGTTGTCCTATCAAATATTCAATATTTGGCAATTAATTCACTTCATATCATTCTTGTAATATTATTTATTACTCATAAATTCTTTTTTGTATCATTTTTAAAAGTAATAATCACATGACGACTTTTAATGGTTAGTATACAAATTGCTATGCTTTATTAACATTATTATGTGTTTTTTTAAAGGTTGCCTCAGTGCTAAACATTTCAATACTAATAAAATGAGGTGGTCACTTGCTGCTCATGATATATGCTTTACCAATAAATTCTACTCTTATTTTTTCATGCTTGGAAAATGTATACCAGTTGTTAGAGGAATGGGAGTATATCAGGTAATTTGATTGGTTAAATATAATCATATTCTTATTAAGAGTAGAAAAATTATTTGCCATTAATGTAGTATGTATTTTTTATTCATAATATTGGGTATTTGCATATCCTTGATAAGATTCATTGTTTAGATCTGCCAGTTTTGAATTTACAAGTGTGCTGCTAGTACAAACTATATCGCAGACCTCAAATTTTTTTTGGCCTAGGATTTTAGCTATATTTGTGGCGCTGAATCTAAATATGAAATCATTTTTTCTCTGCTCTACTTTTTAAGATCAGATTTTTTTAAAAGTGCAGTTCTACACGAAATGTGTAGTTCTAAATCATGTATACAAGGATTGGTTCCTGTTTTCGTCTTCTCTCAAGAACACTAAGTATTTTGTCATGAAATTAGAGGACTCCTGGAAAAAATGGGTCTTCCTGACTACTTATGAGATGATTGGCGTGTATTTATTGACTGTTCAAACCGAAGTTTGAAATATGTCACTCAACACAAAGGGAATAAATATGTTTCAAACCAATTGCTCACTCAATGAAAATGAAAGATCAATATAACACCATAGCTTTGGTTTTGGAGAAGATAAAGTATCATGAACATCAATAGGTGATTTGCGTGTACTTAAAAATGGTAAAACCTTCCTCCTTAGACAGCAAAGTGGCCACACCAAAAACCTTTGCTACTTGTACTTCTGGGATAGCAGAGACAAAACACACCACTGGGTTAGAAAAGAGTGGCCTAAAAGACAAAACATGGATGGATGTTGGGGACATGAATGAATGTCATTAACAACCCCTAAGTTGAACGAGAGAAAATCATCTTTCCTCCACTGCATATAAAGCTGGGCCTTATGAAGCAGTTTGTAAAGGCAAGGCTCTTGATAAGAATGTATCATGCTTTCGATGTATAGGGGAAACAATGCCTTAGTTGAGTACAGAAAAAATTAAAGCAGGAATATTTGACAGCAACTACAAATAAGACAACTCATTAAGGATCCTGCCTTCGTAAATTTGATGACTGAAGCTGAGGGAAAAGCCTGGACTTCATTTTTTGCAGTTGTCGGAAATTTTCTGGGCAAACGCAAAGCTTAAAACTATGCTGAACTGGTAAATGAGATGCTTAACGGTTTCAAATCCCTTGAGTGTAACATGAGTATTAAGGTACACAATTTACTCAGGCACTTAGACCGTTTTACTTAAAATTTAGGAGACACATGTGAGGAACCAAGTGAAAGATTTCACCAGGATATTAAAACTATGGAGGCCCGCTACCATGGGAGATGGGATATGGACATGATGGCAGATTACTGCTGGTGTTTAAAAAGGAACTGTTCCAAATTGGATTCAAGAATGTCACAGAACAGAAGCTTCTGAAGTGTTCAGTGACTAGTTGTTTTCATCGATGACTTTTTCCTCTATCTGTATATATAATAATATTTGTATAGTATAATAATAAAATTTCTGTGTTTAGTTTTTTTTATTTGATTAATAAATTTAACTTGAAATAATATACCGTATATTTCACTAAAATGTTATATCTTTGAATAAATTTGAGCTTCTAGGCAAAAACTAATGCCTTATTTGAATTCAAAGCATCAAATTCATATGGAATCAGCTTCAAATACTCCGGTACCCTAAAAACCTGCTGGCCTATGTAACATTTCTACTAAAGTAGTTTCCTAATGCTGTGGGTTGATTTTAATAATTGTTGTCTTTCCACAATTATTTATTTTATAGCATAAGCACTTTCAACAGTCAAACTGTTATCTTCAGGTGTTGGAATATATATGACAAAATAAATAATACTAATAGCTATATGTTTCTAAACTAATCAGGATACAATTTTTTTACACTCATGACAATACATTTTATGTTGCATTCTATTTTATATATATATTCTTTTTACCCTATATATCTATATATATATATATTGTTGTGATATTTAGATGTTGTGAATTTTGCCTTGATTGATGTTGCCTTTGATTTGAATTGGAAATTAGCGGGCATAAAAGGGCGGCAAACGACCCGTGGAAAAAGAGCGGTGCTTGAAAAACAATATGGCTTTTCTAAATCATGTACGCGTTAGCGTTCTATTGGTGTGCTCATGAGACAAGGATTGTTAAAATTAAGAGAGTAAAATTTGTAGAACTTTAAAACATTTTTTATTTAATGGTGATTTGGCATGTGGTAGAACAGTTGTATGAAGAAGAGTTTTATCAGGGCAAGAGGATTGAGGTGATATAGTTGGATTTTACTGACCGTGTGGAAGACCAAGTTAAGGAAGGACAAAGAAAATAGATGAAGCAAAAAGAAAAGGACATATAAATTAGTAAATCTAATTTGTATGTAAAATTTGGGTAAAATAGAAAATTTAGTTAATATAACATTTTAATATTGTCACAGACGTACTTGTTCATAAATTAAAGAAAGTTTTGTAATTAAACAATTTTCCTTTTGCCAGGATTCTTTTTTATATTAACAGAGCCAAAAAACCTCAGATAAAAAATTAATTAAGCAAACTAGATAAAAACATAACAATATATATAAAATATCTAGTTAAATATTAAAATATTTATTACTGATAAATTATCTGACCAAAACGTTGAATGCCTAAAAATAATATTAGTTCAATACATAAACATGATATTATTATTACTTATTTTTTCATATCTATTCCAGCACCTAAAGATGACAGTTTGACTGCTGTAAATAAAGAATTGTTGAGAATACAACAATTTTATTACCATTACTTTCATAAGTTAGGTTTGTTGAATATCGGAGGATATATTTTATATCCATTTTTAACCAAATGGCTTTTTACCATAGTTATTGTAGAGATTATTATTTGTGCAGTTATGTTATTATTATTATTTATAAAGAAGAGGATCACATTATAACAATAAAATGGATCGATTCTCTCCAGAATAGAGCAAGTTTATGGTAAGTTGACTATATTTAATTTAATAGTTTTTTCTTTTTAATAAATAAGTATTCACTTTATCTGATGTTATTTGAATTAAAATACTATTATCCTCTCAAGCATTAATATTCAATCCTCAATTTTATCTCGTACTAAATGTTTTCTACTCTTTAACTTTGAATTACAAATAGTTACCATATTTTACCTATTATTGGCTCGACCACAATAACACCTAAGTGGTCTAAACCGAAATAGGCTGGAGGGAAATGATGTAGATGTTAAGCGGTTCATGTAATTACAGATGGGTTAATTTTTTTGAATTTTTCAGGATTCTGTCACTGATTCAAAATTAGAAGAGAATATTAACAAAATTTAAAACTTATCAAAAAAAAAAAACATTGCCTAGTATTTTAAAATACAATATTTAATAAAAAAAAAAGGTTTTTCCAAATGCATGGTTTTCATATTTTATGGAGCTCATTTTTATATATATAGATTACATTGAAAATAAGTAAAGGTTAAAAGATATTAGAGTTATGTTGTTATTACTTGGTTGGGAGGATTTAATATAATATAGTTATAATGGCAACAACACTAAAAGTGTTTATTTATTATTTTAAGTTCAATTACAAAATAATTATTCCTAACACTCAAAGCATGTATTTGCATAGCCTCTCTGCACATTTTATGTTTAGCTAAATCAAGTTACAAAACTAAGTTATATGACAACTAAATAATCATGGGTTATAAGCTTAAAAAAATAATAGACACTGAAATTTATGGGATCATGGTTAGCCAAAAGTTGTCTGTTTTTTTTGTTTTAATTATTAAATTTAGTTAATAAAGAAATGTGAAAGGCATGTGATCAAATAATGCATGTTTACTTTTTTGTTTGTTGATATTACTGTCTAAAATGGATTAATTAACTGTAACGTAACAGTCTTGCATGCAGAAAGGCAATTTTATTCATATTGTGAAACATCTGATATAATTTGATGAAAAAGCACTATTTGATATATTGTTCTCCATATAACTTTTTTTTGGGGGGGGGGGGGAGGTTTATGTTGTTATGTTCTTGGCTTATTTACTCTTAAGAATAATTACACCTGATTGACACAAAAAAAGTGAAAACACATGGCCTTCAGAAAATAGTCAAAAGAATTGAGTGGTTTCTTTTATTCCAAAATAAGGTTTATAGGTTTGAAGCTAGACTTCCCATGAATCCCATCGTCTATTTAATCCCACCTAGTTTATTTAAGTTACTTCTCAGTTTAGTAGTATTGCTTCTCTTTCATAGCATAACCTGTTTATATATTGATTGTTGTGACAATTAAATTGTTGTTAATAAGTCGTATCTAATCAATTGAAGAAAAGATTGAATAGTTCGACAGATTGGTTAAATCGACTAAGCCAAACTTTGGAATTTCGAAGATTACAAAAAAATTGAAAATTCTTGTGATAACTGTGAAAACCATAATTAGTAAACAGGGTACAATTTGATCTTATGCATTAGTCAAAAATGGTAGTGAAAAAAATTAAAAGACTAATTAATTAAAAAAAATATCAGCAAACAGATATATTTCTGCCATTAGTGTAGTGCAAGAAAAGGCATTATCTAAACATTTAACATTTTACTGAAAGAATTCAAATGATCATTGGGTTAATTAATTTTAAACAGCAGTTTGGCATTTTATTCATAGTGGTCAATCGTGAGACTCATTATATATGCATTAACAATATATATTGTTACAAGTTTTTATGTTATAACATAAATGGGTACCTTTAAGATATATTTACCTTTGAATTAGGTCAAGTTATTATGTGAAATGGAAATTTCAGTTAGGTTAAGTTTCTTTTTACCCTAGGTGTCCACACTCATATCTTGCTATCTAAGGTGGCTTGCTTCAATATATAAACCACTGAAAAATGAATAGGGATACTCTGTTTATTTTATTATTTTTTTAAATAATGTTTTATTCCTTTTTAGATATCTTCATAAATTATTTTACAAGGTAAACTACTTAAATTAAATTAATTTTAGTGGATGATAGAGTTGTCATATCATTTTTCTCTCTAAGACTAGGCGTTTTTTCTCATCTTACCTTAAGATCCAACCTTTTCTCTTAAGAGCCATAAGTGGAGACAGTGCAGATCAGGGTTTAATATAACCCAAGCTTTGTTGTCCATGTGAGAAGATGACTTCTGAAAAAGTTTTCCAGCCCAAAAAAGTTCCAGTTGGCTAAAATTATTCTTTGTTTTATCTCTGATGATATAATGTTATTCACTTTAACCTGTGAACTGTTATAGGCAAATTCTATACCCTTTTCAGAAGCCTAAGCTACTGTGTTTATTCCATCTTGTTTACTTTCTGACCTCCTGTTACCATAAATTTGGTCTTTCTTGTGTTTATTTCTTGGCCCAATCTTCTTGTTGGAGCCTCTAAATTCATAAATGCTTCCTTGATGGACTCTCCCCACAATTCCCACAAGTGAATCTTCCCACGATGTCAATAGCATCAGCATAAGTCAGGAGCTGGACAGGGTGGGTCCTCATGATCCTTCAAAAATCATCATGTTCATCTGAGAAAAGTCAGTCATCTGTATACCAGATTCCTTTACCATTTTCTCCAATGCAAGGTTAAAGAGAAGATATATCTTAATCAGAAATCTCCAAGAATTCTTCCTGGATTAAGAGAATATGCAATCAACACCCTTCATCATCAGTTGTGAAAGGAAAATAAGTTTTCTTGGGATATTGTAACCTTCCATAGTCTTGTATAGCTTCGGTCTATTGAGACTATTATAAGCAGCTTTAAAGTCAGTCTACAAAGAGATGGTATGTTCGTTTCTGATATTGTCTACCTTCCTCAATGGTTGACCTCAGAGAGATTATATAATCAGAGGTAGATTACCTTTAAGGGTCTCTATCTCTGAAAAATAATGTTAGATAGAACTTTGCAGGCACAAGGAAGTAGGGAGATACCTCTATAGTTACCACACTCTAATTAACTTTCCTTCTTATGTGTAAGACAAATAACAGACTTTTACCCTGGGCATGACTTCTGTGTGTATATATATATATATATTTATATATTTTTATAATGAAGTCATGTGTGGCTTTCTTGAACGAGCTCAAGGCCAGATGTCTAATTACTTTTTCTCTTGGATATGGCCTTGGTTATTTCATCTTCATCAGTAGGTTCAATTTAATCTTCTGCAAACCATGGAATCACACGATCCTCTGTACCAGCTCTCCATTGGCCACCATTAAGAAGCCTGCTGAATGGATGCGTGGTATTTGTTCCCTCTCATCAATGGGACATTCGTCTAGTATCTCCAGTCCATACATTTTATTGTCCAAGTCAGCCACATATTTAATCTTCCTTAAGCCTCAGGATATTTACTTCTTGTCCCTTTATCTTATTTACCAGGGAGATCCTGCCTTTAAGGCATGCAGTAACTAATCTGTGGTCTGAGTCTCCGTTAACTCCCCTCCTGTCCTGTACAACATACTAATAGTCCCTGAGAGGAGGGGGGGGGTTAATGGTAAATTTTTTTGGGGTTTCTCAAATATCTCGCGAACTGTTGATTTTAGCAAAAAGTTTTTTATATACAAAATTACATAAAATATAGTGCATAAAATTGCTTATGAAAATGTTTCTATATATTCTGTTGAGTCATTGGTTTAGGAGATTGGGAGTGTTAAAAAACAGAAATTTTCACAATTTTTGTTAAAGGGTTCATTCATGAGAAAAAATATTAATATTGAACTAAGCAAAATATTTTTAATAAATACATCAGTGCTGGTAGAGTGTAACATCAATAACTACTATATACACTTAGGTTTACGCAACGGTAGGTAAACTATCATCATCAAAGATAATCTTATTCCTCCCCGCAATCAATCTCTAATTCTTTATCTTTGAGAGGTGGACCATTGGTACATGTTCCATGGCAGTTCCCACAAACAGGTGTGCATGGAATCTACGCTATCTGGTATCCACAGCTTCCACTGCACCCAGTGGAGCAACCACAAAAAACAAATTTTAGGATTGTATCAGTAAGTGGATACAATGATTTTTCATCTCCTCAGACCCACCTCCTCTGCTCTGGTGACAAGTAGTTATTAAATTAAGCCATACTCAGACTTTTTAATACACCCTAAATGAATGTTCTACTTCTAAGTTGGAGGTAGTAGACCTCCAGTAAATTGGATCTGTCATGGATGTACATGAGTAGCTCCCATTTCTGTTTTGGACCAATCTGAAGTTATCTTCCTTAAATCCACTAAATTATTCACTTCCACTGAATATCCTTTATTTTTTAACTTATAGTTAAATTATTCCCTACTCGTAACATAAATAATTCCCAACCTACAGGGTTCCTTTTCTGAAATACGATGCTTGTCGAATCTTTTTTAGTTGATCATCCTTTCTCTGGAACTTCATTCCTTCCAACAATTGTGACATATACACCCTTGCCACACTTAAATCTTCGGGACTAGGGTTCATAAATTAGATTCCTTAATATGATTATCACATTAAATGTTTCCAAATTTGTTTTCTATTCCTTTGCCAGTGTTCTGCCTGATTTTTTCCTTAGACTTATCTGTTGATATTCAGTGAGTGTGGAGTGTGGTTTACACCATTAACCTCCAACCTGGAAGATCAGGATTTTTGTTTTTCAATCTTAACCCACTTATTCTTTGTACAGGACTGGATATTAAGGTTTCCCCTTATTCCCAACCAACCCATAGCTGAGGTACACCCTGAGATTCCATACTTGTTTTTAAATAATAAAAGAAATTTGTGATGTATGAATTGAAAATGTGGATGTTGTGAACTAGCATACAATCTCAAACAAAGCAATGACTTGAAAGAAAAATATATTATATCCATGCGAACTGCATGATTTTACCAATCTTGCAGTTTAAAATGATTCATTTCCTAGAACGAGAAGACCCTTCAAAGTCTGATTATATCTAACAATAGTTTTTATTTTGATGAATAATCTTTTTTTTTAGCTCAGTATATTTTTAAAAAAAATACCTTTGGTTTATTCTGGCAAATTTTTTGTACTTGATTATCCTATTTTTTAGGTCATAAAGGACAATGAATGATTTGAGAAGGAAAAATAATACATATATTTGCCTATGAAATTCATGGATGGATTCGTAAAACAAGCATTATCTGTAAAAACAGATGTCATCAACTTGAAAGGTAGGTTTACACATCTATAAAGAATAATGTGTTATTATTGTGATGACAGTAAAGGATTTAGAAAATATTTCCATTAATTACTGTAATGATAAAAAAAATAATCCGGTATACAAAATTTTAAATATAATAAATAAAACTAACTAATTTTTATTTATTTTTTTCTTTCCTCTGTGTATTCTTTATTGCTCAATGAATCCTTGATAGCTTTAGAAAATCTGACACGGGTTTGTATTTTTGATCAGCGATCAAAAATAAAATTTGGATTTAAAAAAAACGATTGTTGAAAAAACTTTCAAAAAAAGTGATGGCTACTCATGAACTGTTTAAAAATAACAGTTTTTATTTCTCCTTGAAAAATTCAGATTTTTCACCCGATCAAGAATTTGCAGTATAATTTTGTATATTTGCCCCCCGTTTTGCAGCTATGCCAAAAAAAAACTTTCCATAAGCTCAGCGATCCTTTTAATGTAAATGATCACAAGAATATTCCTGGCAAGAAAATTGAACCCAGAACTAGTATCCAGAATCAAGTGCGGTACAGTTATTGTTATTTATCTACATGTACTAATTGTTTACTTTTTAATAATTAAATTTGACATTATTTTGCTTATTAGGAATTAAAATGTCTTCCTACAAATTCTTTTATTTTATTCTCCCACTAGTGCTTCTGACAAGATAATTGTCATTATCAGGAGCCTTTATGCTGTTTTACAAGTATTTTGTTAAAATTGTTAGAAGAAGTGAATAAAAGAATTTGTGGCA
This sequence comes from Acanthosoma haemorrhoidale, assembly GCA_930367205.1. Classification (NCBI taxonomy): domain Eukaryota; kingdom Metazoa; phylum Arthropoda; class Insecta; order Hemiptera; family Acanthosomatidae; genus Acanthosoma; species Acanthosoma haemorrhoidale. The sequence continues at coordinate 45,990,523 of OV884009.1, forward strand.
GATAGACATTTCACTTTCTAATATACAAACCACATGACTGGCTTCAATATCACAATTAAATTCAATTACACTGTTTAAATCATAATATTAGCTTGGATTTCATTGATAATTTACATCTAAATTTTATTTTATACATAAAAAATACATTTTTAAAAAATTGTCTTAAACTAGGTTAAGTGTAGAAATGAAAAAAAAAAAAAAAATAAATATAATGTTATCAAGTCTAGGGAACAAAAACATATCTAACTATAGTTTTCTAGAATAAAAACTGTTTTATAGAAACAATAAATATGAAAGTAATAAAATATACAAAAATTGAACTATTACTTGTTTAAAATTATTTTCTGACACTTCTAATTATATTTTTAACTACTTTAAACAGATTATTAATGGTACTTCCTAATTATTTTAGAAACAAAGTAATTTAAAAGTCAAAAAATTCTTTATCCATCCTGCAAACAAAAAAGATTTACTATCCTGCCCCTTCAGGATATTTTTCTCGAGTAGAATCAGTACCGGTTGGGATATAATGGTCCATCTGCAGTGGACCACAACAATTATTGGGTTTTTAGTAGATAAAGTTTTGTTTTTATTTGTTATCCAAATCATTCCATGATTTGTTTATGTGCCATCCCCCTTCTTCAAAGGATAAAACTACAAGATGGGTAATACAGTAAAAAGGTAAAATAATGAATATACCATTCCAGTATGTTCTAAGATGAAGATAAAGAAGTACAGTACAATCTTGTTAGTCTGAAACATATTGGACCAGTAAACTTCCGGCTTATCAAAAAATTCCAGATCATCGGGAGAAATTTTTTTTTACATTGTTATTACATTGGACATACTAAGAACAAATAAAATTAAATAAAGATAACTGAAAAAATTTTATGAAAAATAATCATTAATTGTTTTTTGTTTCATAGCTTTATACATTTTATCAAAAACTTATTCTTGCATCCTTTTTAGCACTAATACATCATCACTTGCAATATCGTTTTCTTCTGCCCTTTTGGTGCAGACAGATAACAAAATACTCGTAAAACAGCATAAAACCTCCGGATGATGACAATTATCTTGTCAGAAGCACTAGTGGCAGAATAAAATAAAAGAATTTGTCGGAAATCATTTCATTTCCTGATAAGTGAAATAATGTCAAATTTATTTTTTTTTAACTTAAACAATTAGTATAAGTAGATAAATAACAACAGTTACTGTATCACACTGGATTCTGGACTGGACCTAGCTCTGGGTTCAATTTTCTTGCAAGGAGCATGAAAATATGTTCTTGTGATCATTTTGTTTTAAGGATCGCAGAGCTTATGGTACATTTACAATTTTTCTATGTTTATAATTTTATACTGTAAACTAAAACTGTATTATGACGAGGAGGAGGATGAATTAATTCAAACATCGGTAGCATAGAACGTAAAAACTCTTTGAATAATGATGGTAGAGCATCAAATTCCGGTTTCAGTCAGTATAAAACTTTTCAAATTTGGCCAAGTGTACATGTAGAAAATTGCATTTTCTATTTTGTGTCATAGGCTCCATGGATAGTTAAAAAGGTATCAGCCACACACAACTCTTCTTCTTCAGTAATTAACTCAGAAACTGGTATCCTGAATTATGAATTTATAATTAATAATTTTTTAATAAATTACGAAAAATCGTTAAATGGTATTTTTAAATTTTTTACTACTAACTTTGGCTTGTTATATAAAAAAAAGTCACTGTAATTTAACATTGGAATATTTACAATAGATACACTTCCATGATAACAGGCATAGATGAAATATATTTCAAGAGGACGCTATCTGTTATACCTTGCCATGACTTGCACCTCCTTCAGTTTTGATTGACCACATCAGAGTTTGCTCTATGGTCATGTCTGACCATATGCCAGACCAGAATGTTTCTGATCTCTGTTTTGTTAAGAAACCTTTGACTGTCAAATGATCTTAGTCTTCAGGAATTAGTTTAGATTCGACAGATCGGTAGACATATAAATCGAGATTTCTGGAAATGTTCACTGGATGTTAAGTTTTCTCTTAAACCATTTCACCCAGGGTGAAGTACGTTACAAGTAAGTACATCAGTACATGTGAGTGCGTTCAGTCCGTTTGCCATAAATACACAGAAACTCTGTGGGCAGGGTGTTGACAGCTTCAGTGGGATTGGTTGATGTCAACAATGAGGATTATCTTTAGCCCATCATCTGTGGTTTTCTGGAAAGTTGGAAGGCGGAAGCTCGCCACCTGCCTGTTTTTTAGGCGTGGCCCCTCAGAATTCGTTTTAGAACTTTATGGACAAGCATCACTTTTTTTACTACCAAATGGGTAGTAATACTGCATACAAAAAGCAAAACCAACCAATCCTATCTGCCTTCTCAAAGAATAGCTTGACTATAGTTTCTATTATATTATATTCGTTATATTAAATTATACTATCCATAAATACACTACATATGGTTCACTGACCCATTATCATCTTACAAACATCCGGTAGGACTCACCATTACAAATAATCGTCAACAAGCTTTTCAAATTTTTGAAACATTGTTATTACTTATATATAATATAGTAGAATCCCGATAATTCGTATTGTCAAGGGACTGACTGTTTGGTACGAATTATCAGGAATACCAAATATTGTGACTACAAAATTAAAAAACGTATTAATGCAAACATGTATATATTAAGAAGTATGTACAATGTAGTAAGGATAAAAACTATGCAATAAACACTGCTTAATACTAAACTAAACAATAAACAATACATGCAATAAAAAATACGTACATATTTATGTTCTAGATTAAATAAACACCAATCAAACATTTGTTCGAAAAAAATCCGTAATTTTTTTTTGACGGAATCCTTGCAGACGGGTATTGTCAATTGCTTTGTTAATAGTGTTCAGAGCAAAAAATACCTCATCACCAATATCTGATTTTGCTAAAAAATGGCGCACGTTGTTCATGTATTGTTTAGCAACTTTAGCAGTAATTGTTGGTGCATCATCATCATCGCCCTCTCCATCTTCACCATCAACGTCCTCGGATGAACCTAAAATTTCTTTGTCGGTTAACATCCTCACTACTGCTAGGCCGTTGTCAAAATGGACGAAATCTTCGAATGTTATGTGATTTTCATTATTCTGTGAAAGGCGATCCCATTCCAAAAGAAATTCAACATCTTGTTCTGCATCTTCTGTAAACGGAGGTTCCACTTTGGTAAACCCACAGGCACGAAAACAGTTTCTTATTGTGCTCTCGCTAACGTTTTGCCATGCCTTGTCAGCTATGTTCATAGCTGAAAATAAAGTGATTTTATGATCTAGTCCATCCTCGATTCTTTCAAGAAGTTGCAACACTACTTCCTTGCGGTAAAACGTTTTGAATGCTTTAATTATGCCCTGGTATGGACCTTGGTTGCAACTTAGAAGTTGTATTGGCGGGCAAAAACTCAACATTAACATTGCTGAGAGAAGGGATAGAATTGTGGGCCGAACAATTATTGATGAAAAGTAAAATTTTTCGCTGCCTTTTTTCCATATCTGGATTGACTGATTGTATTTGTTCGTTAAACAATTCGCCCGTCATCCATGCTTTTTTGTTTGCACGATAGGTCATTGGAAATGATTTTATATTATTAAAACACCTTGGTTTGGCCAACTTACCCATCATGAGCGGTTTTAATTTCTCCGAGCCATCCATGTTGGCTGCCAACAGTATGGTTACACGTTTTTTACTGCTTTTTCCGCCATGGCACTTTTCTTCCTTGAAACACATGGAATGATCAGGGAGACATTTATAGAACAGGCCCGTTTTGTCGGCATTGAATATGTTCTTAGGCTCATAAGGTTTAATTATTTTTCTTAATTCATCCTTCCACTCAGAACAAACGTTATCTGACACACTTGCACTTTCCCCACTAAGCTTCTTAAATTTAATGTTGTGTCTTTATTTGAATCTATCGAACCATCAATCACTCTCATGAAAGTCTTCAATTCCCATTTGTTTTGCAAAAACTCGCGCTTTTTCCCTTAAAATATTTCCTCCAACTGGTACATTTGAATTCCTTGCTTGCGCGAACCACTTCTTTAAGTTCTCTTCAAGTTGTGGGCAATCAACAGTCTTGAAGCGTTTTACTTTGCTGCTTGATGTTTGGGAAGTGATTTTATCCTTGTTCTTTAGGATTGATGTGATCGTGGAACGAGGGACGTTAAAACCTTTAGATACGTCAATTTGCTTAAAGCCACTAGCCATGGTGTTTATGATTTTTTGTTTCTCTTTAATAGAGAGGCTTTTTTCGGAGGCATGGTAACGTGTCACAACAATAACAAAAACGAGACTGAACTGTAGAAATGAAAGAAAAGCTTAACACAATTCCTAAAACTTGTCCTCTCTCCTCTCCTTATTTCCTTTCAGTAAAAAGAATACGAATTACATATGGGATTTCATAGAAAACTTGTCTCTCTCACTCCTCTCTCTTTTGCATCTGTTCAAGAGATTACTTGATTTCCTAGAAAACATTTATCTCACTGCCCTCTTTCCCTTTCTTGAAACAGTATGAATTAACGAGGTTTTTAAGCTGGAAAGAAATACGTATTATAAGACGTTTTAAGTGACCTTGAGCATAAAAATAATACGAATTACCGAGGGGACTTAAATGCATTGTTTTTATACCACTTACCGGGATTTTATCTGGGGACCGGCAAATTTGTACGAATTAGCCGGAAATACGAATAATCGGGATACAAAATATCGGGATTCCACTGTAATATAATTCTTATTATTAATTATGAGTTTTTAATTCAGACTACCAGTTTTAAAGATAATTACTGGAGAAGTAGAGTTGTGAGTTGCTTATACCTTTTTAACTTACTAAGTAGGCTAGGACACAAAATAGAAAATTCAAGTTTTCTACAGTGAAATCTCTAATTAATGGACAGCCCTGGTCAAATGATTTTGTTCATTATTTAGAGGTGTCCTTTAAAGAGAGGTTTTATTTTTTCTTAAGTGTTTGTTCATATTAATTTTTTTTTATTCATTTTCCCAGATATATATTTAAGAGATTTTAGGTACAATAAAAAAACATTTTACACAAAATGGCTTTTTATTCGAATCAAAATAATTAAAAATGTTATTGTAACACATATGTATGTATTGTATAAATTATGTTCATATTATAAAATAAAAAATACAACTTAAAATTATTATGATAGGTATTTATTTTACATACATTTAACAACATAACTCTGATAAAAAAGTCTATTTAGTAGTCCAGAGTTTCACTGAAATATTCACAATGCCACGAAACTAGTCTTTCCAATAATTATAAATCAGAAAAATAATAAACAAATCCTCATTCCCTCTTACATCATCTATTATCAATTAAAAACATAATCTGGAAAATAATTCAAAACAAGAATATATCCTGGATATTTAAATAATAATTTTAAATAAACTCACCAAAAACATCCACGAAACATTATTGAAAAACTAAAACAAGCATTGCTATATATTGTTATGTTTTTTATCTATATTGTTTATATTTAAATTAATCTGAGGTTTTTTAAAGGTTCTGTTAATATAAAAAAGAATTCTGGCAAAAGGAAAATTGTTTAATTACATTACTTTTCGTTAATTCTTATATACAAGCACGTCTGTGACAAATTACAATGGTTTATTAACTAAACTTTAAATTTACCTTAATATTACTCGCCTGGCCAGATTCTTTTTTCTTTGTTTGTTGTTGTTGTGCCACACGATCAGTAAACTTCCACTGCTATCATCTCAATCCTTCTTCTTTTACCAACTCTTCTTCCAATTACTGTTCTTTCTTATGTCGTCTCATGGGATGATCAAAAAGAACAAGACTCACCTTGTCTCCTGGGATGATCAAAAAGAACAAGACTTGCCTCCCGCTCTCTTGTCCTTTTTACACTCGTCTTTTGCCTTGCCTTCTTGATTTTTTCATCCTTCTTTCTTCCAATGCCAGTTGTCTCATATATTTTAACTTTTCTTATTTAAAGTTAACAAATACAATAATAAAATGTTTGACTTTAATCATTGATATTATTTATATGATAAATATTAATATTAGATATAACGGCAACAAATAATGTTCATCCCTTCATAGCCATGTTCCACGGGTCGTTTACCGCCCTTTTATGCCCGCTAATTTCGAATTTAAATCAAAAGCAACATCACAAATTCACAACATCTAAATATCACAACAACATTTTATAATATAGTTCATTTCAACTAACTCCAACCCTTTGATAACATTCCATTTCTCAGACTACCTAATCAAGACCTATCTCGCAAATCACTGCTTCTATTTCACAACAAACAGTAAGCAACATAACAAATTCACAACATCTAAATATCACAACATTCGGGTCCGCTCCGATTTAAAAAATTGTTTGAGCTTGTCGATAAAAAATTTTTTTTTTCACTTCACTTTTGATTTTATTTTAACTTTTTCAGCACTTTAACAATTTGCATTTTCTTACAACTAAATTACAATATCAAATTATGTGTCACCAAAATTTTACATGTTTACAAATGTAATTGTACCATAAAGACATTTTAACATTTAACTATATTACAATAAATTTTTAATTTTCAAGTTTTTACATTGCTTAGTTGACATTAGTTTATAATAAGGTTTTCAATTTATTTTAATTTTCAAGTTTTTAGATATATTTTAACATATTTTCAAATTTGATTGTACAAATAAACATTCTAACATTTAAATACACTACAATAAACTTCAATTTTCAAGTTTTTACATGTCATCCGATTAGCATTATTTTCATAATAATAAAAATAATTGTTTTCAAAGTCCTTCCATTTATTAAATTTCATTTGGTTCAAATTAAACCACCAAAAAGAGATTTCACTAAATTGAGTTGAAATTTTAAATTCTAATTTATTCCAATCCAAACTTTTACCTATTGTATTTTTTAATTTACTTAAAAATTCTACCGGTCAGATTTTTAAAATATTTTGTAAACCCCGACTTTCTCTCTCTTCCTCCTCCCCCTAAATGTTTACAGGAATCTGGGGGAAAATATTAATGCCAGGAGAGGGCATTACCCAAGGACAGGGGAACCTGAAATATTACAGGGAATTGACATATCTAGGGGAAGACATTTAGATGACCGACATTTATTAAATGATAATAAACAAATAGCATTTGATAAAAAAAAAAAAAAAATCCTTAAGCTATTTGATAAAAAAAAATACTTAAACTATTTGATAAAAAAAATAATTAAACTATTTGATTAAAAAAATAGTAAACTATTTGAGAGAAAAATTACTTAAACTATTGGACAGAAAAATACTTAAACTTTACTAAACTTGAAACTTGTAAACCAGAGTTTTATTAACTTAAAGTTTGCTGATCGAAGAATGAGAACAAAATAAATACATCACTGTCCGTGTTTATCTATACGTATGCATAGTTTGGTGTTATTTGGTGTAAACTGATGAACGACGTAAACAAACAACATAAACCCTCGGTACGTGGAAGCTACGTCCCCCGAGGTTACCTGTCGTAGCTAGATAGTGGATTAGTCAATCAGCTGTGAGGTTCCAGGTGGAGGGAATCGGTGAGTCGATGATCGATATGCTCATATCCATACTAGTTCCAAGTCAAATCTCCAACCAGAGGTGCTCCCCATAAACCATCGGCCGATAAGGTGGTGAGATGAGGGGGGGGGGCACTCCGGCGGGTGTTGGCCAACCCAGCTCTGGATACACACACTGACTGCAAGCGACTGATCCCGGTGCTCCGTCCTTTTAATCCTCTATAAAGGATGTAGGGTCTTACGGGGCCTCGGAGGCGTCCCGCACCGTTATTTGTTTTGTTTACTTTCCAGCATATTTCCCATAAAACAAAATCAATACACTCACATTTGAAACACAAAGATATTCTTAGAACATTTATAATATTATCAATAATTATTAATTCTTTATATAAAACTAACCAAATACAAAAAAAATATTTATCTCTAATTTACACTTTTTTTTTTTTTTTTTTTTTATCATAAATTTTACGAGGGTACTTTGTTAGATAATTACTTGTCAGCGCAAGACCCCTTATTCGGCTTAAACAATGACTGATAATTTTTTCCTTCAATAACTAAAATAAACGAATTACAGGCGTAAACAATCGCTAATTTACATTGGCTATAAAAGTCTATCGGTCACAATTTGAAACTCTAACTTATTATGACTATCCAATACTCGTATTATATCACGATCAATTACCAATTTAGGTTTACTAGAGTTACTTGACATTTTAATCGTATTTTGCTCCATTATATTTTTTATATCCTCCACTTCCTTCTCCATTCTATTGCCTTTATCAATACGTATTTTAAAGTTAACAAATACAATAGTAAAATATTTGACTTCAATCATTGATATTATTTATATGGTAAATATTAATATTAGATATAACGGCAACAAATAATGTTCATCCCTTCATAGCCATGTTCCACGGGTCGTTTACCGCCCTTTTATGCCCGCTAATTTCGAATTTAAATCAAAAGCAACATCACAAATTCACAACAACATTTTATAATATAGTTCATTTCAACTAACTCCAACCCTTTGATAACATTCCATTTCTCAGACTACCTAATCAAGACCTATCTCACAAATCTCTGCTTCTATTTCACAACAAACAGTAATCAGTCTAATGTTATAAATTCCAAAGTTGGTCTTCCACAGGGATCGGTTGACGAACCTTAGCTCTACATCTTTACAAAGGACAACGAGAACACAAAATATAATTTTTCATGGCACATTGCTATATTGCCAATTTTATCACATAGACACAATTAAGAGTAGACATAAAACAGTTTGCAAAAAATCACTAAATACCTGAAAACCACGGTTAACAATTCAAAAACAAATTTTATAATATTTATGTAACACTAAAATCAACCAGTAACACATAAAGTGCAATAGCAAAATTATTATGTGGAAACCGTTTATCCCATATTTAGGGCTGGAGCTGCATGGAGGTCTAACTTATTCTATGCATGCAAACACCATTAAATCAAAGAAATTAAATACTATACCTAAATATACCGCTGTTTTAACAGAAAATCTAGTTTAAATGCAAAAATAAACTTAAATATTCAAAAAGTGTCAGACCAAAAATTTGTTACGACGCATGCCTGGTTTAGTACTCAATAAGCTTTTCAAATTACAAATAAACTTCAAGTCCTCGAAAACCACACTGTAACTGTAACTTAACTGTCTTTTATTAAACATAAGCCGAACTCCCAACAAACTCTTCTAGTAATTTAATTAACACTGTTTAAAATTACATAAAAATTATTATTCATTACAACCTGGGGTTGTCATGATGCCTTGTTTCAGGCAAATATATTTGTAATATTTTGTGCTAGTGTATTTATTAGAGTATTTATTATATCCGCATCAGCATCTCCTATTTAGGTCTTGAGCCTTGCACCCTGTGTATTACCCTGTTTTTGAGTTAAAGCCGTAACTATTCCTTTTATATAATCATTTTCAAATATTTCCTTTAATTTATTTTAGATTAGATACTAACCTAACCAAAACAGATCAATTTAGTAATATATGCATAATATTTTTTTTGGAAATTATGCAAAATATCCTACGTCTAAAAATCTAGAAATCTAGAAATTTTTTGTTTATACATCACTTTGATGTAAAGTTTCAGACTTCGTTAGTCCATCATCAGGCAACATCTACACAACCAGAAAAAAACTTTGCTTCAATCACCATAAGTAAAATATTTTAAAAAACTAAATTAAAAAAGAGAAATATATTAACGTTGTTAATTAAAATATTTCCTGGTCAGGAAGTTGTCATTGTGTTTAAAATATCCCATGCCAGTTAGTCAGTCTTAATCAATTTATTTCCAATATATTTACATCATAAAGATAATTGTTAATATGCAATGTATCGAGTCTAAAAACAAAACAACTAACTCATCGCTCTTTATCATGAATAAAATCTTCATTTAATTACACATCAAGTTTAATTCAGGAAAAAATAAAATAAAAAACCGAATGACAAAAAAAAAAGAAGAAAAACAGGATGGTAATAGGAAAACATTCTTCATAACATATTATGCCCTAAGCCCTTACATTTGGGTAATTTATTGCTTTTAAATTACCTAGAATATAATGAGCATTGGATACATCATGCCACTCTGAAGCCAACCACGTTGATAACTAGGATCATCAAGACATTAGATCTGCTCAATGCATCCTCATTGATTTTAAACAAAGCATTATTTATCAGATAGTAAATCATGGATCAACTTAATGTTTTCTTTTCTCTTTATTCTTTATACATTTTTAGAGATGTAATCTATTTCAGTTTCCACTGAATCCCTGCAAGGAGTAATAGTGGAAACTTAAAATGTTGACCAAGTTGTCTTCAGAAAAATAATGAGGTCCTGACAAGTTTCAAATTTATTATTTAACTATTTATCACAACATCCACCAATGAGGTCATCACAAACAAATTAAATTAAAAAATAGATCCATAATAAGAAAAATGCAAATGAAAATCATTTTTGAGTTTTTATGGTTACATCTAGAATGCTGCTCAACTTCTGCATCCAGATTTAACCATAGGAAAATACAATAAGAGACATTGTTCTACCTACTAATCGAGCCCTCCTCCCCCCCCCACACCTACTCTCTAATCAAGACTAAAGAGTATGGTAGCATTATCAATAGCTCCTTGAACCAGCTTGACTTTGTGGGAATGAAAAAATAATACACCTATTTTTAAGTAGGTGTTTAACATCAAATTCCTTCACCAACTGTTTATAGGTTACATTCCGACCTGAGTATTAACCATCGCTCAAAACAAATCTTTTATGCTCTATTTCTATATAATTAATATCAATAAGTGTATTGGGTTCCCCAATACAGAAATTGTTGAGGTATCGTTTATTAACTTCTAACAATGTTACACACTACACCGTATCATGGGAGTAAGGATTGACAGCTATTAAGTATAAACTGCACTTGGTTTACTCATTATTTTTTAATAAATTAAATGTAACAAGTAATTCGATAGATGGAATATAACGTGCTGAGTAAGCAAGGTTACATAAGTTTATCGTATCTATTACACAGTAATGATATATATTGAAGAAAGTATTATAATACATATTAAATATAACATCAGCAATAATATATATTCATGAAATAATTTTTTTTTTTTTCCCATCATAACAAATTATAATTATATTTTATTGTCATTGTCAGTTTAGAGGTATCCCCCACAAAATTAATTAAAATAAAAAATTCTTTATAAATAAGTAGTAATTAATTGATAAAGCATTAGGAATTAAATTAGGTTTAACATTCAATGAACATACCTTAAATTGATAACATTTTGAGAGCAGAATAAACTTTAATTATATTGTTTCTTAAACTTTGTTTTGATAAAAATAAAGAGTAAACAGTCAAATTTAAAATCTTGGATTAATTAAAAGAGTACTGTTTTTTATTTTGGCTATGTCTTGACTTACCATATATTATAATTTTAGGGAGTATGTTATTTGGCAATATTCTTTCATGCCACAGCCATCTCAATATTCCTTTTTAAATTCCTAACCAGTTTCTAAAAAATGACAAATATATACATGAATAAGTATGCAGATCATAACACCAGTATAGTTAAAGAATAAGTTAAAATTTAATTTTCTGATTTTATTCAATAAAATAATTTATTTATTAGTTTATACATTAGGCGTTAAGCAGCCTGGGGAATAAGGATTAATGAAATAATATAAACAATGTTTAAAAGCTTGAAGTATAATAAGTGATTATATTTGTCCAGTTGTTCCAGTCATACGTTTATAACCCAGATGAAATGGTCTCATTCTTTGTTTAGCCCTGAAAAGTGCTAAATTGAAAACTGTAATAAATAGAAGTGGGTGAGGTGAGTTTTTAACTTACTAGAGACAGAGTTGCATGTTTTAACTACACACTTGGTAGATGCTGTTACTTGGTGACTCCGTGAAATAAAGACAACTATAATAAAGCTACTTAAGAAAAATATTTTTCATGCCACTAAGAGTTCTCCTCTCCCTCATTTTATAGACATAGCATTCTATAAAAAATGTACAATTATCTTAATATTAGACCCGACCATAGCATTTGAAACAAATGGCTCTGGACAAGCTAACAAAGTACATATTGAAAAAAAAAAATATTTATAACAAATATTTGGGCTTTTATCTACATATGTTTCACTGTCTGTCTGGCTGGACATGCGTTAAAGTGGTATAAAATGCACGACTTATAGGCACTCCAAGCATAATACCCAAGAGGACAAATGAGTTCTTCAAAGAAGCTTGTATTAACTGCAAATTATACCTTCTGCAGAGTTCATTACATTTGTCTCTATCTGAATCATCAATCAGCACTTAAAATATCAATCTGGTTATAATATACGGCATAAGCATTTGTTACTATTTTTGTTATTCTCAGGTCACTATAGTTTGAGAATGTAGTTTATTTCTCAATGTCAAGACTAAATTTGTATTGATGAGATGTTCTACTAAGAATACGATTGCTTATTGCTAACCTTTAAACATTTGTAAGTTTCAATAAACATTACACTACTATTTTCAAAGTATTTTTTGGGTTTTCATATGGAGTTAGGTAACTGCTTCATGAAATGAAAAGTTGCCTGTTCAAATCTTTAATCAGACAATGAATGTTATCTCTATTTACAGCCCCTTAATTGGCTTCCCTTATAAGGGCATACAACCCAAATTAAATAAAAAGTAATTTCAATTTTAAACGTTTTTAATTGTAGTTTCTATTTTATTTTTTTTTTACTTGCAGACAACTGACAATGAAGAACATATAGTTGTTACAACTGAAGAAGTACAAGAGACAATTCCTATTAGTTCAGGAATTTTTTAAACTGAAGATACGGTTATAGAATTCTGAAAGATTACATACTTCAGAATTTCTCTTATGGTGATTATTTTCCTTGCCACACTTTTGTTGGCATTGTGTAAATATTTATTAACTAAAGCTAGAAGACTACTCAACCATAAAGGACGAATATTTATTCGGAGCAAAGAAGTTGATGTATTGTTGATTATATAGTTTTAGAAATAAAAATAAGAAATATTGCTGTTTTTTATTTTATCCTGCGTCCTTGTGGTAAATAGCCATTTGGTGCCTACCAATCAAAAAAATGTCGGTAATTCTGCTAACCAACTGCTTTGTAACAATTTGTAATAAATGCAATCATAACAGAAGATCTACACATGTGTATTTATAATTACCCAAGACTAAATACTAATTTTATATTCTAAATCAATGTCTTACAGAATAATCATTTAGTAATAATACTCTCCTTAATCGGTTGTATTTATATTTATTATGGTATTCCTGCTAATTGGCTTATGCCATTAATTATCTGCCAGCCCATTATAGATCTGATTTTTTTTTTCTGTCAGATTATAACTGTTACTTGGAAACCATAATTTTAAAATTTAATATTGGTAAATAGCAAGTATTATTACATTTGCGCTATTACATGGTTTTTTTTTTTTTTAACTGCCAAAATTGGAATGATTTATGATATTCTTCATGGTTTTCTGTGACCTGAAAGCAGTGGATGAGGGATAATGTAGACTGTGTGGTGATTGCCATTTTTTAAATTTCTTTGCTTTCTAATATTGTTAGACTATTGAATTAAATGATTACATAATTTTGGTGCAATTAATAAACTACATAAAACTTATTTATTTTGTCACTCACATGATAATGTTCAAAAGTATATCCTAATGCAATCTTTAACCTATTTCCAAGTAGCACTTGGCTTTATAATCGAATTATGGTCATCTCTTGGGCTTTTTTAATATAGTAAGGTTAGGTTTTCTACTACAATAATGCAACTTTTGAAATTTTGCACTAATAAATTTGTGTAATTACAATATAATGTTTTATCATAAATGAATGCTTCATCAATAGAAAACTATGCATATCAACCATACTGTTAGATATGATCCTGCTCAAGCCATTCAAATACAGGTAGACGAGAAAGAAATAAAGTTATGAAAAGTTTGTCCTTGAAATACAGAAAAGTTTTGAGAGCGGTCGGAGGACGAGAGAACACTTTTCTTAGCCTGTGTTGATGATTTTAAAAAGAAACCATTGTTACCAGAGATTTTTGGATCAAAGAGAGAGTACACAACATAATTTTTTACAATTTAGCAATTTTAGCGACCTCCAAAAATCCATCCACTACCATTATTAGAGATGTATGACCTAAAGTCAAATATATATATATATATATGGCAACATTGATTTATGGCTATTTGATTCTGATTTAAAACTGATTGTTGAAAAGTGCTGTAGGGGGGGGGGTGACTACCCTTGTTGTGCTGTTAGTACACATGATAAATAACCAGGGCTATATGATATTTCTAATTTACTTACTTACTGCCACGGTAGTCAAGGGATCTGGACCTTCTTTAGCACCCTCATCCATCTATCTGTAAGCAGCTAGTGCTGCCATCTTCTAACACAAATGTAACGAAGATCATTTTCAACATCATCTAATCAGCGCTTTCTGCCGCCTCTTGACTTACCATATATCATAATTTTAGGGAGTATGTTATTTGGCCATATTCTTTCATGCCACAGCCATCTCAATATTCCTTTTTAAATTCCTAACCAGTTTCTAAAAAATGACAAATATATACATGAATAAGTATGCAAATCATAACACCAGTATAGTTAAAGAGTATGTTAAAATTTAATTTTCTGATTTTATTCAATGAAATAATTTATTTATTAGTTTATACATTAAATAAATGATATAGTTACATTTTAAATATACATACCAACCAACTATGTCTATAACCTTCATCAGCTTTACCTCTTCATGAGGTGTTGTGGTGCTATGGATTTAATTTTTTACCAGCAATATTGGGAATATCTACAGAAACATTTCCCAGTCTTCCCAGGGGATAACTGGCCACAATACAATACAATTTGTACATACAGTGACATAATGGCAAATGGACAACCTGGGACATGGATGTAAACTTCCCTGCTCATTTTTCTTCTACACCAAAAATTAATGGCAGTGGGATCGTATAACACTAATAAAATAATTAAAATTTTAAATTTTATGTTTCTTAAGTCCCCAAAGCCTAATGGCATGCAGACTTTTAACTGTGAACCTGGTTAGATCCCCAGCTTGAATCAGGGGTTAGCTTAGCCTCATGAAAATAATCGAGTAGCTACAGGAATAAGGAATTAGTGAATAGATTCGGTCTGCCCTATGTCTTCATGAGGTGTTGCTGCAGTATACATTTAATGTTTGTTAAAATTTTCAGAAACCGTTACCCAAACTTCGGGCATACCAGGAGGTTCCAAAATGCTACTCCGCTTCACTCCCAACAAACTTCTTGCTTGTCTAGATTGATATAACCCTGTAGCAGATTATTTTTTTAAACTACAAGAGAATATCTAGATTGTTTTAATATTTTTTAATCTGTTATATTTCGTTGCCTCATCACATTATTTTGAAAAAGGGGTAAATATTATCAAAAGTCCTATGTTTAAATGTTATACAATCAAAGTGGTCACTTTTTTTCTGTTTAGATCATAGTGCTGTTGGACTATTTACAAGACATAGAACTTCATACTTGAAACATCTCATCAGACAATCCTATATAAATCTTCTTTGTCATACTTGAAAAGTTCTGTTGGTAGATTTTCATCTCCTGGCTATGCGTTTTGTGGTTAATGGCTTCTGTAATGTTATTGAATATAAAAGGTCTGTGTACATTTTAGTAACCCTTAGTTCTGGTCTTGAGTGGAGCCCTCTCTTTAGTTACATTTTGAAAGAACTTTACTATTTCACCTAATCAATGTGTGCAAAAATATAAAATTAATCAAATTTCAGTCAGAAATGGAAAAGTGTGCATAGGAATTTAAATAATGAAAAAAAATATCTTATATAATTGTCATTTACCTGAATGAAAATCCAAAGTTTTACTGTGTAATGAAGAAATATGATTTTTTTGTTATTTAGCTGCAAAAAGACATTATTGTTAATTACATTTATATTATTAGTTATTTGGTAATAACTATGACTGATTAAGAAAGAAAAAATAGTAAATGTTCTATTAGTTTTATTAATATCTAATAAATATAATTTAATATATTTTATTAGCTAATTATTTAATAAAACTGTCTCAGCATTATCTCTGTTAAGTGTTGGTTTCAGTTAAAATTGAGAGAAAAGCCAAAATTTTGTTTTGGTTTTGGCACAAAACCTTTGGTAAGGTTTCATTTTTATAATAATCATAACAAAACTTTTATATTTCAGTGAATTAGTGTTTTTTTTATATTTTAATAATTGTAATTTATATTTTATAATTGTTTTCAGGAAGCCATCAACTTCTGTATTGAGAAGCTAAAGGAAGGAGATTGGGTTCATATCTTCCCAGAGGGTAAGGTTAATACAAACAAAGAATTAATCAGATTTAAGTGGGGAATAGGAAGAATATTATATGAATTGCCTGTAACACCGATTATCATTCCTATATGGCATATTGGTATGGAAGATATTTTACCGAACCAAACCCCGTATATTTTCCAGACTGGAAAATTGTTGACACTCAATTTTGGGAATCCTATTGAGATTTCAAAACTTCTAATGAAATTGAGGTTGGAAAAAAAAAATCCTGAAGCAGCTCGACGAATAATAACTGAGCACATTCAAGAAGAGCTGATGAAGTTAAAAGTGGAAACTGAGAATCTTCATAGCAAGACTCTATAGTTGTGAAAGTTGTTAATAGTTATGCTTATTTTTTATTTGGTAGGAATTAACGAGATAAAGTAATGAAGGAAAAATTAAGTTCATATTTCCATTCCTCTCATTTCATTTTTTTTTTTTAATGCAGAGGTCTTGACATGCAGCTAAACTATAGAGTATATTGCAAGTCAATGGATAATATGGAACATGGAAAATTTCATTTTTCAGGGAATATTTGAGTCACTAGTCTGATCCCCTAGACTATCAATATTGTAGTGAACCCCTTTGATTTTGTGTGTTACAAGTCAGTACAGGACCCAGGACAGTTTAAATGCAACTATAACTTATATGATTCCTCCCCTCCCACTGCTGTTGTAATCTCCATTTTTGTTTTGGCATCTTTAAGGTTAACTGCACTATGCCTAAATTGATGGTATAGACAAACAAGGGGTATCATCCCTCCAACTAAAGTCCCGTGTGAGTATACAGGAACTGTACAACATCCTGTGTTTGCTGTTGCAGTTAGTGCTTGAAGGGTTCGAAATAATGTACAGCTCCATATTGCAATTAACATAATTGTTTTATCATATAAACATACAGCAACAGAAACATGATTTCAAAATTAAAAATTGTCCTGCATTGCATTCAGTAGATGTCACATTAAACAAATGGTGATTTCACTTAAGAGTAATACCATAAGAATCATAATGAATCAATTAACTGTTTTCAATTGAAATATGAAGAATAAAATGAATACAAATAGTATTACATACAGTGCTTAAGACTTGAGTTGTTTGGGTCTAGCTACTTTATCAGGATTGAGGGATATGATGAGAGAAAAGAGTATTTGCATAGTGATTGGAATGACCTGGAAGGTGAACATGGAAATTATGGCGATGGGGGGAGGTGGTTCGATCTTGGATGGAAGAGATGTTGAAATCAGAATGAAAGGTATGGCTGTTGACAAAAAATGGGAACATTGTCTATAAAGATCAGAAGGAAATATGCTAAAAAAACAAAAACATTCTGTCATATAAATAAACTCAACAATTTTATTTGGGTATGAATATTCTAACTTTATTTCAATTGCCTCCTTGTTCCAGTGAGCAATTACTTATTTCATTCTGTTTCTTTGTCTTCGTCTAATTACTATGTCATCCTCTCATGGCTGGAATCAGAATGTTTGCAACAACTGATTTTCACTGCTATACACATATATGAATAGCTTGACTACCAAACACTTACTAAGTTGTAAATCCCAATAGCTACATAAGCCCACTGAGGTAACGAGCTTCAAGCATGACTAATTAGTTTGCTTGTTCATTCCCAACCGGGAACTCAGAATATAGATTCATTCATTTAATATTTTCATTTTAAATGTATTTATTTTTTCATATTGTTCTTTAGATACTATGTTTTTTTGTTTTGTTCATGTTATAAATGCCTTTTTATGTTTAATATTTAGAATGATTAATTTATATAATTTTTTGAAGAGTACCATCTGTTTATGCTTGTGTACTAGTATGGTGGGTTTATGTTTTTTTTTAATTACATGTTTTTCTCTGCATTATTAAACTTCACCTTTTTGTACCAACTGGTGTGTTAACTGATGTTTTCACACAGGCCACAACTGTGATATGGTGAAATATGTGTCCCCATATTTCATTTAAAACAAGTGACAGTTTTTATTTTTACTAACTTTATTAGTAATTGTAGACATATGATGTATATTTTTGGAAAGAGGAGAAAAAGTCGTGACCTTAGAGATGTCAAAAGAGAAAATTTTAAGTATAAGGAAAAATTAAGAGTTGTAGTAGGAAGTTTATTGGAGGTGTTATCAAGCTGCTTAGTAAGATTATTGCTGGATCTGCTGTGATTCCCCCCCCCCCCGCTCTTTCTTTTCTTGCTAGCTTGCTTTTCTAGCCAGAGAGACACTGTAGACACTTAGGCCCTGGAGAATATATCAGAAGAATATTAAGAATGTGTTTCAGATGTTTCATGGTACATCTTAAAGAATATAACTCACTATATTCTTTAAGATGTACAATGATTCAATTAACATTCCCAATCAACGACCAAACCATGCCATATTTCATATTAATGTGGTAATGTTAAATATATAGGAATACTTCTTAGATTGTTGTTTCTTAGGCCATGTTAATTATTATTGTCATTCAACAGCATTATCTCCACATACTTAGGATCCTGAAGTCGGCATATAGTTGGATCAGTCAAGTTGTAGAGTCCATCTAGAGAGTAGCATATGGGCTGTCTACCTGTTTCCCTTTTCTGTCCTCGAATTCCATCCTATTTTAGATGATATATGATAATTCTATTTGTATTATGTAGCAGGTTAAGGTATTATTTCATTGTGGTTGTTTTGACTCGAAATACAAGTTTACTTTTTTCTTCTTCTGGTCTTCTTTTGTGATTTAAAATATAATAGCCTACGCTGTGTATTTCATTAAGATATCACATTAGTAATAATATCATAGATATAAAAAGATTTATATTAATGGATCGAAGTAGAGAAAAATGTTTTAAATATCTCATATGGACTGTGTAATTAATATTAAACAATTTTAGTGTTCATGTTTTGTTATTATAAAGTAATTTTAATATCTTATATATAATTGATGATGAGAAAATAAAACTTTGTTTGTGCATGGTTATTCATACAATTATGTGTTGTTTTTATTTTTACTATTATGTATATTGATTGTTTATCATACTGAAAACCCATTTATATAGAAGATTAGAAATTACAATACAACTTTTCTCTAACAATAAATGCACAAAAGAGCCAAAATATGCTAATTTAATTAACATTTATGTTTTTATTTTAGTACATTTATCTATTTCTATTTATTTTTCATAGTTATAACAGATCCAGAATAATGTAATATGTTAAAATTAGCTCTGTACCCAACAATTATCAAAACATGTTTACATTTGGTATCAATTTTTGTACTGTAAATAAAAAAATTTGATTGTTTAATTATGTAGGTTTCTATTTCTCCCACTATTAGATAATTTTTGTAAATATAACTATGTGTTATATAAAAATTAACCCCCACGGATATTACAATATATAACACCAATATTTTGATTTCTATTGAAGTAACGTTGAAAATTGAATTGATCTTAACGGAATTTGGAAGTGTGCAATTTCTTTCACTTCTTCGGCAATTTTATTGTAATTTAGGCGTGGAAATGATTGAAAACACACGTATAACAATTTAAGAAAAACTTTTTTATCGAAATACATAAGAGAAGGTAGTGTAAATAACAAGATTAGATCAGTTAACTCAACAGCGGCCACTTGGGGAGCAAGTCTCAAAATTAATATAACAGTTATCAATGTTTTTGAAGGTGCCACGTTATTTTTAATTTTTGGGTGATCAGGAGAGTGTATTTTTTTGAATCACTATTTGTATTATTGACTTATTTATTATGCAAGTGAATGTAATTTATTTGAATGTTTTTAATTTTACCTTCTTTATTATTCACAACTTTGGCTAAAGTCACAACCAGCGAGTGTGCTGTAAGTATGATAATTCGTGTCTCATTAATGTGTTATGAAAGGAGAAGAAATCCAGTGATACCTCCCCCCCCCCATATTGTTGAAGCTAACTTTGTAGGTATGTTATTTTTATTAATTTAGGAGTTCTCTAACCCAACGTATCCTTAGTCATCATTGAATGTTACCTGGTAAGTCAGGTGTAAACAGTCCTCATATCAGTGGGTTTGGATGTCCATGCTAAGTAATTTTGTAGTCTCAGAGAAGCTTGAGTTGTTGGGTCTTTGTGTTTTGCGAGTACTGTATCGTCTGCGTAAGTTGAAGCAAATAAATGTGAAGGTTTACTAGGTGTTTAATTCATTCTGATAACGGAAAATTTCCATTGAATAGGAAAGTGTGTTGTCCATATGACAAAGCTATAAAGATAAGTTAATTTCACAAGAACTTTTTGTGTGAAATGATGAAGTAGCTCAGACGTTGTTAGTCAGATGAGAATAAGGTTTAAACGGAGGATTGGTGACCAGCGAATTGTTCTGCCTTCTGTTCGTCCGTAATGTCGTAGTCTTAGACGGAAATGTCGTGTTTTTCTCCACAGACTGTATCTTTGGAGTTAATGGATGATAAATATTTCCTAATTTGCCAAGATATACCTTTGGTGAACGAAAGGTGGACAAAATTATCGATTCCGATCAAATATATTTTATTTTATTTTTTTAATTCATTTCCAAAGTATTAAAAATATAAAAAGGGCTAGACATGTTGTGTCGCTGGTGGTTACACCAAGTGGTCGCCAGCGCCCGTTTCATGTGAATTTTATAGCACAGCCACATAGGTTACAATGAATAATGACATTCTATGCTGATTAATGATAAAAATAACTGTCCTGTCCTTTCACAAAAACATACTTGCAATACTTCATGATATTAAAGAAAGGCTTAGGATTATTACTGGTAGCTCGTAAACGTTTTACTTCATGATTTAGTCTACTTGTTGAGAAGGAAATTATCATTAAACAAGATGGTTTGACAAATAAAATGAAGTATTAAATCGATATTACTGAATATATATATATATATTTTATTTTTACAAAGCTTGTATATAATAATAATGAGTATTAAACAAACTCATGTGGAGTCCCGTAAGTATCTTTCAATTCAGTTTCTGTAACGTTTCATCCTTGCAGTTGTAACTTAGCAAGGGGTTGGGACACATACTTATAAATAAAAACCTTAAAGGTCTGGGTTAGTGGACTGTATATTAGACTAAAGGCCGGGTCATAAAGATTGTTAGTTAGTTTTAAATGAATATGAAAGCAAATGAAGCTCATGCATGGGGTTGATATTAAGTTATATTTACAGAATAAAAAGGATAATTTAAAGGAAATACTTAGTTAAACTAAAGTACTGGTGAAGAAAACCGATAAAAGAAATGAAGAATTATCATCTTATCGGCAGTTGCTGAATAATGTGGGTGTTGAATGCCACCTTTTACACTTCATGCATCATTGTAAGTTCGTTCCGATACAGCGCCCGCCCCTTCAGCTGCTATATTTCCTCTACTCACTTATTGTAGGAGCACGAATAAGGCAGAATTAAGTGAACTAAAAATTGCTAGCATTGTGAGGTGTCAGACCTACACTTCCCGTGTAATAGGGGGGGGGCGGATAGTCGATAGTAAAATACATTAGTTTACATGCTCTTCAGCATTGGCCATTTCAAAGAATTCCTTAGTGAATTATCTTCTGAATATTGTGATATCATGTATTTTACCAATGTTAGATGGCTAAATTATGGAAAATGTTTATAAAGATTTTTTAATTTACTGCAGGAAATATATATGTTTATGAATGAGAAACAAGAAGAAGTGTTGATGATTGGTTATTAGACCTATGTGTTTCATTTAGTACAACAGAAAAACTTCATCAGCTAAATAAGGACTTGCAAGGGCAAGATAATTTAATAATCAATGCTTGTAATTTCATCAAAGCTTTTAATAAGACATTATTATTACTTGAGTGCCTACTTAGATATAATAATGCTCAACGTTTACCGCTGTTAAATAGCTTCCCAAAAAGCCAACCTAAGAATTTCTCGATATATACTAATAAAATAAAGAAACTTATAACTGCATTTGATATTCGATTCTCAGCATTAGCAATATATGATAATGTTTGAAATATTTTCATGTCCATTTCATATTGACGTGAACAGTGTGAAATTAAACAAATTTTTGTCTTTATTATGATTATGATTATTACAATACTTATATTACATCCTAGAGATTTTCCAACTTAGGATATTTTGCACAAGGAGTTGTAAGTGCTTTTGGATCCACATATCTTGGTGAAACATTTTTTTCGAAGATAAAATTTACTAAGAGTTCATCACATGCTTCATTAAATGATGCAAAATTAGATGTGCAACGTCGAACATAAATATATATTTACAAAAATTGAGTGAAAGAAAGGATAAACAATATTTCATTAATTAAGAGTCGGAAGTTAATTGTATTGAATCATAGTATAACAATGAAGTTTTATTCATTTTGTATTTGTATTACATTTTTTTAAAAGCATGTTTACCTAAAGTGCGGCCCGCTTGAACATTACGCGCCATCAAAGTGGTTCCATTTGGGTTGGCCAGGCCTGTTGTAGAGCATACATTTTAGCTCTAAGACATGAATGAACTGATTACCTGGCCTGTTTTTGAACAACACAATTGATCCCTAGAATAGTATATAATGTCAAAATAGCCCAGCATATTCATAAAATCTTCAGTTAGCACTGAATAAATAGAGGCATCGGTATCAAGGTAGCTCAATAATAAGTTTCCTGGTCCATATTTATGTAACATAACATCATAATGGTAGTTATCTAACCTTCGATAAATCTTACATACTTAATCCAACATAAAGAGGTTTACTAAGTATTAACCCATGTCTTGACATATTTACTGCTGCCAAATTATCAGTATATATAGTACTATAATTGAAATTAGGAATAAGTTTTCAAACTGCAAAAAAGTTTTACATTGATTTCTTGTGGTTGAGTTTTACATTCTCCATGCTTTTTACGAATACAGAATTGTTGTAGAGCTTATATAAATTCTTTTCAAATTTCCTTTTCGTAACTGTACGTAATCTCGTATTTTGGTCAATGTAAAGCTTTAACAATCTTGATTGGCAGAGTGTGAGGGGACTTTTTCAAAGGACTAGTCTATGATCAAGTGATTTCAGAGCCAGATAATGTACTGCTTTATCTGTAAATTATTTTAATTAATTTTAAAATTATTATCGGACAAGTGAAATTTTTTTGATTGCTGGTCGGGTGGCATCTTAGAAATAATAAGGGACAAAAGAAGGAGCTAAAAAGGGTAGGTATATTTCTAATATGTTTAGTGGCACAAGTGACTAGTATAATTGTTAGGATATAACTAAATAATGTACATATTTATTGTCTTATGAGCTATATTATGGAGGTCTACTATGTGAACAAAAATAATAAACGATTAGGTATATTACTAGTGTTTCCTCCAAAAATGGTCAAAGAACCTCCCACCATGATTTTGTTATAAAAAATCTCCCGTGATGTGTTTGTATTCTCATTTAGTAATTATCCTTCGGTGTCGTAACTCCTTCAGCACACTAAGGTGAACCATTTTTTTATAGACATTTATATAATAACCACACCAGATTAGCACTTGTTTCCAAAATCTTAATAGTTAATGAATTGGCTTGCTCACAATTTTAATGGTATGCACGAAAAATACTTGATTAACATGAATTGTTTTCTTTTTATCTACGTTTTTACAAAAAGGTCAGAATTCAACCGCCTACACACTCAACAAAGTGATTTTAGGCAGAATAGTCGGTTACATTGGCTCATGTCGCTAGCGTGTCAAGTTGAATATAGGACGTATTCTGAAACGCTAAATCAACCAGCTGGTTTCAAAAAACGTGTCATCTCCCTACGAAGACAAACAGAACTGAAAAACTTGCAAGATAACATTTTACTTACCCTTACAGCCAGTGGATGAGACTCCAGTTCAGAATTCCCTTTCTGCAAGTGAGGTGACACCATCCTTCGACCATCCAAGGCCCGAAAAAATGTCATTTACAGTTGAACGACTAAAGGATGACGAAACCCAGCCAACCCCAAGACAACAAGGCAGTGTGGAACGGGTACAACAAAGACCCCAAGTAGTGAAACACAACAACCCACATAATTTTAGGCCTATAACTGTCGCTGGACGATTATTTTACTTCTTCTTCTTAAAAAGGGCAGATCCGTTTTAACCCTAACCCCAGCATGGGACTGGGTATGTTGACTTACTTTGTTGTCTCTACAACAGTGCTTGTTTACATTGTGAGTTTCTAATAAGCATTGTATTTCAACCAGACAACTGTTGTCTACTTAAAAAATAGTATACTGCACAATAGTATCCTTAAGTGACCTTTTCCTCTCTCATTATGCTGTTATTTAATCCTCATTTTATATTGAAATTTTGTACTTTATTATTTATTTATATAATTTTCATTCATGATGAATATGATTCAATGATAACTCTACAATATTTTAGATGTTTAACTCATTTTTTATTTGTGATTATTATGCATAACCTTGCATTTATCAATGTTGTTTGACGTTTATTATTATGAATTTTTGGTACCTTTTGGTTTTAGATGTTTGTGAAAATTGTATATGATAAACTTTTAATTGCTAAGCACTCTTGGGTGTTCTGCAAAATAATACGCTAAATAGATGCAGTTTAATTGGATATTTATAAAACACATTTCTCATTAGTCACACTCATTAGGTCACAGTTAACTAGAAAGGCAATAAATTAGGACAGAAAGAGCTATCTTGACACTGCTAAAATCTCAGTTAGCTAAGACGGAGTGTGCTCAGACATAAATGTCTCACTGCAAAATGGGGTGTTAGTATTTAAAGAGTTAATTATAGTTTTTTAGCTTTTGAGATGCTGAAGTGCATGATTGTTATTAAACTATATTTTAGTTATGGGAATGAGAACTTAAAAATTGGCTTTTTCATTTAATATTAAAATATTACAAAAACAAAATAAATCACAGCATAAAACATAGAAGATGCCTAAAGTGGTGTGACATACTATGGTGTATGGTCTCTTAACTTGAGAAAATATCAGAAAATTTTGACCTGTTATAAAAAATGCACTCTAGTACATGGTTAATGATCTGCCTATCAGATCAAAATTTTGATACAAATTCTTTGCTAATTATGTAAAAGAGTCTTGCTAAGTAATATCTACTATAATTTTATGAGAAACTATTTGTGTTTAGTATCTGCTATTTTAGATTATTTACTATTGTAATAAAAGGAATTATATCTATAAATGCACTTAACATAGGTTCTGTGGTTAAATAATACAGGCAATTTGTTTCATTATAAACTAGTTTCCTTGATTGTATGTTACTACAATTTTATTGACATAATATATTTCAGATCACTTACAAAAATGACAACTGAATGCTTAATGTAACCAACATCAATACAGTCTGTAGATTTTATCGTTGCATAAAGGTACTTCATAATATATAATTAACAATGTTTTGTGGACATTGAATATGCCTAAAGAATTAAAAATCTGTCTTATTTAATGATTGGCACATTTCAAGTCTGGTATGAACCAGGCATGGCATATGGGAATTTGTCTAATTCACTTTTAATCGCTTTAATGAGAGGTACAGCTGGATCAGTAGACTTTAAAGCTGAATCTGATAGTATCCAAGCAGGTTCAAGAGTAGGAGTATGGAATGGACCCGCACTCAGGGGCCTCAATGGTGCTATACATGGAGGTGTTGATGGAGGAGTGGCTCCCCAAGCTCCACGAGGCATTCGAGATACACCTGCTGTTGAAGGACGACAGGCATCAGTTGTTTTGGGCCGCAAAATTGTATCAGTTGTTAACGGATCAACTGGCCTGTAATGCATTATGATCAGTTGGCTAGGATATAAAGTTGATAAGTAAACAGAAATTTTTTTTTTTAACATAATAAAGTACATTATTATTTTCCAAGGTATTAATACTTAAAAAGAGACCTTTACATATGTATATTTGCACCTTGGGTTTTTCAAGCTTTAGTCTCTCAAATACTCTTTTATATACAATGTATCATCTACAGACGTTTCCCCCGTGCAGGATTCACCAGTGTTAATACCTTGGAAAATAATATTATACCAACAGAAAGGCTGAATTTTCCACAATCAAGAATTTTCTGGACTAATTATTCACATATTTTATTTACGAATTAAAGTTAGTGACAGTCCTAATGATGCCTGAACAGGCAAAACGTTGACTTCTTATTCATATTGTCAGTAGAAGAATATTTTGGCGAGTATTTGAACAACTCAAAGCGCAAATACAATAAAGTACTATTCTTGTAAAATGAAAAAATAAATATCTACTGGGAATAATTGTATACAATATTGCTCTAGGAATCATATAAGCAGGAATAATACCAGAATGTAGGATCATTTAAAATTTGTATTTGAGGTAGAACAAAAGGCAATGGTAAATCCAAAAATCTAGACTCGTTTGATTTGATTAAATTTATTAATAATATTTTGTTTTCATAAAAATTTTTTACATATAAATAGCATCAATATTTAGTTGATAACAAGGTTTTAGTATTCTGTAAGTAATGATCTGATTTAATTATTATGTAACTACTCGTTTGTGTTGATTTTTATTAGGTTTGTTTCAACATGAGTCCACACTATCATTAAACTGGTGGGAGCATGCGCAGCTAACTCGCCCGAAACCAAAACTCAAATTGTCAGAAATCTGTTCCAACACACTTAAAAACTAGTTTGAATACGGTTCGTGATTAGAGTGAAGACTGAGAATCAGAGATAAATGCAGTTATTCTCCTATCTTTTCCTGCTCGCCATAAAAAGGAAGGTTATAAATATCGTTAAAATTAATTTATGTTATGTAACTCTTCACTACTTCAATTGAAAATTATTAATCGTAAAATGAATGGACGTTAACTTTTATTTTGTCAATTAATAATTAAGTATTCACTTTAAAAGTATTAATCGTTGAAAACCTTTATTAGTCGGGTAATTTTATTTATAACTAGTATAGAAATACTACCTTATGATTATGCCTAATACTTTTCTTGCATATAATATCTTACATTCAATGGCCAATGTGTTAAAAAATAAAAATACTAAATATTGTTTAGTTTGTGCCGGAAATGCTGATTATGTTATTGTGCCAAGACAAATCAGTCAATAAATGCTGGATTGGGAACAACTAAGGTATTGGGGCGTTTTTAAAACTGAAGAGAAAGGAGAACGAAATTTACGACAGTGAGAGGTAGTTGAATAAGCAACACAGCGTAACACAAAATATGGCAAGATAATGGAGGAAAATTGAAGTTTACAAGTTTGTGTTGGAAGGAGGTGCCGAGGAACGATTTTTAGGAACGAAGGTTTTAAGGAGGAAATATAATATTAGATTATTTGTGGTAAATGCCCTTTCAATGTCTTGAGTTAGGTCAAGGTTTTAAACACTCAGTGTGGAGACAGCTGAGAGCAGTCCATGATACACTTGGGAAACGCTCTTATAGGATTCTCAGAACATAGTTCATTTCACAGTATTATTAGGATGGATCAGTTTTTGGAGAATGAGGATTCAATTTTTTTTTTTTCCATCTACAGAAACTATCAGGGAAAATAAAACTGATCACAGTGAATATAACAATACTTCACAAATAATCCGATCTAGAAAACAATTTGTGCTCAATACTTTTTTTCTGTTCACTTTACATATAAAATTAATATTTAGAAATGATTACATACAATACAACAGCAGATTTTGCTCTTCCGTATATATTTGCATTATTAGTCTCCCCTTCATCAGGTGACGCACTCCCACTCCCAAAAAGGCTAAAGGCATCGTCTAACAGTTCATGAAATCTTCTTCTCATTCTCCCAACACTTAACTCTGGATTAGGGCTCTCTTCATTTTCACCTGTAGAGAAATATTTAAAAAAAATACATGTATGTTCATTCAGTTCGTTCATGTTATTACATGTAAAGAGAAGAGGGTATATACTCGATCTTTGAGCAAAACCTGAAGGCAAGAAGAAAGACATTGATTTAGGATAGTAATTCCTTAGGTATACTTTATGAGAAATAAATGACACCATTGGACAGAACAGAGTTGTTGGGGAAGGATTTTAATGTTATCCTAGCCAGATGGGTTGCATGATCGGTGGTTTCAAAATAATCCAGAAGTATTCAGACTGCCAGTTTTTTTTTTTTTTTGTCTTTATAATATTAAACCGAATACACGTATTTCTCAGCTGAAGCTAAACTGCTTTCTGAATGTCAATTCCAAAATCATATATTGCATTTCCACACTGAAACAGTATTTTTTGGAAAATCTGTATCTGTAACATGGCGTATATTATGTTCTAAGTTCATATTATATGGAGAATACTTCAATTTACTACTAAAAAAGAAATATATTGTTTGCTGTTAATGGGAAGCTGCAAAGCTTAGCTTGAAAAATGTTTTTTAAACTATTTATATAAACATTATTTATCAGAATCACTAGAAAATAAGTCAATTTGAATAAATTTATATATAATAACAAAGCCTGTAAGTATCTTTTAGGAAAATTATTGAAATATTTTAAATGTTATTAGCCTAGAGCCGTGACAATGAGCGCCTGATCTTCATTACCGGGATTTAGATGGTCAAATATTTGGGTAGAAATGTTTCACTAAAAATCTATGCGGAAGGCCTCTGCGAGTGTAGGCAGATATTCACGCAGAATTTGAAAACAAGATCTGGAATATTTATTAGCACAGACCGATCTTTAGCACACATTTCTTTAGCAAGCTTTTAGCAGATTTTCCAGTTCATAATGATCTACCCATAACTATCTCCATTTGTATTTAGGCTATGCTCAATAAATTAAAGGCAATAGTTTACCTTTTTTATTTAATCTATGACAATGAAGATCCCAAACAAGTGGTCCAACGACTCCTGGATCTGCTGACTCACTGCTATGTCGGGAAAGGACGCCACCTCTGGAAACAGTGCTTTCAAGGACATCTTCTAAGGGCCCTGGTTTGGCTGCTCCACTTTAAGCAAGTAATTTAGTTGATGGATTTTCATATATTTAAATATACTTCATAAATTAAAATCGTTAGTGAATATAGTGAATAACTATTAAATAATTTTGTATAATAATAATCTTGTATAAGTTGATTTCGTACCAAGCACTATCTATTGGCAACTTCTATAAGCACTCAAGCCAACGGCTCAATCTCTAAGATCGACGACATCTAACGCTAACTACCTCGAAGATGGTAAATTAAACCACAGTGATTCTAACAATCATTGTATACTATAAGTGAAATAACTGTTTAACTTTTTCTTGAATTATTCTCTCTGCGTTATTTTACCTTACACCCCAACAGAGGCGTTCCGGCCGTGAGCTGAGTAAAATTCAGGTACCTAAAATCCATTTAGGGGTTTTTATTCTCACATTTTGCCATTTGTTTGTTGAAGTCGGGCTACGGCCTAAGCAATTAGTGGAACTCCTATTAAAGGACCTAGATGCCCACACATTTATTCACAGATTTGTAGTGGTATTTGAGAACGTGTTTAAAATCAAATGGTATCAAGGTCGCTTCCAATTCGTGGCTGCTAACCTCGATTATACCTCGAGTATTATGGAAAGCGAAGGACTGGATCCATACGTAAAGCTAAATAAGAGGCTCCTTGACATCTTCATAGTCTCGCAGACTACCCGAATATGGCGAGTCTTCAAGGATAGTGTTACCTCCACCGAAAAACCGGAATGTTTCACGTAGAAGATATTTTGCGAGAACCTTCGACCTCTTCACAGCAGATCAATCTACTATTACTGATCTCGTTGGATCAGGCGAACTTTGACCACCTGGATGATATCCAGGTATATATCACATGAAATGTGATCCACCATCCTCTGATCCATGAAGTAAACAGCACCCTGGAGATCTCATCTTTAAGCAAACTAGTGGAACCATTGCAGGAGGAGATGGAACATCTTCAACCCACAGACTTTTATGTGAAGCTCATCAAAAGTCCAAGGTCTGTTCCTACAGCACGGAGCACAGCTCCACCAAGCAGTCCACCTCGGCGCGCTGCTCAGCCCAGCAAGCCACCACAGCAAATCTAAACAGCAACGCAGGTAACAGAAACCGTTGCCAAAACAACAACTTCAAACTGCTTATTCATTTCTGACCGAGACGGGAGCAAACATATCCGGCATCTCTCCATTGAAGCAGAGCCTGGTAGTGAGCGATCACACCCTGAACTGGTCACTCTCAAGGCCTCCACAGAAAGTTCAGGTGGAACTTTACCATCGCAGTCATCGCAGTAGATTTCTTGTCATCCACCGACTGCTAGATACCACCGATACGTGGGAAGTAGATAATCGAACATGAACAGTCCGCTGCGTAATAAGATCTACCATCTTAGCAGCAGCCGCTACAATCTCAACGGACGATGAGCAACTAATGTGGGGAGTACCTCAACGAATCTCCGATCACGACCAGATCAGTTACCGCTTCAGTCCCTTATAAATAACATCAACGTTTGATGACAAATTCACATCTGGTAAATAAAAAATACTATTACATCGTAATAAAAGAAAAATGACAATGTAAAATAATGTGTAAACCTCTATAGAAAAGATAATAATAATTATGAAATAAAATAACTGTTTAACTGGTTTCAGTAAATAAAGTCATAGATGGGTGCACCTATAAGAAACAAAAAAAAAACCAACAACATGCAGAAATCTGTATAGTATAACATTAAATTAAAACAAAAGAAAACAAAATGACGTTCCTAGCTGGCAGTCAAAATCTCTCTCTCTCTCTCTCTCTCTCTCTCTCTCTCTCTCTCTCTCTCTCTCTATATATATATATATATATATATATATATATATATATATATATATATATATATATATATAAATAAATATATAAAAATATTAAATACCAAAACAAAGCCAGAAAATATAATATAATGAATGAATCGTTCCCAGAATACCAAGCGTCTTTGGATAGCGAGGAGGTGTTGGAATAGAACTTTTAAGGTTCGTAAGGATGAAGCATCGTGGCTTTTAGGAGGTAGAGAATTCCAGAGGGTAGTATAGTGAGCAAGGAAGGGCCAATCGTATGCTGCAGTTTTCTGGACAGGAGTATTAAGGTCAGAGAGACGGAATCTCGTTTTCCCTGCGTAGACTGAGGATTTGAACTGTAAAATATTTCATATATAGAGGGGTGATGTGTTATTAAAAACGAATGAATGGATATTTTCCACAAATAGACCTGAAGTGCTTCCCTAACTTGGCGTAGAGGTGGAAAAACATGAGAGCGTCGCGGGGATTGGGAGTCCCAAAGACAAATCTAACGAAGGAATTCAGGATTTGCTTCAACTTGTCCCAGAGTCCCACAAAGAGACTCCCTTCCCCCACACATAGTCAAAGTAAGGGGACATGAGGAAGCCGTTGACGTGTTGGCTGGGAGAGCAGATGGCATGAGCGGTGGAATAGTTGCAGGAGTGACGTGAAATTTAGTTCAATAATATATGAAACAATTGTTTCATCCGCTAGAAGTAGTATAGATCATCATCAAATAAAATTTTTAAAGCCATATATTCAAAAATTATTAGAATAGGTCTATAGATAAATAAAATTTATAATTATTGAACACTCACCGTGGGAACGCTTTAATGGAAGGCATTGAAAGATAAGAATTTGGCGTGGAAGGCTTGTAACTACGAGGTCTGGGCCTAGGAGAGGGTGCTGAATGCTTACCAGGCAATGGAACTTCACTTCTTGGTAGTGTTTCCTCAATTTGCCCACCATTGGTATCCTCTTCCTAAAACAAGAACCAGTCCTAGGATCAAGTACTCAAGTGATAATTGTTTCCACTGTAACAGGGTGTAAGAAAAATGACTTTTTACAAGTCATAAAAACGAATTTAATAGTATTTATTAATAGCCTGCAATTAATTATTAATGGTTTAATTTGTATTAGTAAGTCAGTTGTTGGATTTTGGGTTGATTTTAAGTTTTTAATTATTTTCCAATGCCCCCCCCCACTATTGTTTGCTGAAATGGTCACATTGTCCGCACATGCTATACTTTGGGTGAGCCTATTATATATATTGGGTATTTGGAATAGACTCCCGTCATGGTGCAGTTAAACATCGTAAGTTCTACTGGCTCAACTTGCCTCACACTAGTTCTCACTTCGAACAGCTCGTACCTTAACCTTCAGTATTTGTGAGAGGTCGGCAAAAGAGGATTCACATTGGGAAGATATTCACCACATTAGGTAACTATTTACAATTTTGAGGTATTCAAAATAATCTTGAATCATAGCACATACTTCATGTAAATCTCTCGTCAAACTTGAACATTTCAGGGGCGTTTGACCACAATATTTGAAGTAAATCAACATTGGTCATAAATCAGATCGATGAAAGTCTCTTGGACAATAAATAAATATGCGATTTCTATTGTCGGCTCTAAAAAATTCTTTTATCTTAAAATGTCTTTTTGCGCTACCATCCTATTGTTACATTGACCGTTTGCACAAAAACAATGTATCTTTTTAAAATGTTAAAAAGCAAGTTTCAAAAATTTTTTTTTCTTATTGATTAACAACAATTTTATTATGATAAAATTACAATCTGCCTTATTGGGCTATAAGTAATTGTGATAAATGATCTCATTCATACCAATGGTTACATTTAATATTTTTCGCATCATTGAAATATATTAACCGATATATACACAGCGTGATCTTGTGTCTTCAAAGTTTCAGGATGATTGGTTCATTTTTACGTATCTTAAAACTAGTACTGACGAAAGAAATACAACTTGGCCCATAACTGTGCTAAAGTAGAGCCTCTTACTTCGGGATCGCCAATTAACAACTACCAGGGCTTAATGAGTGAAAAATTTATTAAAATTCTATGAAAAGTACAAGTGGTGGAGTCAAATACCTTAGTGGCGTCGACGTCATCTTGGAAGCCCATGTTTTCGCTGCCTGTGGCTTGGTCCTTTTGTAAGAAACTGGCTCGGGTTCGACTCCTTGATCCGCTCCTTTTCCTTTTCTTCTTCCCGATCAGTAGCAGAAGGACTATTATCAGAGCTAGAATGAGAATGACCGCTGTCGCACTCGCGCCGACGATCAGCCAAATGTCTCTTAGAGATCCTGGCGCGTTTTCGGTTTGTTTTAAAAAAGCTAGAAGCAAATTGACAAACTATATAAATCAGTTTTGCTTATTTTTTAGTTTCAAAAATAATAAATCGTGTGACATATATGATCTCACCACGTTATTAATAATATTCATGATTTTTTTTATAAATGCTTCAATATTTAGTGCAAATGCTATTGAAACAGAAATCCCTGATTTCTTCAAGCAGATATATTATACAAACTCATTATATTCCAAAACATTCAAATAGCGCCATTTATGTGGAAAGAAGTATTTAAATACGCAATGAATAATATAATGTAAAACTAAAAAATATTAATTGTTTCAAACTGTTTGCTATTTCCACAAATACTAGGGACACTAGCAGGAGTGAATATTTATGAAAAAAACATTCTTTACGCATAAAAATATCTCAAAATGAAAAACAATCATGACTGCGTATAACTACGACCATGGTCCAGACGGATTTGAACACTGATGTAGTCCACATTTATTTACTTAAAAGTTAATACTGAAAAAACATCGAGAGGCCTGATACGATTACTCATAAAAATACACGCGTTTAAACTTATTAATAATTATACTTAGCTAGAATACCTATTACAGTTTCTTGTAATTTATCCCGTTTTGTTTTCTTAACTAAGCGTCCTTGGATACTTCCAAATACTGCTGTACCTAGACAACCGTTTTGTCAATAGTGTAACAATGCTTAGTAACCAGCTTGGTTGGGTTCTGACTACCTGGGGTCATACACAAATGTAACTGTACACAAATGTGTGTATGTGTTTCAGAATAAACCTCCTTATTTACTCCACCATTATAATCAATACACTAAAAAACAATAACTTCATTTCTATAAATATAAACTGCCGGAAAAAAAACATTTAAATTAAAAAATCAAAAACAAATAAAGTATAGAAAATTGAATCAACATTTGCTGACTAAAAGTTTGTTATATCTTTCATTAGCTAAATCGTGTTAAAACATATGTAGAGATATACATGTGCATATATGAGTAAAGGGACATGTAGGACAGACGAAAAGTATATTTAGCTCTGTTCAGTATTAATTAAATGATTTTGAATAGACAAGTATTTTTTTTTTAAGTGAAAATGTTTTAATTAATGTGTTATACCTCTGACATTGAAATATCAAAAAAACATTGAAATAAAAATTAACGGACTGCCGATCAAAAAACCCAATTGACGCTCTTCGCAAACAATTTAATTATTAGTTATGAAGTGTCCCTCGATCACGCTGGGTAGCAAATCTCCGAAAAAAACATTAAAACTACTTCACAAACACAAAAGGACTGGGTGCCTCGGAGAGAGGTCATTTTGTCGTCTCCCTGAAAAGTATATTTGCTTTATGACATTTTTAAAAGTTATTTACAGCACAGATTACTCTTTTGGATCATTGTGTTTATTAACTTTAAAAATTATTAACTAAGTTGAAGTTTAAAATAATCCAGCTATGCGCAAAAAATGTGATGCGTGAAAATCTTTTATAATACAATTTACAATAAAACTTTATTGTGAGAACCGGTTCGTACGTTGAAGCTCAATGCATAATGTAATGTGAAAGTAAGCAGGGATTTTACTGTCGGAGCTGTCCATAGATTGTCTGTTGGCAAGAAAGGAAGTGCCAAAAGCTTTCTTAGTCAGGTTTTCTGGCTTAGGCCCCAGCCCCACATTGAAAAGCGTGATTTCATGGAAATTAGGGATATCGCTGCTCTGGTTCATCCAATATTCATATATACTAGTGCTTTAGGTGAGGTATATATCCCACATAACCAATTGGTTGAATAGCCATAGGATTGATATAGGGTTGTGATTAAGTAGGTTTTTACAATGTTATGACAACTTATTGACAATTTTTAATTATTTTTTATGGTGGTTACATGATAGTTTCTAATTTTTTTTTGGATTTTAAATATTTACTACATACGTGCTGTATTTTTGAATTTTAAGAATTTTTAATTGTAGTGGAATATACGGACAATTTCAAAATAAGTAATCATTGTTACGTATAATAACAATAATTAGTTGGTCTCTATATGAGCAGGTAAAAGTTTTCATCATTTCACTTTTTATTTCATGGTAGGAATAACTGAAGATGACTGCGTCGAAAGCGCTATTACATTAAATAAGAAGTTATATGTTGTGGAAACACAATAATACTGTTTTATAAATATATACATTGTATTTAGGACCATAGTATGTTTAAAGGTACTTGGAAAGTTCGGCCTTACCAATGGCTTAATTCAACATCATTGAGACAGAGAGCACTAGGTGCCGTTGAAAGTTATTCATGACCTAGAGAAATCTCTATATATTAATAGCGTTTGCCACAAGGGAGCGCTCAGTCCAAGATTGACTTCTAAACATGAAAAGGACAGATGCGAAGTAAAGGCAGGAAGTCAGTCTAGACAGAAGATTCGAAAAACAACAGTTATGGAAGGTAGGAGTCGCCCGGGAGGAACTACTGAATTTTTGAGGTACGAGGCTCCAAGCTAAGTTTAGTGAGGTTCAACAAAAGTTAAGGAAAGGAATATCGCTGCAGTTAACTGAAGAACATATAACTAACTCTCTATAGTATCTAGTGGTACCGTTGATAGAGATATATAAGAATACATTCACCTGAGCATATCCGTGATATGACCTCTAAGATGTGAATTTTATGAGAAATCAATCTTATCCAATGGTTCAGTCTAATTAAATGCTTAAGAGCTCTGTGTATATTTTATAGGTAAAAGTTTTAGTCTAGAAAGAAAAAATTGTAATGCAATAATTAACATTACTATTTTTGTTGGAAATAAAATGTAAACGTGCTGAGCCATGGTAATGGTATCACAATAAAGCGTCTATAGTCTGTATTTGAACATGTAAATTAGCAATTAGAATGCACAGTTTTTATTTGAACACATTGAATCACACTTACAATTATCCATACAGGGTCGAATCCAAGTAGATGGCTTTTGGTAGATTAAAATTCCTTCTTCATATTGCCAGCATTAAGGTGACTCATTTACATTTAGTCTCCGAGATCGACGAAATAACGAAGGTAGTTCAAAGTAGGCTAATCTATAAAGAGTCATTCCTAGCATCATTTTAATTAATATTTGGAGAATAAATCTTTTTTAGACACAGCAGAGTTCGTTTAATTGATAATGGACATTCAGTCAGTTAAACTGATCCCTTTGCGCCGAAGTCCAAGCATCTTTAATTCTAGCTATAACTTGCCCTGTGTGCTGAAGGATTGATGTAAAATTTTGTTTTAAGAGTTGTGTGCACCGTGTGTATATAAATCTAATGGTGTTGGGACTTTTCCAAACAACTTTCGCTTTACAGCGCAGGCCAGCAGGGAAATACTGTAACACCTGACCTACTAATTTGATGTATTTAGCACTGGTATAATATTTCCGGTCATGTGATTTTTTATTTATTTTAGAATAAAAATGAGGTGACGAAAATTACAAAAACTAAGTTATTTCCAAAATTGAAAATGATATTTTTTTTACATGTCTAAAATGTATCCATATACTTGCGTTCTGCCCTGCATATGTTATAAGTAATAATATAGAGTATTTTATGTAAGTAAACTTAAAAACTGGAATGGCCTCAGTACTTTTATTTGACTCACGCTCTGCTTTGGTGAGAACCTTAAATCCAAGAAGAGAGCTGACTTCGTGGTCGGCAACGAGGTTCATGTCCTGAGCCGCAACAGTCGCGTCGACCGGTTTCCCAGCCACCCTCACTGTATAGACTAGCACAAGCCCGCCCTTGGAGTTCTTCCTCACCCTAAGCACTCGGACCGAAACTGTTTCTCTCCTCTCTCGGGAGACTGTTTTCTTTTGCCTCTCATTGTTTGAGTTGAGCTTGAGGTGCTTTTCTTGCTGCCTGCCAAAATTAAAATGTCTATTACTAGCAGCTCAAAGTATGAGTAGCTTCGCCGCGTTATTTTATTAAATTTAATCAGAAATCAATTTAATAATAATTTACATTTGATTAATATTTTGATGTTAAACTGGAAACAGTCGTACATAAGCTCTTAACTTAATAATTGTGTGAAAATCTCGAAAATATACTGAAATAATTAAATCCTTGCTGTTTTGGGACGTCCACTACTACATATACAGGTCCTACATTAAACTAAGCATAGTTTCAGATTGTCTGCATATTCTAGGTCGTGAAATTGATTTAGTCAATCTGAAATTTTACAGGTATATTTCAGAACAGGTGGAAACATTGTGTTTAGTTTTTTTTTTTACTTACAATACAATGAGAAATATGAAAATAATCTAAAAAGATACATAACTTTGAAGAATTCTCAAGTCCTAGCTTGCATCGAAGCTTTTTTAGATAAAAGTTCTGAATTGTCCCCGTGGTTATCAATGGAAACGGAAAAAAAAGATATTCCGAAAAATAAAGTTTTAAGATTCGACAGTAAAAACTACCTGTTTGATACTTTTTTTTAGTAAACGTTTTAGCTATTTAAAATTTGTTTATTAGGTGAAAAGGCGATTGTCATTATTTAACAACTAAAATGAAGTATTTTTGGTCAAAAATACCGACCGAGTATACCACTACTCTGATATTGTTTTATCACTTTTCATTTGAATCTTGTTACTATATAAATTTATGAAGTTACAATCTAGTTTATGATGCATTCAATAACAAGAAGTGTTCTAATAGGAAAATAAATGACAAAGCAACTGACTCCTGAATCAATGGAATATTTCTCAATAAACGAGGAGATTTATATATATACTTTATTGTGATAAAATTACAATCTGCCTTATTGGGCGCAATAAGTAATTGTGATAAATGCTAAATTCACACAGTATTTACAAACAGCCCAGAGACCTTCCAAATCCACATGGTTGTCACCTCCCTCGCATGTGAAAGAGGAAACGGAGTCTTGGGACCCCCAACGCTCCTCCGTCAGCCCCGTCACTGGATACGAGCCAGTGGAGGCTGATCAAGCGTGAGCCCCAGACGCTCAGGACATGATAGGAGAAACTTGCCAGGACTCTCACTGTCACGTATTTATAGCGGGTCACGAGGCCACTGCCGCTTTAGCCTCCAAGGAGAATTATTGGGATGGGTGGTGCAGTTTAATGAGTTTAGGGTGGTTAGATGAGCTCAAGAATGTAGGGTATATTAAGATCATTATGACGGGTTTTGTTGCTGACGTAATAAGGGGCATTTACTATTGTTCTCAGTACTTTTGATTGAGAGGATTGGATATGCTTAGGACTTTAGCTGTACCCCATAGTTCTCAATAAACGAAACGAAGTTGAAATTGAATAACCACAAATATTTATACGATTCCTCACAATTTTCTCTGACTTATTAAACAATTATGAATAAACTACTTGATTTATTGAGTGAGAATGACAATATAAAAAAAACGGTAATACTTAAATATTGACCGAAAATTACATATCGGTATTCGCACAAAAGATATTAAATGGTCCTTATCTATTTTTGGCTTCGAAAACTTTTTTCTACCATCTATAATACTAGTTTGTTACAAAACAAGTGCATAAATCTAGTTAATTGTTTATAATTTAGGCAGACTAGCACTCGGAAACATAAAATTTGGAGGAGTCCTTCGATGTTAGTGCGTTGCTAACAGTCATTGCTAGAGTTTAGACAAAGAAAGTTCTTATTGGAAGAGTCCTCACTTGGAGGACCCGACTGGATATTAGTGTAGTCTTCCAGTTCGAGTCACAATTATGCTAGTTCATTTTGCCTTGTGGTTGTATTTCCAAGAAAAAATACTTTACTTTGCATCAGACAAATTTCTTTCGGGGCCACCTGCCAATTTTGCAGTGAAATCTTAAAATATAAATATCAATCATGACATCGGACATTATCGTTATAATATATACTTGTAAGTGAAACGAAAAAACGGTTTGGGGCATAATTAAACAAATCATTAATGGGTGTGAACAGTGATATAACATATACAAACAAAGGGATAAAATAGGGATTTTATACGTCAGTTTAAAGTCAAAATTTTTTTTATTTTTACGAAAAAAGTTTGTAACAACCTAGGAGCTCCCGAACAATGAGAACAAAGTCAGAATTATGAATCTTAATTAAATTCAGAGCTGATACTTGATACATCTCTAAGCGCAGTGAAACAGGCCCGAATTTTCTCCACGCTTTCTTTTTTCAATACCTTTGTTTGGTAGTAAAGCCTCCTCTCCATTTCACCTTTACTCAAGATGTGAAGACCAGTGCTTCAGCGTTGAACCACTGCTCAGGCAGTACAAGGCATCTAGGTGATCTCGCTACTACTACTACCCTCACTACCAAACATTTTAGTCTAGGCTACCAGATTTGAAGGCCAAAATATGACGATTAGATAAAAAAAATCATGTTGTTCTGATTTTTGGTACACTTGTTTGGGAGAATATCCTGTACGACATACTAAAGTCCCCAAAGGGAGAGGGGAGAGGTGAGCGCGAGGAGGGGGAGGGGTTAAAAGCAATAATTTGTTGTGGGTTCCTCAAATATCTCGCAAATTAGTGATGTCAGCAAAGAGTAACTTATGTACAAAATGAAAGTACAGATGATTGCCTATAAAAATGTTTCCGTTGACTCAATGGTTTAGGAGATAGCGAGGGTTAAAAAACAGATTCTTACAATTTTTGTTAAAGCGGTTCGGGCGTTTTATATTTTTTCATCACTTTCTACTTTAATTTGGTTAATGAATAAATAGGAGGTAGGTGCAAATAGTTTATAACAATATTTTGGATAGGTAGGTATCAACTGTCAAACAAATCAAAACTAAATTGAATTTGAAAGCAATGAATTAATTTTTTAATTGTTGACGCGGTGGATTTTTTAACACAGTATAAAAGAATCCAACAACTTGACGAACCCATCTACATTATGGTACCTACATGTATGTTTTTTTTAATAAAGGTAACTTACTATTGCACATATTTTTGAATGTTTTAGTTCACCTCGTTACCTACATTATTTAACTTATTTGCTCATTTGCATAAGTATCTCAAAAATAACTCGATCAAATCCAAAAGAGAGGCAGGATATGAGAGTGAGCCCGTGCTGGACAGGTGAGGAATGTAGCCAAG
The DNA here is from genome assembly GCA_930367205.1 of Acanthosoma haemorrhoidale. Lineage (NCBI taxonomy): Eukaryota > Metazoa > Arthropoda > Insecta > Hemiptera > Acanthosomatidae > Acanthosoma > Acanthosoma haemorrhoidale. The sequence goes on from OV884009.1 coordinate 46,031,254, forward strand.
GGGTGGGGGGAGAGAGCACTCGCCCGCCAGTCCCCCTGAATAGAAGAAGACCCCTGCAGTTAAATCTATTCTCAGTGGACAGTAACGAAATTATAAAGTAAGTTACCTGTGGAAGGCGGTCCTGTAGAGGGTGGCTAGCCTCTGCTCGAATACTGCGGGGGAGAGGTCGACGGCTGTGTTGTTGGCCGCGATAACGGTCACAAGCCAGTACCTCTGGTCAGGGACGTCGGGGTACGGCGGTGAAGGGAGGCCCACCGTCGAAGACGGCAAGAACATGGTCGGCGTCGGGCTGATGTGGCACTGGTCGTCAGGACAAGGGCCAGGCAGTACCGGCGTCGGGTAGATCGTCGTCAGGATGGTCGTCGTTCGGAAGATTGTCGTTGTTGCCCAGGTCGCCTCCTTCTCGCCCGAGCCGTCGCCGTCCCCTGAGCCACTCCACAGGAAGTCCTCAAGGCGGTAGTGTCTACGCGGCTCATCTTCAACGTAGGCACCTACAATTTCAAAATCTTTATTGTGATAAAATTACAATCTGCCTTATTAGGCAATAAGTAATTGTGATCAATGATCTCATTCATACCATATTTACAATTCTTCATTCACTCGCTCATTCATACAGAATATACCAACACCCCAGAGACCTGCCAAATCCATATTGAGGCACCTACAATGGCAACAAATAAACTTCAGCAAAAAAAGATTAGTTATTTTTTTTTTACAGCTGGTAGAATGAATTTAATGGGAGTTTTTATGTGTTTTGTTAATCGCGATTCTATCAGGTCCCAAGCCCGTATCACATATTATGGATCACCTTCCATTATTTCCCAGGGGATGGCATTTAGTTATAGCATCACTAGGGCAATAAATGGAACAAACATGCAAAATAACAAAAGCGTGTTAAGCTAAGAACCCCCCCTCCCCTCCCCCCAAAAAAATACAATGGCCATGCCATACCTTAAAAGAGATGCTTTACTTTCTTACAGGTTTATAAAACTTTTCATCTTTTTCAAGTCACAGATTAGAGGGTTAGAGGAACCAATTAAAAAACGCAATGTAAAGAGGATATTCTAAAAAATAAATTTTTGAAAGCCAATCTTGGAAATCGTATCGATTCGGCGTGACTGTTCATATTCTCTTCAATTAGGTCTTTCAGGCTTTTCCTACGTCTCGTATTCGCCAGCTGAGTCTATTCCACTCTTTGGATGGCCTAATCTTTAAAGCTATTAATTATTAATGTTACTTTTACTATTCATTCAATATTTTTTTTTCAAAACGACGTTTCCCACATTCAACTCCTGTCTTTCCTTTTTCTCCAATCACAGTGGGATAACTATATCTAACATGTATCAACAATGACGAGGTGATTACGCTCACTGACATATCTTCAGAGAAGGACTAAAATTGTAAGACTATAAATAAATAATTGCTCTCACAACTTTAGTTTAAACCCTTAGTATAGTGAACGCAAATTCTTATTTAGTTTTGCCGCTAATATAAAACTGATTAGTACGCATACGAATTTGAAATAGGATGGAAAAGAGACGGACAGGAGCTAAAAGGTGGATATGGTCTGACAGAGGACAGACACAAATGCATGGAAAGAAACAATACGAGGATCTAGGACTGAATATTTATTCCTCATACCTGTGTCCCCAATTTATCTCTCCTTGGTTCTGTTCACAATATTGAATTAAACACCTCAATTATGCTGATGAGAAGCTTTTGTCTTTTGGCTCGTTGCCGGTTAACGAAATGGATCCGTTCATCGAAGCGAATGACCTCTGAACAAATGGACTGTTGAAATGCACGAAATGGCCCTCACCATATTGCACAATTGCGAACACAAAACACTCGATAATTCTTTTGAATAGCGATTTTTTAGGGTGTTATTGGTTTTGAGCAAAACCCACATTGGATGTGATAATAGCCTTCACTTATAAATTATTTCATTGGCAATTATTTTACAATTATATGACAATTATTACCTGCTCATATAAGAGGAGGGCACGCCAGGGGGGTACGAAACATTTTTGAAACATGTCCGAGGTTCCTTGTCAATCAATGCCCGTCCTAGGAGCCGAGAAAAAATAAATAAATTTAAAAACGGAATTTTTCGGTCATTATTTCTGTTTTTGTTCTGCGTGTAAGACAAATCCGATTTTTGTTTGTTTAACGTAGAATATGAAAAAAAAAAGCTGGATTGTAAATGAGCATAGCTTACTGATGTGTTACGAAAAACAGGAGACGCTACTGGTAAAGTAAGAAAAACAACACTGTTTAGCTAACGAACAGGTATTCAGCACTCCTAAAAACTTTTCACAGCAATCAAAAACTAATTTTTGTTAGGCAATTCTCGCTGGGTAAGCCAAATTGTTTTCGTCAATGTCTTTTATTCCACTTAAACTTTCATAACACACCTAAATCCAACCGTTGTAAAGCTTGATTTCTTCTATTTCTGTACAAGTCAAGAAAACAAAGTTGATAATCGTTTTTATCACCCCAAAAACCCTAGATAGAAATTCAGGGGTAAATTCCAAAATGTAATTTAATTCAATTTATCTCCTCCCATATCCTCCGTTTTTTGTTTGAAAACCAATGTCGATTCAGAACGACTTCTTCACCTATGCACATCTACAACGACCTAGAGGCCTATTACACTACGCCCAATGACAACACATTAGCTTCAGTAAATAAATTATAATCGGAGATATTAAACAACACTTTTTCTGTTCATTACATTTTTTTTTCTTGCTCATGAATACAACAAACCTATTTGATGTTCACTTATACAGAAATAGAAGAAATTGGCCAATACAACGGTGCTAACAATGTTGGATTTGGACATGATTTAGGCATATAATGATGGTTTAAGTGGAATAAAAGACAATGACAAAAACCCCACGAAGTTCATCAGTACATTTTAAAGTATTAAATAAATTTCTGAAATAAGCTCATTAAGCATGAAATAACAGTAACCACATGTTCTTGTGATAGCTAGCTGCACAATTATAAGCCCTTCCACAGATTTGACTTATTTTATCCAAATATTTACCTAAATGGGGATGACACACATTGTTAATGTATACAACAGTAGCTTGATATACCAACGTTTTTATTATATAAATTAGTCAGCTCAGCTTTAAGTCTTCAGCTTTTCTTCTCAATACAATTAATATTCTATAATGATAGAAGATAATGGAGGGTGAAATGCTTTGTTATGTTTTACACCATTAGAGCTTACGGGATTGCATTGTGGCAGTCAACGCCACTCAACCCAAACCACCGTTAACCAGAAACGTCATTTACAAGCGGATTCTCACGCCTGCATTTCAACACCGTATGCTGTGTTTGGAGTGTGGCTCCAAAATACTTATAAGCATAGAAAATAATTATTATTCCTGCAAAAATATAAATAAATGAGGCATGAGGTTTTGCCGCTAAAAACGGGCGATTGAATAATTCCAAGACCTTGTTTGTTCAGATGCCAAGTTTACTCATGAATAGTTTATGTAATCTACTGCTGTGGAAGTATGAAAAAAATGTCAACAGGCAAGTGACTGTAAGCTTAGGAGGTGAGTGATGTACAGCTGAACCTTTTTAACTTTTTTGTTTTCAAATCTTTATTGTGAACAATATACAATCTGTCCTAGTAGGAAAATGGGTAATTGTGAGAAATGATCTAATTCATATAGTATATACAATGCACAAACAAAATGTATATTGCTGAATATGTCCTCAGTCAGATGTTGGATCTGAATGTACACATTCAACTTTGATAATAAAGAGTGGATTGTGTGAATGGCATTTGTGGATTGGGCTTTGATAAGCTTAATTAGGGAAAGATCTTCAACGAAAAGAACACTATATGTGCAAGTGTGATGAGGGTCGAAAATAATATACAATGGAGTTAGTGATTTTAGTCAGGAAATTTATGACATATATACAATGAAATTACATTCATCTGGGATGAAACGGTGGGCTGATTGTTCTATTGTCGGGTGGTATTTATTGTGATTAATCATTGTCCTATGGGGAATATTGTGGATGAACTTACATATGTGTGGATGCTGGCCAGCCATTATTCTCCCTCAAGAATGCTCCTCCCTCGATGAAGCAGAGAGATGCTACTCAATCATCCTAGAAGCAAAGTGACTGAGAAAATACGAGAGGGTGGAAGAAGGGATCGCTAATGGGAGATTCTCCTTGATGTATAAAGAGCTTCTGCACACATCAGCGTATACGAGGCCATTCTTCTTTGGGGACACGTCTTTCAGAATCGCAGGGAGTCGGCGCTACGAGCGCAACTGCCGGTTGACGATTTACGCCCTCCCTTCAGAAATAGTACTTTCTGAGCATATATAGACAAATGTACAAAGCCCAGGAATCCCCTGAAATAACCTGCGGAAATGTCACCTCCCCAGCAAAGGAGAAGAAAGCAGATATTGGGGAATTTCTGTTTTATTCAGTAAGGATTACTTATGGTGGTGGAGGATGTGTGGTTTCTGCTGGGATCAATTTGGAATCAAAAGCTAATTTCATTCAGAGGGCTTTTTACTGGTCATGGCTTCACAATATATATATATATACTTACTTGACTTATTATGTTACTTGACGCGGTAACATTTAGCCAGAATTGTTCCAATACTACGTTTAGAGTGGCCAGCCTGTAATCATGTCAAATCCCTTAGCGAACGCATGTATGACTAGTGACTTGCAGGAATGTCACCTCCCTTTTTGTTTGTCCAAATTTTTTTTTGTTTCCTTATTTCCGAAATTTGATATAAGGCCATCCTTTTCACGTTTAATTGTTTTTTTCCACACTCCCTGTCATTATGTATCAACCAGTTAGTATCCAAATCGGTATGTTGCTTAATATACCTTCAAAATTTCTGATCGATCAGATCAAGTCATCGTAGAAACCTTTGGCCAATAATACATACGAAATACGAACGCCATATCCTTGTTTGGATTTGAATCCTCTTCCTTCGCGTTCAGCAATAGCTATTCCAGTGATGAGTTGAGCACGTAAATAAATAGACACTGCGTGCGTGGCTGTTTGTTGTCGGCAGTTGCGAGTGCGGTCGGCGTATTGAGTAATTTACATGGCCTGAATGAGACTAGGCTGGTTTTGCTATTGTCCGTCCGATGGTTTCCGCTTTGAGCCTCGCTCTCTTCAGTCACTGCCGATAATTATCAGTTAGTGTTGTCGCACACCAAGGCCGCGCCTACCGTTATGTTCATTCGCTCAATCAGTACCGGCCGGACTTCCAACGCAATACAGCTCGGTTCTCGTCTGGGAGTGACCATGGGGGGTGGAACTACCCCCTGGAAAACCTATTCACAGCTCATTGAAAAGGAGGATAATCAAGATGCCTTAACACTAAGTTAAGATAAAACTGGGTTTTAAATCCCAAAATCATACCGGGGTGTGGTTTTTAATTGACTTGTAAAATTTCACACAGTCGTCTTACATATCATTTCTACGGCCCCTAATGCAGAGCTATCAGTCACTTTATCCACACAATGGCTGGTTTGGCATAAAAAAAAAGAAGAAATCATTACACAATATGCTCCCCACCATGATAACTTATTCATAACTCAAGTTATGATAAGGATTATAATCCTTATGATGAAGATCACTCAAGAGTTCCCTTTAACTTTTGAGTTTTAGAAGAAGGAAATAAAACAACGTATTGGTTGATACGTAGACAGATAATATTAGACATTCTTATTCTTTATTGTTAACCTGGATTATAAAAGATAAAACAAAATAAACAATTAAAGTAATGCATGTATGTTTTTATTGGTCACATACATATACATACCTTACAAAAACATTCAAGAATATGGTGTTGGGCAAAATTTATAACAAAAAAAGAATACTTTTAATTAGTATATAGGAATTATATTTATTTATGTCTAGTTATTTATGTACATAAAACCTTCTAGAGTCGATATGGCCATCGTCAAGAACTTTAATATCAAGATTTTGTTTTTTAATATAGGGTTGTATAAAATATAAAAACGCCATTAAACCCCGCTATTGGTTCTCAGAATATTTCATCTTGTTATATTCACCGCACATTAGGACAAATGTCGTATTCTCAACCCTTCCCAAAAATTTGTCTTTAAAAAATCGTTTTGTGTGCAATGATTATAGATAATCTGTGATGCTTCACTAATCTTTAGGGACCATATGAAGGCTATGCCCACCTTTTAAAGGTTTTATCAACAAATTTACTCATTAAAAGTATCAAGATATGGTATATCATATACGGGCCAACTATTGAGGTAAAATATCCGTTTTTAGTAAAATAAACTCGAAACTTATTTTTTTTTTATGTTATCGATGGTTACTTGCATTTTACGGTATTGTATGTATAAACATACAAACATTAGCATAAACATGGATAGAATATATGTTAGTAATTACTAGTTATGGTATAAAATCTAACTGGCTGTTTGAGAGAGCGTCTCACATCAAAATTTGAGGTAATGGGCCCGAATTCCGCTCCTATTAATATCTATATATATCTTTGTAATTTATAATAATAAGAAAACCAGAAGAATTGCATACCACAATTAGTAATTATTATTTAGTTTCTTTACTTTTGAAACCCAAAACATCACATTATCTTATGGACCCCCAATTGTGTGTTTAATCTAACGCTTTTTGTTTGGCAGCAAAGGACCAAAAACATTGTTTAAGGTCATAAGCGGATTTCTGTAGATGACCAGAGGCTGCAAAAACCATGATACATTTGCGGCCTTGATTTACCACCAGCTTTCATTGAATTTTCTAAGAATGGATGAAAAACTGTTTTCTTAGGTAAACAGGTCAATCAATAAGTAGGATAGGGTTTGTAGGCCTAGTGACTGGTGCGAGCCTACGTGTCAGGCACACCCTTGCCTCCATCCCCATTGGCAACCGTTGTTAACCTTATCCCCTCCATGCGAACAGATAAGAACTACGACAACAACACTTTGATTTTGGTGCATTGTCCCGTTCTTAATAACATCATAATATTTTTTTAAAATACCTATGACATATCGGTTCGGCCGTGGAACAGATTTCGCTGAAATAATTCGCACAGAGCTATAAGTGGAAGAATGTTTGTATCAAAGAATAGTGAAGAAATGCGTAATAAATCTATTAAAACTACCCGTTGAGGGATTACAAGGGATGCTAGAGGAATGAGTCGATAAATGGATCAACAACCCGAAGAGAGAGGCTGTACTTTCATTCAAGATGGGGACGATCGTATTTCGTTTGTCTGCCTGTCAGTGTGTATGTATTACGATAAAGTTTGTAAAAATCTGAAACATTATCGGTAAAAACAGTAAAAAGGGACATACTGATTAGTTTTTAATAAGTACCCGATTTTAAAACATATTTTTGTTAATACGTTGTTTACGTTTTTTAAATTGTTTTTCTCTGATCGGCTTAGCAAATAAAATTAAGTATATTTGGATATGCTAAGCGGGTTTTTTTCATAATAATTTTATAATTAAGGAACTCACGTGACCTTGCCTGCACACCCCGATCGTTTTCCTTCAAGTTCTTTTTCTTTTATGTATATGTATTTTATAGTTAAAGCTACCAACAAATATACCTCAGTAGAATCTTATTGGCTACAATATTTCCAGAGCACAAGGTTTTTTTTTTTTTTATTTAATTGATAATTAATAGAAAAAGTCATAATTCAGTAAAATATGTTTTTGTCTATAATGAGAAGGAAAAAGTTACTGATCCTTGGGCCAACTAGTTATATAAGGATAGGGTAAAAACTGTTATGATTGTTGGCTTCTCTGTCAGGGGAGTTTTCAATTCATCATCGATTGAGAAAAAAAAATTAAACAACAAACAAGGGAAAAGAAGGTGGAGAATTTTAGTTAATTTTAATTTACTGAAGGAATATGGGCCAGCTGCCAGTAACGCTGAAGAGGCAATCTAGACCCGGTACACAGATCGATGGGGCTAGCACGAACCAGGGATCGGCAATGGATATTGAACAATCACATTTGTGCATAATTTGCATCAACCCCTCAACACCATTATCAATCAGGGGATTTTTCGTCTCCCCCGATTTTTACTGTCCTGAAGGAGAAATGCTCAGCAAGAACCTGATGAAGGCCTCTCCGGAGATCTACAGACTAGGCTTGAGCATCGATGGCCAATGACCATGGCTGATCGACGTTTTCTACACCAATAGACAGACAATCCCGGAGTCAAATTTTGCATATAAAATTCTTCCCTTGTCGTTTTCACTTTTTCTTAGGCTCCCTGGAACAGTTTCAAGAATTTCAATACGTGAATTTAAGTTGAGATTTCTGGATTCCAACTTTGTGAGAGCGTTTGATAGGGTGTAATATTGGATGTAATATATGGTGGATTAAGAATGTTTATTTACTTTTATGACCAATTGATTTCTCTACATTTTAAATTGCAAGTTAAATCAAATAAAATTAACACTAACATAATAATTGCGTTTTTGAATTGAAAATTAATTTAGTTGATTATTTTTTTTTTTTTTGGTATAACAAAAAAAATTATATGTATTGGATCAATTGTGCAATAAAAACAGGATTCGTTCAATTTAGCTCAAAATGTGCAATTTTGTGCACAGTAAAATTTAGGAATAAGCTTCCTTAGGCCATGAAACAGATGGATTAAAGGTAGTACGTTAAACGCAAGCAAACTGTTCAATAACACAGAAATACGGCATCTAACCATAACCATTCGTAAAGGATTTAAAACTATGAACAATAAATGTTCAATAATTGTGTAAATAAATTATCAAGAATGAAGTCTTGGGTTGGGAACTGCTGGGCTGGCCCAGGGATAAGTTGCGAACTTCATTCCTCTTTGCTTTGGAATCATTAGCAATTAAAACTCATGTATTGCTGCATATATTATTTTCATTGGCTAAATTCTTTCCAGTTCGAAGGGTAAAACCCGTTGAAAAGAACACAACACAAAGGTGGTACATATTACATAATATATACCAAAATTAAATGATAATTAACTTCCTGTGTCGTTGTTATAATATTTTTTTTTTAATACGTAGAGAAGCTGCAAGAGTTTTCAAAAAAAAACTGGGCCTCAAGACTAAATTGTTATGAAAAATCGTTATTGTGCATTATTGTAAAAAATTAATTTATTAGGCTTGTAAAAAAACGCTCGCTATAAATAAAGAAAGATACTGCTTAACTCGGAGCCGCCTGTCGAAGTGATCGGGACTGCAACAGCTCACAGGAGCACAGGGACAATGTAAAATTCAACAAGTGACTCCGACCCGCCTGCCAATGTTATCAGGCCAGCATCAGCTAAAAGGAGCTAAGGAATAAATTATTTTTTACCAAATTTTGATGAAGTAACACGGTGCCGCCTGCCGAAGGGATCAGAACATCATCAGCTCACAGGAGCACGTTTACACGTTATTGATTTGTCCGTACGGCGGCATAACGGCCCAATTTCAAATTTGAAGCAGCATTACGTTATCACTGAGTACAAATTCGTTAGCAAGGCTGTTCGCTATATGCAGTACGTGTTAAATAAGGTTTTAATAAAGCCAGAAAACACTTTCATAGTAAAGTACGCCAACCTAATTATTTTATAATAGTTATATAATTATTTTAACCTTTCGTTTTAAATACATATAAATGAAGGCAAAACAATACTTAATAGCTCATGAAAGTATTGTCGAAAAATTATTAACAATTTTCTAGAATATTACAATATTTTCACAGTGATTTAAACCATAAACTCTTTGATTGTAGAATATGTTCCGAACGACACCGTGCAAGTAGAAAATTTCTGTTTTCCTAGAACAACTAATTATGTTTGACTTTTATGAACTGGTTAGATTGCGAATCCTAATAGATTTACATTAATTATTAACATTTTAACAATTTAAATCTGTAGTTTCGGTTCGTACCGCTAGACTGCATGGGATCCTCTAAATTCACTGAGTCACTTGGAGAAGGTCTCAATATCATACTCAATTCATTAATACTTACAAATAGTATATAAAAAAACGCCTGTACTATCAAAATTTATACAATATGATAAAGAATTATTTAACTGTACAAAAGGACAATATTATTGTTTTCAGGGAAGTCCATGAAAGTGATTTTAAATTGCTTAGGAAACAAATATTTCATATAAGAAACAATTATAATTCAGTAGCGATTCCAAAACCTGTAATACACACTAATCAATACATTGATAGATTCCTTTAGACCGTTTCATAATGAAAAATACCCATTGATAGAGTTTCCTGTTTCTAGCATTCAATCAATGACTTTCTTTATTCCTTTTGTTGTTTTTTATATCATTTAATTCACTATATAATGGTTTACATTTAACATCAATCAGGTAATTTATGATCTCAGGAAAAAATTTAAATAAAGACAGCTCACAAAATACTGGTATTCCCATTCCTCTGGTAACGAGAATTACCCAGACAAAGATAGCGAACGTCTTTGCTTTGAAGTGAGAAAAGTAGCTCAACAGGTGCAGTACTTGGAAAGTAGTTTAAAAATTTGAACAAAAATCCTAGGAGGGATAAATTTTTTGAAAATTATTCGAGATTATTCATTATTATTACAAAACATTATAAATTAATGGTTAAATATAACAGTAGTGAAAAAAAAACTGAACGGTAATAGACTTCGCCCCTATTTTTTCTCTTCAGCCAATAATTATTATAATTCTCACCAGGTGAAAAATTATATTGCGAAGAAGTATTATTTAGCCGGTAAAAATTAAAAAATAACCTATAAAAATAGCAATAAAAATCTCCCAACAATTAATAACTGTATAATTATAATATTAAAATAAATGTATGTTATTTATCAGGGAGACAATTGAGACATTGGCCTTTAGGATTGAAGATAAATGAAGTGTAGATTACTGAAAATAGAATGACTTAAAGAAGTGAGCCAAACTTGACGTGACTCGTGGACGACCAAACATGAAAATGGTAAATATTTTAAGTCAAACATACATTTTTGAAGAGGGCTGTCATCAATTATTGAGCGCCAATGATTGGGTGTCATTTCCATTTAATATTTAAGGTATAGAAACACTGAAAGCTCAAATGAATAAATTCCATTCAGGGATCACAACACCGTCAATGTGCTCATTATTGATGACTCAGCCAATTGATGATTTTCTCTTTTAAGATAACGCCTGTACAATTATTGTGGAAATAAAAATGTTTCTGTCACTTCACGGATTGATAGCATCGCTACTTCGTAAAAATAATTTAATGAGTTTTATTAATTACAGGGTTGAGAAGTGAGTTTATTAAAAATTAGAATGATTATGAACAGGCATGCTTGATTTGAAATACTTAATTCTGTTGATCCAAGTTATTGAAGCAAAATGTTCCCACATTACCTTCACCCTTTGTCGCAAGCCTTGTCCTCTAGTTTATTTTAATTATATTCCTCTCCCTGTATCCGAGACAGTACGGTACTTAGGCTTCCATCTCGACAAACGACTGACCTGGAACCCACATACGAGACTAAAAAGACAAGAACTAAACAGACGCTTTGGACAAATGTACAGACTACTCCAAAGGACATCCCATCTCTCAATAGAAAATAAACTACTAATCTACAAAGTCATACTTAAGCCAATCTGGACATACGGAATAGAGCTATGGGGGACAGCAAAAAAGTCGAACATCAAGCGTTCCTATAGAAACCAACATAGTTCTATGACACTTTACACAGCTGGGATGGTGAGTTCTATGATTTAAACAACGCTATATCGCAGTTGCGTTAGGCATGTAAGGGAAGCTACATAAAAAATAATTCAACTCCCGGGGGCCGGACCCTTCAATTATTAACTGAAAACTCTTTTTGAGCGTTTAATGTACCGAATTATTTGTACGATCCAATTACCTAAAAATATTAAATCAGTGATGTATCTCCTCATGAAGAGGAAAGGGCCGACCGAAGGTTGTTCCAATAGTTAGCGGCTCAGCGGTCTAGTTACTTCTCAAAACTTTAAATTTGGTTTTCTTAATCAGATTCGCCATAGCTTTATGCAAGTAGTTCCTCATTTAGCCTCACGAGGCCGAGTCGGCCCTGAACAGACCTATCGTTCAAAAGAAAAAATCTGGGCCCCCGAACCCGGTCTTCACAGTCAGAAGTCAGCATGGCTTCTACTTGGTTACGAAGCCGTTCCAACCAAATCTATTATCTTATTAAATAGATTTGAATTGATTTTTCACTGTATCTTTAATGTTATCTACCTTTTACTTGCAAATCGTAGTCCTTCCCAGGAGGGACTAAGTCTTACGTATGGGAAAGGAATTATCCTGGAGAATTGAGAAGCTCGGAATAAGTCACGTAAATAATTCGGACGAGAAATGGTGATTAGATATCCGGTTGCTGTTAAAACTCTCAGAGGGAAGATAAAATCTGGAGAGTATAAAAAATAAAGGGAATCGAAAAAATATTAGAAAAACCTGAGCCAGGAAAGTATGGAGGCCCGTACAATTCAGTATCTGACCTGTTTTGGAGGTGAAGAGCTTAATGGAGTCCTGTGGAACCTTTGCCGGAACGCACTAAGAAAAGAATTTATGAAGGATTGAAAAATGATACATAAGAAGAAAGGTTATACCCGTTGTGACAACTAAAAGACCATTAAATTGTTTAAGGTGGATAAAAGGATCCACAGAGTCACAAAGTCTTCTTGAAAGAGGAGAAATAACGGACCGAATTTCGACTTGCCAAGAAAACCATGGATCACATCACCATCACGATCACGGACGAAAGCTAACTTGTTGCAAATTAAATGTAAAGAACTATCAACGAAAGCTTAAAACAGTAACCCCTACTTCCAAACTGAACTATTGGAAATTGCCTTTGAAACATAGAGCGAAAAAAGTTCCTGGAACATTAGCTTTCAAATATTTTTTCTTTTTAATATTTTTTACGTTTATTTTTGTTGTTAAAGGCTGACATGGAACCCACACATGAGGCTAAAAATACAAGAATTGAACAGACGCCTTGGAAAACTGTACAGACTACTTCAAAGGACATCCCATCTCTCAATAGAAAATAAATTACTAATCTACAAAGTTATACTTAAGCCAATCTGGACATACGGAATAGAGCTATGGGGGACAGCAAAAAAGTCGAACATCAATCGTATCCAATCCTTTCAATCAAAAGTCCTGAGAACAATAGTAAATGCCCCTTATTATGTCAGCAACAAAACCCTTCATAACGATCTTAACATACCCTACATTCTTGAACTCATCCCTTCCAAGTTCATTAAATTCCATAGTAACCTATCCAACCACCCTAATCCCTTAGCACAGTCATTACACTGCGCCACTCATCCCTATAATCCTCCTCTGAGACTAAAGCGGCAGTGGCCTCGTGACCTGCTATAAATACGCGACAGTGGGAGTCCTAGCAATGTTTCTCCAATCATGTCCCCAGTGTTTGTGGCTCTCGCGCTCTTGGTCAACCTTCTCTTTCGCACGCGAGGAGGGAGGTGACAACTGTGTGGATTTGGGAGGTCTCTAGGCTATTTGTAAATATGGTATGAATGAGAACATTTATCACAATTACCTATTGCCCAATAAGGGAGATTGTAATTTTATCACAATAAAGAAGTTTATATATATATATATTTTTGTCATTAAGTTTTATTTTACAGTGACTTATTTTTCTCATAACAATAATCTAATTATATAAAAGTCCCCGTTGTAGAGAAACTTTTCAATCAAAATCCTTGCATCAAGTCTTTCCAAGTCCGTTATAAAGAGCGCCCGTTATTCAAAAGTCCTTAATACTTTAAATGAGATTGGGTTTACAACTTTGTCCGCTATCGAGAGTAATTGCTAGGGAGAATTGTCAGCCATTGAGAGAAATTTCTATAGAGAAGTTTCCGAGAAGTTTTATTGTATATTAAATTGCCTATTGAAATCGGAACGAGATTAGACGTGTGGTTTATTTACTTCCAAAAATTTCTGTATTATCTTTAACATACTTTTTGCGTTATCGTCCAAATCTGTCCTCAGTCATTCGAAAAATCGTACCTTCAAATATACGGATGAATACTTTCATGTTAATTTGTTTTTATATATTTACCTCTAGAGTATATATAAACCAAAACGGAGTGTTGTTGAATTATTAATGCTTTTCCTACCTGGGACCGTTATACCAAAACAGGGTTTCCCCATTTCTCGTGATGCGGGCGTTTAGGGTTAATCGTCGTCAGTGGTGAGCGTATTCCAATGCAGCTGGGATTGCTCAACGCGCCAGTGCTGTTGAATAACCATTTAAGAATTTAGATCAAAAACAATCATTACTGTATTTGGTATCGTCAGTTAAATAATCTTTGAGCATTATAAAACTGTCGAAAGTTAAATAATCTTTGTAGAGGAGAGTCTTTTAAAAGAAAAGAAAGAAAAGCTTTATTATGAAGTACAAGCAAAACACTGGTATATACAAATATTACGAGATCAGTTGGAACATACTGTGGTGAATGTCTAAGCAAAAATGATGTCTGTTTTTTTTTTTTCCCTCAGCTCTTAACTTTTTAAGATTATGGATAAGGGAAAAATAAAGGAAAATATATTTGGGGTGAGCGGATCCTTTTACTAGGAGTACCTGTTTGAAGGTGGTGTGAGGGAATTAAGGAGTGTGCGAAGCCTCGGTAGAGGTGGAAATGTTGCGGTACAGTGGTGAGAGTCCACTGAGGGTCTAGGGTTTTTTTTTTATTTTCAAAACCTCTTTATTATTTATAATGAACAAAAAATTTTTGGATTGAAATTTGCTCCTCGTACTGCATACGCAGATGCATTCGAAGGAGTGAATAAATATGTTACATTTCAATTTGTAGTAAAAAAGTCAAAAAACACATCTACAACACTAGGTGATGAGGCTCATCTGCTTTGGGTCTGGGGCTAAACCTGAGAAAAGGATAAGATTCTGGGAAGTAGGGAGGTCTTTACTTAAAAATAACCATCAGTGACTTACATGAAGTCATGAGGCAGGTATACAGTTCTGCTCAAGCCCCTTCGACTTGTTCTTAGCATTGTAAAACTGAAGACAGACAAACATTTATAATGTACATAATGTGGGACCTTGGAGGCGAGCCAGAGTACCAACAGGTCCCCAATCCACAGGTGCCCTCCCAATTCTAAACATCTAGAAAGAGCTTTTCCTCCTCGGCAGAAATCGAACACTGGCTAGAAATGCCTAGAACAGGACTTAGCACAGGAACTAGCGTTGAGATTTTTCCCTCAATAGTAGTTGAAAAAAAAAATAATAATAAGACAATCGTTCTCAATATTTGTTACGATTGCATAATTAAACCAAATTTATTGTTTCTTAGGTAAACACCTTCCATCATATTAGCAATGCAATGCCATAACTGAAAATATACGTGATGCAATTGTAAAATCCTGAATTATTATGAAAAGAGACTTCTAATCCTAGTTTATCATTACGCGTAACTAATGATGAATATTTTTCTCAAGAAAACAGTTCCTTTTAAGCCGTTTAAAATATAGGAACGCTTGAAACAATAATAATTCATTGTGTCTGAAGATAAGGCATGTGCTCAATTGTAGTAATAGCATACCCTATGTAGGATTAGTTTTATCCCATTGTTTTGTGGAGCTTACATTTAAATAATAATAAAACTACAGCAGTAAATATTTATCAAATAATAGGGAGAGATGTTCAAGGATCTGATTTGGGCTTCTTTCTCTGGTTTTTAATGGTCTGTTTGTTTATGGTAATTCTTAGCCTACATGAAATTTTACATGAAAACCCCATTAGATATTGGAAAGAAATGAACATTAAAATAGTAATTAAAAAATATATATTTTCCAGACATGTCAAGTTGGGTATCAAATTCAAGATATTCGCGTCCTGATTAATAATATGCACCGTGTGTTTATAATTTAGTTGACTGTAATATAAAAAAAGGTGATTAAAATCCTTTTCGTAGCCGCAACTATTACTAGCAATAAATTACGCTTGACTTCATTATTTTTGATATGTTAGTAGTTTTAGCAGGTATGTTTAGCAGGTATAATTGATCTAAGACTATTTCCTTTGATTTTTATTATTAAAAAAATAATGTTTCCTTTTGTACTGACATTTTTGTGCATCAATTATGAATTATCATCATCAAGAAGTAGTCATGTGACTTTATTAATTTAAATAATTTATTCAATACTCATTAAGCGATTTAAAAAAATAAATAATTGTAGATATTAATAATTGAAATATAGTTTATTTTATTTGTCCAGCCATTTCGGTTGATGTAAAATGCCTTCAAAAAACAAAAATTTACAACTGTAAATAGTTAAAATATTGACCCGAAAAACCTATTGGAATCGGTTCAAGCGATATTAAATAAGTTATTTCTGTTGTTGGCTATCAAAAATTAATTTTCTGGAATATATTTAAAAAATTTTTGGATTAGCGTTTTTAACGGGTCTTCCAAGTATTCCAAGCAAGTAGACCACAAGGGTTATTGTTCTTAATGCCGATTACACAGGGGAAATCCTTACTCATCCACTACTTTTCTGCAGAGTACTCTCATCATTTTTCCCCAGTTTTTTTTTGCATTTTTTCTTCTTCGGGACTTCGTCTTTTGGGCTTTTTTTTTTTTTACTTCATTATTTAAAATATTTTTCCTACGTTGTTCGTTGCCTTCTTGTTACTTGTTTTCATAAGGTTAAACGTTTTAAGAGTTTCATTTTTTTTTAAAAAGGATGCTTCTAAGTATTCCTTCCTTTAATTTTCAATCCTAGAGTAGGCTTTCTCGCACTTGATCTTCCCGAATGGAAGTTTCTTTTAGCTAATTTATACAGTATCTTTATATACTTTCCTATAAATGCCTGAGCAGCGACTCAAGAATACATAAAATCCAAAAAGAAGTGTGACAGATGCGGCGTCGACTTATTTACATACTTCCCGTAGTTATGTGTAAGCTAAAACCTATATACAGTAGCCCGGGTGCCGATGAATATAACTTAAAATTTCATAATGAATGAACCATTTCTACTGCCACTATCGTACACACAGACGGGCAGAAAGACGGTCGCACAGAATGTTAGAAAGTAGATTCTCTCCCTTCCATCAAAAAAGTTATAAAAATAATTGGTCATTTGAGCCATAATTTATTTGATTACAATTTACAGTAGAGTACCTGGTAAAGAGCCCCCCCCCCAGGTGGTGCATACTTTGGGGTGCCATTTTTTTCTAAATTATATAAAAATAAAGATAAATAATGTAATGATGCTATCAACAAAATCAACGATTATAATAAGGATGCAATTCAACAAAAAGACGTGCGCTGTAAATTTTTAATTAAATTTAATTGTAAATTTGGAATTAGATTTTAACTGTAAATTTGGCGATACATCACTTACAGATACGTCGCCTGGTCAGAAAATCGAGATCTAGTGATACTATGTATAGAAAAATAACTAACAGATGAATTTTGACAATGTCATCCATGACGTTTCTAATAAAAAAGTAAGAAATATAAATATAGAAACACGCTTACATCATAACGTGTGCAATCTTTTTAAACAACAGATATAAATTTATTTATGTTCAATGATTGTTAAAAAACACTTTTGATAGATTTAGAAAGGATGGCAAACGTTCTAGGTACGCCACTGACTATGAAGAAACATTCTTTTCCTACACTGCGGAGTTATTCAAGAAACACGTGATTTTTCTTCCTCTTATTTTTTTTTCCCTACATATTTCATACATTTTGACTTATCAAAACCTGAACGGGATATGCTCGTGATTGGCATCGTATTTCCAACAAGATCATAAATTTAGGCCATTTTCTTTGGCACTACCCTGACTTTACCTGTTTCTCGACAATAATATACTCCTTCCTCACAATCGAGATCCTTCACAAAATGTTGTCATTGCGTTCCTTGTTGTTACTACGCCCTGAGGCAGACCACATGCAAGCATTAATTCATGATAGGATTCATCTCCTGGTACACCCCCCCCCCTCCCGCTCGCGTGTCACGCCGCAATGAACTTTCGCAAAGCCTACAAATCCGTATTCGGTAATGGTGATCTCTTACGGGAGCCGAAACTAACATCGATTTGCGTCCCAGCTGTCATGCACGGCAGCGCTCATCGCTTAGAGAGGGGTCATTGGAATGAGCTTGTGGTAATTGGTCACACAAACATTTGTCTGGCAGAAAAATTCTTTTTATCCTTTGGATGAGAAATAAAACGGTTTGGATTGCTCAAAAATGTGGTGAGCATACAAAATTTAATTCTGATGAAGGCGATTTAAAAGATTTATCTTGAGGGAATTAAATACATGTTTTAACTACTGTATGAAATGCAAATAAATAGTAAGCTAAGTTTTAAGTCTAAGTAAGGGTTTCTTGAGAAATAACAGCTTTTAGAAGAAAATAAAATTGATTGGAAGAAAAGTAATTTCTTTATGCTGAAACATTCCACATTAATAGACTAAAATAGTAATTATAGAGCCTATGGGATTTTGATGTATTTATAGAATTCTAGAGGCTACTTTTGAAAAGGAATATGTTTCAGACGAATATCAAATTAGACAAAACAAAAGTAATTTTTTATGCTGATACATGTTAAAATATAATAATTCTAGACTGTATTTATGTTCGTGGAATGTTAATAATATATAGGCAAACTTTATGATTACATTAGCGTTAAAATTAATGCTTAAAAATTCTATTCAAGTCCACTCACTGTGTAAATAAAAATATTCTTGGTTCAATTTCCAATACCGATGGCTAGTTTGTTTCCGATTCTTGAACTGTAAGTTCAATTTACCTTGAAAATACATAGTAATTTTACCTTGAAAATTGCCATGTACCAAATTTATCAAAATATTTCCTACAATTGTTAGGTAGTGACTTAATGACACTTGCCGGTAAATTTAGTAGTCTAAATTTAAACTGCTAATAAATTTAACTAAAAGGGGAATAATTATTAACCAGAGAAAAGGGATAGAGGCAGGGTCTGGATTCGAATTCGGGACCTCCTGTCCTGACTTCTGGCCAGGTGCTCCTCCAGCTGAGCTATCACTAACTTGTTACTTACAATTTTAATTTGTAATGTGTATACATTTCAAAATTGGATGAGCTGAAATAGGTGTATCAATTTTAAAATCAGCGCTTAAATACAATTTTCACAAAACAAACATTTGAAGGAAGGGAAATACATTTTCCTGAAAGGAAAACTTTCACGAAAATTAGAGGAAAAAAAAAAGATTGAAAACGAACCATCGAGGAAAACAAATAGTTGTCTTTTAGCAGATTGGAGAGGATGTGTGTTTCCTGCAAAAACGCGAACGCTGAGATAAATCTTTTAGTGCAGTCATTCACTCTAATGATTCAAATTAATGATATTGTTTTACCTACCGTTTCAATGACTTAGGGGTGTGCCCCAAGATCAATCTTTAACTATGTAGACCCAGGTTCAATAGCCAGCTCTACTTAGCAGCATTATAACAGAACCTATTACCTGAAGGCGTCATTAACTAACAGCAAAATCTACGGTGACCCAGGATATTTAGATTATAAGTGAAGCAATGCCATTTAAGTAGGTTTCTTCCAAGCTATAATTTGAGTGACTAATTAATTACCTACTGATGTATTAAATACAAAACATTGTCAGACAAGAAGTGTCATTTATTGAGTTAGAAAAACCATAAGTATCCGGACTACATTGTAATCTCTTAAAATTTCCAAGAGTCAGTTTTTTTTATGGCATTACGTATATAAAATATTTAGCCAAAATTATTAATAATTACTAGTTGTTGCCGCCGATGGTACTATTTAAATAATTATAAGCCAAATTAATAATGAATGTGACTGAGCAGGGATTATAACTGAAGGATTATATTCCAACCCTCCGGCCAGGCCCTCTTCCAATCGATCAGTAACATTACTAACACAACTAGTCATTATTAATATTTATTCCCTATATATTAAATTTTTTTTTTATATAATACCGTAAAATAAAAGAATCCTCTTATATAACGGTAACTCAAGTATAGTAGAAACGGACTTTTTCGCAGATAGTCGGTTGTTTTACAGAATATATGATAAAATATAATTTTCAACTTTTAATGATTAAATTAACTTAATAAAAGGTTTTTATTTTAAATGTTAGCCATGGGCTCTATCATAGCGTCACAAAAATCTCTAATCATAGCACGCAAAAGGATTTCTACTATAAATTATGGGGTAGGAGTAAAGTTACATATTTGCTCTGGAATGTATTGGATAGAATAGGATATGAATTTATGATAACGAACAGCGTTTTTTTAAATATAATATCTGAAGCATCTTGTAGCAATTATGAAACCATATAAACATTGACTAGCCAATATGGGAAACTTTGAAAACAGCACCATATCGAAATTTTCCATTTCAATTTCCAGCGGATTAGTTTGCTTTTTATGGTATTGTATGTATCAGATGTTTGTCATACAATTGCCATCATTGGCTCACGTCCCATTCTCAAAGACCTAAATGACATTCCTAATTTCTCAATCAATTCCTGACCTGTAAACTTTTTTTCCTCGGTCGAAAAATTAGGTTTGATTCTATCAGGTTGGAAAATAAGAAATATCAGTTCCTAGAGTAAGAGGCAAATGACAGAAACAACAAACTCTAACGATATTGTTTTGATTCAAAATAACTTCCGTTAGCATCGATACATTTCTTCCAACGTCCAACAAGGTTTCTTTTTATCCTTTGATCAAAGAAAAGTTTTGGCTTTGAACCAAGGAAATGAAAATTTTACCTCGTTTTTATATATATATATATTTTTAAATGCGTTAAACGCTCTGAAAAATGAAGTCAAGTGAATATAGTGGATATGTTTAAACTTCTATTTTCAGGTCACGTAATGTTTTTAAAGTTAACTGAGAAACATTTCAAAAACTTTTCTGGTATCAGTCAGATCATGTAGCACCCTCTGATCCATTTTTTTTTGTTTTGTCAATAGCATAAAGGTGTCGTATAACAGAAGTATGGCTGACATTTAAGTGTTTTCAAAGTTCTCTACTTGCCTGGTGTGGACAGGCCTCTACTAAAGCATTTAATTCATCATCATCGAGCTTTGCTTCTGGCCTTCCACGAGATTCATTCTAGAGACTTGTGTTGCCGGATTGAAACCAAGAGAACCACCGATATACAGTTATATTCACTGTCCCATCACCAAAACACATATTGCTGTTTCGAACGTATTATGTACACGTTTAAATTCATATAAGAACTCGTAACTGACCAGATTCCATTGATTGTAAAAAATTAAACAAACACTTGAAGAGTTCACAATAAACTGAAAGATGTAGCATGAAAATTATAGAGAAATGCCAACAAATTATTTTAACACCCATTGTGTTAATATTTGTAAACAAGAAATGGATTCTTACTTTAATGATTTTATCAAAATAAATAAATCTGACATTTCATCCCTTCCAACCCAACATCAACAAACAATCAAACCCTATCCTGGGAAGAGCACGTAACACGACCGATCCACCTTCAAAGTGCTCAACCGTTCCCGTCAGACCATCTCATTTCAAACCCGCAAACACCTAGTCACCTATCTGGCGTTCCCTTATAGGCCTAGAATAAAAGCAAGCAGCTTTTCGACCAGGAAGACTGGACATTCTCACATTTATAACCAACTGTGTAAGCTGATTACTCGGGGGTTGGAATCGCTCCGTTCAGAAACCTTTCTTCAGACAAATCTCTCTGGTCCACCACCGAAGAAATCCAAGAAGTACAAAAATATTCCCAACCTTCCTGTCTTGTTGATGGGTCAAGCGATGTGTCCAAAGAAGAAAAGTCGGATGAATTTGGACGTCACTTCTCCCACGTCTTCAAACCACGCCTCGACAAAAGACATGGAACTCTCACACTAGACTGAAAAGACAAGAATTCGTTCGACGTTATGGATAAACATACAGGCAGCTAAACGAAAAATATAACCTCTCAATGGATAACAATTCACTGATTAACCAAACCATCATCAAACAAATCTGGATTTACGGACTTGAGCTTCAAAATCCCTTAGGATAACAGTAAGTACCCCATTCTACGTCACCAATGAAACCCTCCATACTGACCATAATATACCCGCTATTCTCTCTATTAATTTAAAAAATTCATACGGAATTATACAAAAATCCTAATCCCAGTGCTAGATCGCTATCTAGCTCCACACATGCCTAAAGACCGCCTCGGAGATTGAAGTGGCAACAACTTCGATTAAATTGAAAGGAGCCATGGCACTGGCCAGTCCCCCCCCCTCACGTCCGGAGTGTCTGTGGCTCTCTCAGTATTTTCTGCTACTATCTATGACTTCAAGAGAGCGTGGGAAATCTCCCTGATCCCTATTTTCTTATCCTTTGATAGGGAGGAGACATTTCCGTAGGCGTTTTGGTATGATTCCTGGGCCTTGTATATGTTGAACATTTTTATATTTTAAATACTTTATGAATGAGAGAATGAATACATAGTGTGAATGAGGTAATTTATCTCAATTACCCATTGGCCTATTAGGGAAGATAACATTTTATTTCTAAATAAAGAATCTGAAACGTAAAACATACTAATTAATTGTATTAAGTAGCAATATTGTGTGCTTAACAATAAATATTCCTTGGCTGCTATATATCGAAGTGGGATTCCACAACTAGTAATTATTAATTATAATGTTCTTCTCTATTTAAAAATAAAAATAATTATTTACTTGGAGCCCAAGTAATAATCTTCCACCGTGCCCGGGGATTTCTTTCGAAGCAGATTGGACGATATATGTTCACTTATAAGAGTGAATTATTTTCGAAAACCCGGGTTTGATATACGTTTCTGCTTCAAAGTGATTGAAATTCAAATATAAAATAATAACAACGAATACGTCTTAAACTTGTGTTAAAAAACATATCCACCCATTATTTTGCCGCTTAAATTATTTTCTTAATATTTAGATTTGCACACTAATAATAATTGAGAAGCAATGAATATTATATATGATAACATCATGTTTATGTAACACAGAATCATAAAAAAATATTTGGCATAAGAAGTAATACCCCACTGCTAGTCATATCAACGTAAATGATTTAATTCAATTGTGTTTAAAAACGCGACAAAGGATGTGCGGTTAGAATATCGAAAACTGTACCTTTCCTGTCCAAAATCGCCAAAACGGAGCAGCAGTGGGACAAGAGCAGGGAAGCGAGAACGAAGCCATTCACATCGGACTCGACGACCCCCATACTACTACAATGGAATCAACACTGACGTTGCCATGGACGAGTGGGCCCAACATTCCCCTCCCACTGGTCGGCCGATCACTGGCTCACGCGCTCAACTTGCACCTCCCCCACAGATGGGATATCAACGCTTCTTGCACTATTCGCCAGCATTGACCACTCAACCGGAAGTAGGCTGTAGCCCAGCATGACTACTTCTACGCCAATGTTAATATATATCATTTAACATTTAGCTGTTACGTGAAAGATGTTAGTAACCTTAAAAGCGACACAAAACAATCGAGTCAAGTATCACGTATTAAGTGGCGGTAGCGAAAAAGTTGCCTACATGATTTTAATGCAATATTTCATGAAATTCTGTAATTATAGAGCACTGAATACATCATGCTGCCAATCAGAACGTCCAGAAGTTTGAGTAGATACCCTACTCAATATGATTAGAAAATAGTAACATTTTAATTATGAAATAATGGGGAGTTAAAAAAAAATGGCCATTTTTTTTTCAAATGCACGCATTCCATGGATTGTAAATACGTTATTTCAATTAATCAATAATTGATGATTTTTTGTACGCCACTAGCTTGTCGTTGATAAACATTCGATTGCCTGAATAAAGCCTTAATTCAGTTATTCCTGTCTAGAGAGAAGCATGATGGTCCCGTACGAAATAGTCATGAAGGTGGTTCCTCTTTTTAAGTCATTACTGGGAAAAAATGTACGAGCGGCTGAAGCAGCTCGAGAAATACTTAATGGAATGGTGTTTTTGACCGCCAGCAAACCGCACAACGTTGGTTTGGTAAAGGAAGAATGCACAGGGGGGCCATAAATGGATGTTGATGAGGTTTTACACCAAGCTGCAGAATTTAATCCAGCCACAAGTACTCTCATACTTACCAAGGAGACTGTTAGTCACCATCTACACGACATGAGATAGGGAAAATAATAACAGTAGACTGGTCTCACATGAACTTACACCACTGAGAGGGTGGAAACTTGAGAAAATATTTTTAAAGGACCTTTTGGTACGAGAGTATACCGAAAGATTGCCACGTGAGATGAAAAATGGGTCTACTGGTGAAATTCTGATACCCGTTATCAGTAGCTATTTCTCGGTGAAACGACTTTTCCAGTTACATGGGGGCAGTTAGAAAAAATCCACGCTGTGCGTTTTTTTCAGAACAACAAAGGAGTTATTCACTACGAGTTCCGTGTTCTATTAGTCGTGGATGTTCTAGTAACTGAACTTTCCTATGAGCATATTGAAAGCAGCAAAATTGTCAAAGCCTTAGTCATATGTGGTTAACTATAAAGGGGTTCTGTCCCCGCAAGACAGCGCTTGGCTACACAGTTTCTGTCAGACCAAGGAAAAGTTGAACTTCTGTTCCATCCATCATATAGCCAAAACCTCGCTCCGCCAGATTATCATCTCTTTCAATTCATTTCTCACAGTTGAAATTTCCATTTCAGTATATTGTGTATTACCGTTTTAAGAAAGCGGGAAGAGTAGCCACGGTGTAACACCACTTCTCCCCTCCGTGAGTTTTACATTTTCGTTTTCCTTCTGTGACAGGCAAACAGTCGGTGTAGAAGCCTATGTAGAAACATAGGTCAGAAGCATAGTGAAGCTTTATACATCGTCAATTCATGTTCTATCTGTATGTAGTAAAAATACATTAATATTGTTACATCAAATTAGAATATTATTTAGGAAAAACTGAATGCACAGTCAAATTGATTCCTCAAGTTCCCCTTTTAACGTGCGCGTTTATCACGCATAATTTTTTTTTTTTTTATTGTTCAATATATTGTTAACTTTTGCTTAATTGATGTGAAAAGCGGCACGAGGACTAGTTTCTACCTCTCCTAATGTGGAAGCAAATTTAAATCTTCTTTTTATTTGTCAATTTAAATTTTGATGTAGCATTTGTTTTAAAAGATAGATTGCAAATATATGTATACACACACAGACAGTAATATATAGAGATAGATAATACTAAACAATGTATTTCACGCCAAGTAGGCATTTAATTAAATATATAAGTATTTCAGGAGGATTTGTCTCCCCAATCTACCCCTCTGCTGGTACGTTAGTGGTTTAGTTCTCAAGACGACTGTGCTTTGCGCTAGGCTTATCTTTAAATCAAACCACCAGCCATGATTCTCTCACGTTAGGATGCAGCTATCCATATAATATCTTTGTTATTAAGATGAAACCTTAGTTTTTAAAATTGCTAGGTTTGAAGTAACTACAATATATTTAAAGTTCCAGATAATTAATTTGTCAACTTTCTCTCAATAATGCGTCTTCGGATTAGAAAGCCATCATTTATGTCATTACCATCACTTGTACTAGTAACAGTGATAGGGACAGCTAGTAGTTACTACGTTTGGCAACCTTATTTAAAAAAATATGCAAATGAACAAAAAAGTAAATTGTGATTAATAAACACAGTCCTCTTTATCTCATATTTTCATATAACGCGAATCTTTAATTTTTCAGAAAAAGAATGACGTTTTCTGATCACATCTTCAGGAGTACTGTTGGTGAAATTTAGTTGAGTTGTAATTATTTATGAAGGTAACTAGGCTCTTTATTTATCTTATATTCACCAATTTGTATTGACAACAATACCCCAAACAATTACCTGTGGAACCAAGGATCAATCCTTGCCATTTTTTGGAGTATTTTTTCAAGCATTTTAACATTTCATTTTTTTATTTCGATTAGAAACTAAGTTATATTTGTTAACTAGATATAAAATTAAGATAACGAAATAACTTAAGAAATAATATCGAGTGCAGACACTCTTGAGTTTCCTGAAATCTTATTGGGTAATTTTTAAAAAATCGACTTAGTATTTTAAGCAAAATACTTCATTTTCAAGACTTCTGTAGTTTTTTCGCCAAACCATCATGATCACTAAAAATCTTCTTTTCAACATACAAAGAAAAGTATAAATAGTTTAAACATTTATTTCTATTGTAGGCTCTCAAAAATTTACTTTTATTTCCTCAAAATTATTATGAGAACAGTTTTTAATGTGTAATGCCATGTAACCGGGGTGGGGGGGATCAGAACTTTAAATCTTAGATTCTGATAAATCCTATAATTTAGTGAAAGATATCTTACTTTTTCCATATTTAATTTTGTTAGTCCTTGTTAATTATAGAGGTCCTGAAAAGACAGTACTGACTATCACTTAAATGTTATGTGTGAAATTAAAGAACAACAATGAGAAACAAACGTTTACTCACCTTTACAACTTTAAAATAATTGTATCACTTTTACGATAGCTATTATAAGACATACAGGCAGACGAACGACAATTCTATACCAGAATGAAAAAAATTTCTAGCTTTGAATCACCACTTTTTTTAAATAATTTTTTTTTTTAACATTGAACCTTCCGCTTTACACTTCTGAGCTATCTGAGGAATGTAAATTTGACTTATTTGCAGTTTATGTATATTCCCATATTTAAAGGTAGTTTAGTTATTCCACTCTTTTCAGTCTGTTCTCATCTACTTCTCATGGTCTCTGTGGGATGACCCTTTCTTCCCTGGTAGAATTGATCACAGCCAAATTATGATCGTGTTTAGCAGTGTCTCTATCAAAGGAGATATCAGTGCTAAATTCACAGTATAGTTTTTTCAAAGAGTGCTGAAACTAAACATGTTTCCTCTAGTGTATATTGCCATCCAAGAGTGTCTTGAAATTTCGATCGTATCCACCAGATACTTTTGAAAAATTCGTAATATAATAATAGGAATTTTTTATGTATTCTGGGACTGCTCTCCTTTTAGGATAATAATTAAAAGAGGTAAAAAAAGGACTTTAAAGCCTAATGTATGTTCTAGCTTATATACTCCAATAAATGTATAAATGAATGAAAGAAAACAAAAGTTGTACACTTTTGGTTACAGGACATGAGAATGTCTGAATAGACAGGAGATGATTAAAAACTGTGATATGAATATGACAAAGGTTATATTGCATGCTGGATTATGGTAGGAATGGTGTTAAAAAATGATGATGATCTAATGAGGAAATATCTGTCTAAAGCGTCTGTGCAGTGAGCCAGAATGTATAGGTACGAAATGCTTGAACAAGTACAATAGAAGTAAACAGATGATTTGAGTTGA